>JAYGXS010000002.1:42645558-42679495 GCA_036362985.1 Ligula intestinalis
ATAAATGTAAACTGCGTTCCAATTAGCTGAGAACATATATAATTAAAATTGTGTCAGTAGTGACTGTTCAGTTCAGTTTGTGACTGGCTCACACCTATCGATGACGTTAAGTTTAAAGCTGTCATATTTTCTATTGTTGGAGTTATTTTGGCCATTGGTGAATATGCATAGGGGACCCAAGTGCGAACACCTTATTTACTCAACAAGCTGATTTAGAATTAGACTATAGAGACTGGGCTGCATAGGCCACCAGTAAGCAAAGCTGATGGCGTTGTCCCTAGCATCCCTCCTCTTTCCGACCCCCTATGTTCCCTTCATCGGTCGTCATCCGCAAAAAAGAACAAGATTATTCCAGGGAATTGAGGTAAAACGTCAGTCCAATCTGTTAGAATCCTGAGTACCTTGTTTATCGACCGACCGAGTTTGTTTAACTAGTGAGATTGCGGCATCAGACGCAAACAATGTCGGCTCTCACAGTGTACGTCTACCTTTTTCTTACAATCCCAATAAAAGTCTCTCTTTGTTTATCTTACGTAAAAAATAGTCGCTTAAGGCTTTAATGGGGAAAGCTAAGGATAAAAAGTTGTAAATTTTATCATTTTTTTGAACGGCTGTACGGCCAGGCTCAACCAGCTGTTCGCCTGACCATGCGTCGCGTTTTTCTCCCACCTATTTCCGTTCGCGTGCTATTAGAAAACTGTTGCTGGCGAGCTCCGTGAAGCGTGTTTTATCTGGCGTATGTCATACGCATTAAATTATGACGCTTAACTTTTTCCGCAGTGCGCTTCTGCGTGCGAGCTCTACTCCTTTTCGCGGCCTAGCTGTCCGCAACCTTTCGCTGGCTACGCGCTCAGCCCCTTCCTCTCTTCTTCGCTCTACTCCTGTCCTTTCTGCGTGCAAAAATGGAGCGGGGAGCACTAGTCAAGAGGTGCAAGATACGGCCCAGACTGAAATGCAGCAGTACTGGCAAAAGAACATTGGCCTGAAGCGCCCATGGTCTCCACATCTGACAATTTATCACCCACCACTTGTCATGCGAAATTCCTTCATGCACCGCGCCACTGGTATCGCGATGGCCATCGGTACGTTGCATTCTGTTGTTATGATGCTGCTATTTGTTTCGGTGGTGACCAGCTGTACCAATCTTTTGTGTTTTCCTTTAGTTTGGGCGTCGGCTGGCTGCGCCGGTTTCTGGTACACTGGCAATTTTGATGCCATGCTTGACTATGTTAACAGCTACCATCTCGGTCCGTATGTTCTCGGTAGTTGCAAGTTCATTTTGTGCTACCCCCTGGTGTACCACTACCTCAACGGAATGAGGCATCTGGTAAGTTAATACCACATTTTTCATGCAACGTTAACCACTTTCATCGACTTTCATTATTGGTCATACTCTTAATCTTTCTTTAGGCATGGGATTATGCCATCGGTTACGACATGAAAACAGTTAACACCACTGGAATGACCGTCTTCGTGCTTTCTGTCCTAGTCGCTCTCGGCCTCGCATCGATCAAACTCTGAGCCTTTAGTATTCCGTTTTAACACTGCATAGTGGTACTTACCTATTCTTGTTACCTTGTTCACTTATCTAGCATTCATCCACCGAAAAACTGTTCATACCAAAGCGCCCCTCAGCAGTAAGGTGTACCTGCTTTTACTAATAGTCAAAATTGTTTTCCCGACACTTCGTTCCACTTTATTCCTGTACAAAGCTGTTTCCCTCTAGCTAATGTTTACTTGTGGGTTGTCATTATTTCGTGTTTTATCGGATGCTGTTTGTTTGATAGTGCTCGACGGCCTTAAGGGTCTTAACTATCGGGCTTGCCACAACTAACTCTTTTAGACGGGCGCTGCATTATTTTAACTTTTTGATATGAGAGTAACCCATTATTGATAACAATTATTCGTCCTTTTGTGATCATTTCATGTGCGCAGACCATTCTGAAAATTGGAGTTCAGGGCAACTAAAGAAGGTCGATGTCGCAGCTAACGGATATACATGCATCTAGGCCGTGGATCGTTCTCGAGTTCGGCTTCATTAAGCTCCGTATTGGTCTATAGTGTCGGAAAGTTACGTTACATATTATTACTATTAGAGGGCTCTCTCCGCACTGTCTCGTATAGCCTTGGCAGTCTACAAAATGCGATGATCAGTCGAGTGTTTCGACCGGTATTCATGTCTGTGTCGCGTTTCGGACTATTCCCTAAGTGAAAGAACACGTGGTTAAGAAGGATCGGATTTTTACGGTCGACATCAAGTGAGGAGATTTGATCGAACTAGAAGATTGTCATTTCGCTTGAATTTTGTGAACTGTAAGGTTTTTTGTTCACCTATGAACAATGAAGATTTACAGGTGTTTGTCAGTTACCCGGTTTTCTTGATTGTTACTTTAAGTTTCAGGAGAGGATTGAGGTTGACGTTGACTTCAGTTTTATTGGGTCGGCTGGGCTTCCCTCAGCCTGAAAGTATGTTCCATAAGTGCTCGGTCCGTTGCTCTAAGATAAAATTTATTCAAAAAGTGTCGACCTACGCGGTCGCAGTGTTCCGAGCTTTTGTGACAAAGAGTCGGAAGGAAGTTTATGTAAATCCGATCAGCGGTTCGCTGAAGTTGGCAAGTTACTTCCTCAGCCAATCTTGTAACGGCGGTGAGACTAGTTATTTTAGGAGTTGGAGCCGAATCTTGTTTTTTCTCGCATTGCATAGTAATCTTTTCCGCGTGTTGGGCCGAGTTGCTGTTGGTTTCAGCATTTATTGATAGTTTTCAAGCCGGTCGTTCTAAACAAATTGACGTTCAAGTTTGCAAATTCGGTTATCATTACACGTAGGCCACCATATCTTGGTTGTAGAACGGTCTCAAGATAATCGAAGGTTGGCTAGCGATTCTGAGGTTATAAGCCTTTTACTACGCGTGTCACAATATAACACACTTGGGTTAAGCTTCGACAGATTAGAAACAGATCCGGGGAAGTACAAAGTTTAAAAGGTGGTTAAAGCACCAAACGTATCGGGGCAGAAACAAACCGACGGACTGCTATCCGCAACCATGGACAGTGAGAACGGTGGCGACATTGCCCCATTTCTCAGACAACACTCAAAGCATGATGGTATGTCACCACTGACATAATCAGCCAAATCACTAACAACGGCAAAGAATCTAAAAAGTCGGGCGAAAATCACAGCTTTGCGTCGGTATTTAGATCGTGGAATCTTCGCGGAATGTCCGCTGACTCGACAAGATTAGTCATTTAGTGTGTGACTTCATCCTGGGTATTTTACAAACCGGGATTAGTTAGAGATATGAATACCAGTAGGCGTTTTTGTGGGTTGGTATTAGGACAAAAGTAGCGGCTCCATACTGAAACTTAGTGCAGTAGTCGCCGGCTATTAAGCCCACCTCGGGCCCAGACCAAATTGGGCGCATCAAGCGGAGAGTCCTAGTTCTTGATTAGCAAACGCAAGATAGGCACTATACATTACATACGTACTGTATTATGTGTAGAGCTTGATTATGTACAACAAAAGAATGCAGTGTGTCTGTATTTTGCGTAATAACAAAAACAAAAAAAGTTATTTGCGACACGTAACCAGTTGCGCACGCAGAGAGATGAGAGTTTATTTCTATTCTGCTGGCAAACTGGGCCCTGTAGCCGGCGACTGGGCTTATAAGCCGGCGGATTTTGCTATGTAAAATTCCGTCCCAAGCTGACTTGGGCTTAATAACCAGCGACTACTGCATCTAAGTTGTCATGAATGCTGGAATCTCGAAGACAAATAGAAATACTCTGGCGTAATTATTAAAACAGTACTATCATGGGAGGTGTGCTCGTCAGTCAGGTTGCGGGTTTTACCCGCCCACATATCCCCTTTGGGTTCAACCTGGATCCCACACAGGCAATTACATAGTGTCAAGCAAAGATGCAGATAGGAGGATGGACGTTTCTGGCTTATTAATTGTGGTCACACAGCTCAACCTAATATCTTTGCATTACGACCGTTTGAAAAATTCTTCAGAAGACTGTCACAATCGACATTTGCAGGCCCTGCAAAGTAGCGCTCTGACAATTTAAGCCCTTGACAGATATCGAACTGCACGTAGCCTATGCTGTTCCAGGACTGGAGTGCGATCACTACGGGTTATTTATCTTCCCAAATGATTTTGCTATGTAAGATTTTTTGGAAGGAGGTACTGGCGTTATAGTCACCGTGGGCTACTCCAGAACTAACAGCGTGGGAATGGCCATGTCTCGGCAGGGCGTTCGTTAGCAGCCTTCCAAGTTGAGATGCAAAGGTAGGGCATCGAATCCACAAAGTGATAGCGTACCCTCTGACTCAACGCTATACACAGCTACAGAAAAAAGTTCGATTGAACAAAAGTTGAAGGCAACGCCTACAAAGCAAACATTCATGGATGCACAGTCGGTAGGCTGGAGCTAAGTGGCATGCACGGTTTGGCTCTAATTCTGCTGTTAACGAGGATTAATCCGTCACGACTAATGACGACGCACACGGCCCTAAAAAACAGTGGTAGGGTGCGGGTAATTTGAGCAGTATCGACGTCAGTCTCTCCTCACCAATCTTTTTCCAGTGACGAAACACGTTCAAGACAGTTGGAAGCGTTGACGCATTGATCTCGCTGATTAAATTTGAAGAAAGCAAAGGCAACGAAATGCGCAGAATTTGTTGATGTCATACGCAGTTAGATGACAGGTTATAAAATTCGATGACGTTCATACATTTTGCGTTGTTCAAATGGGAAGTGTGGTTGAGCTCGGGGACTGATGAGGCACATGGTTTCCAGCCACGTATACAGCGTCTGTTTGGCTTCCTGAGCAGATGGCGAGTTATGTTTATGGGAGTCAGCGCCGACCGACCAAGCCAAATATTTGACCGTCGGAACTGTACCCAGTAAACAGATCGCTGTGCTTTGTTTGTCCCTCCCGCGTGCATAGTTGCGACATGCGGTCCAATGAGTCTGGGTCTACTAACACTGACGCTCAATACTTGAGTAACTTTGTCGCATCCTACAATTCAGTAGGTGGGTCCCTTCCGCCTTCTAAGCATTTACCTAGACGGAAATTTTCCAGAAATGTTCCTTGGTTCAATGCGAACGACAAAAAGGACGAATGTGTCAGCAACGCAACGGGGACAAGTCCTTATATGTCTCTGATCACGGGAAAGCATAATTGACTTCATTTACTAGCGGTTTCGTTAACAGGTATGATTACTTTACTGGAAACGAAGGAATTCAACCATAGAACGTTAGTCTGTGGTGACTAGCTCGAGCCGCAGTTAACTTTCCCGAAGGCTCACAGACGCTAGTCTCGACGCCTGGATCAGCCAGTCACAGTTCCCGCATAGACCTCGTTTGGGGCCGACCACGAATAGCAAGCTTGCACGCGCTCCCGACGCCATCTATCTGCCTGGCCTAAAACCTCAAGGCCGACCCAGCCAATGAAATCTCTCTGTCTACTGGCCTGACTGCTGTCAAACCAGCACTTAGAACCCGGTCAGTCTCCTGGATGTTCGTCTTTTCCCAAGTCAGACTTCTTCCATCTATTCTTCGTTCCTCTCTGTACACAATATACTGTTCCTACTACTCTGGCCTTTCCAAAACTCCTCCACTAAGTAACCAAGGTCTGAAGATTGCAGTTGCTAAGGTTTAATTCCTTTAACCCCCTGCGATAAGTCTACTCCAAGTTCAGATATTTTAATGCACGCAACAATTAAGCTAGCAAATACTTATAAAAGCCCCATACGATGAGTCTTTGTGGCGACTTTACTAGCGGGGTACCTTAACCACTACATTAATCGGAGTGCATCCCAGCGCTTGGCAGAGCCTGCTGTAAAGGTTTTTTTCACGCAGTAAACAGCTGTTCCAACCTTCTCTGTCTCCCCTGACTTCTGATTGGTAAACTCTTCGTTTTGCAGGCGCAACTCCCACGACAATTGGTGATCCCGAAGGAACGTCATTCTTCTCCCAAATCTACGTTTAAGTCAGATGTTGACCATGAGCGGCTTTCCAACGCGTCGGGATCACCCATTTTCATAGGAGTTGCGTCGACAAAACGAAGGTTTCCCAAATCAGAAGTCAAGGAAGACAGAGTAGGTTGGAACAGCTTTTCACTGTTCGAAAGGACTGCATCCCTACAACGACCCTCCACCTCTTGGCGCAAGCCAGGATCGCCCGGTTATGAAACTAAGAGAATGACCGCTCATTGAGACGTCAAAGTACGCGATCAGCAAGCCGTGACCATCCGAACCATTGAACCGAGTTGGCTGGCTCCATGGATCATCTTTAAAGTATGGTAGCGTCCAGCTCTATTACCTATTAAGTAAAGCAGCTGGCAAACATAAACCAACTTGCACTATCTTCCGTGATAATTCGGGTCAACTGATAACCGACATGACTGGCAAAATCGATCGAGGGTGAGAGCACTTCAATGAGCTACTGGACCCGCTTATACGTTCATCTGCGAACCAACAGATATCAACTGGAATTCCATAAGATATTGACTGCGAGCCATCTGCGAGAGCAGAACTGGAAACGGCATTGCAACGATTGAAAGGCTGGAAGGCATCGGGGGAGGATGGTATCCAAATGGAATTCTACAAAACTGGCTGTTCTGCTTTGACAGAATCGCTTCATCGACTGCACTTGACTATATGGACTGCAGAAGTCATCCCCACTACTGGTCATTGTCAATCCTCTTGCCGATACCGAAGCGCGGTGACATGTCCACATGCTTAAATTATCGTAGCATCAGTCTCCTCGATATAGCCGCCAAAGTGTTTGCGACCATCCTTCTTCGTAGATTTTCGACTGAGCGCAATCATCGCACTCGTCCTATCCAAGGAGGATTTCGTCCAGGTAGAGGATGTGTTGACAAGATTTTGATCCTACGGCACATAATGGAACACAGATATCAGAAATAAAAGATCACCACTGCCTGTTTCATTGACTTTAAGACCACCTTTGATTCAATCGACAGTGAAGCCTTATGGAAAATCTTGCTTGCTGATGGTCTCCTAATAAAGTTGCTCAATCTGACCAAAGCCTACTATAGCCCAACATCAGCCCGAGTAAGAGACCTGGGTGAAGAGTCAGATTCTTCCTCACTGACTTGTGGAGGTCAACAAGGATGCCCTCTTTCCCCAGTTCCCTTCAACTTCTTGATCAACTGGGTGATGCATCAATCAATTCTATCTGACAGTGAATGTGAAATGATCCCTGAATTCAGAGTACCTGACCTGGTGAATGCCGATGACATTATCGTACTTGTCTTTCTCGGTAAAACTCCTCAGTCACTACAGCCAACGCTAGACCGAATCACCAGCTTCGCTGCAACCGTTGGTCTGACGATTAATATAAACAAGGCGGAGTTCCGGACTGCGCATCTTAGCATAGCACAACCGCATTTTGTCAACGGTAAACCCATCGAAAACGTTATCTGCTTCCTCTTTTTGGGCTCCAATATGCTAGCCAACGTAAATGCCGAAAAGGAAATCAAGAACTGAATCGCGCAGGCTCAAAATGCATTTAGGCTGCTAGTCAGACCACTCTTAACCCGCTCAGACATCAGCTTACGTACTAAGCTGCTGACATACAGAACACCCATCAGACCGGCATTAGTGTATGCTTGCGAAACATGGTCTGTCAGAAAGGCAGATATCCCATCGCTCGAAGTCTTTGACCGTTAGTGCCTTCGACGCCTCTTAAGAGTCTTCTGGCAGGATGGAATTTACAATGTCGAGCTATATTGCAGGTATTTCAAATTAACAAGTCTAGCATCATACATTCAGCATCGCCGATTGCAATAGTTTGGCCATGACCTGCGCAAACCATCGACGGACCTCTGCCGATTGACCGTGAATCCCTCAAGTAGTGCAAACTGGAGATACTGAAATGGCGGTCAACTGAAGACGTGGCAGAAAATGCCAAGTCGGAAATCGAATGCATAGGCCTCGTAACCGTTTACGGCTTGCAACAATGGAACAAACACTGGATTAAAATTTTGAGGGGCTCGCTTCCGTTCGCCACCAATGGGCCACCGCTATTCGTGACATCCGTGAAACCGATTCATCCAACAACAGGAGCTTATCGGATCAAGTCAAATACAAGTTCCTTCCTTCCCTCTT
Organism: Ligula intestinalis; assembly: GCA_036362985.1. NCBI lineage: Eukaryota > Metazoa > Platyhelminthes > Cestoda > Diphyllobothriidea > Diphyllobothriidae > Ligula > Ligula intestinalis. The sequence continues at coordinate 42,653,696 of JAYGXS010000002.1, forward strand.
GTTGTTTTCTTGATGGAAAGGACAAGGAAGACCCTCATTTAGCATGCATGACTTACACTGTTAAAATTAAAAAAAAATAGCATCAGAGGTATATTGGGCATTTTAGGGCTCATTTTTGAAATGAAATGAACTATTAGCAGAGAGTTAGATTTACTTTCCACGCGATGGAGTTCGGACTCACAGCTGCTGATAGGTGACCTTTATCTGATGGTAGGACATTAGGTCTATTTTGCTTGTGAAGGAGGCTACATTTAACTTTCGGCGAATGTACGCAAAAAGATGACCCCTTGCTTCCAGGGCCCTCGCCGAACAAAAAATTGTTTTCGAGAACACGAGTAGCATATTGTGACATCCCTTCTAGGAAGGTTCATGCGTGCCAATATTGAGATCTTTGTCGAAGGGAGTGATCGTCAACTAAAGAAGGCCCCCCAAGTCAAAAGTAAGGTAAGACCGATTAGGTTGGACAGTGTACTGTAGGAAAAGAGCTAATAAAGGGCTCTGCAGAGAAGAACTGCTTACAGTACAGACGCTAGTTGTTGTGTGTGTGCCCTTTGCCTCTGCGCAAAGGTTACGGGATCCGGGGACATCATCCAACCAATCAAGAAATGGTTGACAGTGATTTTGATCAACTTCTCTAGGCAAAAGAGCCAAGACGTGAAGCATCGAACCAACCCAGAGGTGACAGTGTGGGTGCCCAAGTCTTCGCAGGCAAAGGTATGATGAGCCACACGCAGGGGACAGTCATATTCGGGCAGCAGAGAAAAAGTGTTAACACAGGAGCTAATCCCAGGGCCGCCACATCTTCACTTGCCGCATCAATATCCCAGCCAAGTAGGAGGGGCGCACCTGTGCAGACGTTAGTTTACTGTTCTTATCTTCATATTTTTGGATTCCGCGGCTTTATGTGTTCACAAGTGATCACCCGTGTTCACCTGCTTACTGATGTAAAATGTGGTAAATCGGGAGAAGTTAACACGCATTTCACAAATAGTGAGGCTTACGACAGGTGGAATTCACCTGAAGACAACCATTATTCGACAGAACGGCACCCAGACTCTTTTCTCCCGAGGGGATCATACACCTACCACACAGAAATCTCAAGTACTCCGCCCCAAAATCAAGACTTCCAGCCGTGATCAAGAAGACAAAAAGTATAACCTGCAACCACAATTGGAGTCGGTTTCATTTCGTAAGCTGACAACCCGTAGAATCTATATGAAACTAGAAAAAAACCGCGTTGCAGGGCATGAATTCACCGCATGCTGTCGAGTGAACAGATTTCGGAGAATACCGACAATGGCAGAACTGTGACCAGGCATAGGGCAGATTTGCGCTTTCGCCGATAGTCGACACCCGTTGGCAGGCCACACCTCAGCCGTCGATATTTGGTGGGGCGATGCATGGCTGCAGGCGAACATCATCATGCGAGCAACTGGCTGAACGGGTGTGGCAGCGGCGTGCCTGTGTCTGGCACCAGTGACAACCTAATGCGTCAGTGTAAAATGGCACTTGGCAGTCGCCTTGGCAAGAAAAACGAAATTGCCTAGGCTCGGTAGAAAACTGGTCCGTCGTTCTCGGTGTAGACAAACGGTAATAACACGAAAATCCGGTATAGGGTTGAGGGAAGTTCAGTATCTTAGATCACGGCAGCAGTAAAGGAAATCTACCCTCAAAAGCAGATTCCACCGTTAGATAATCCGAACGAAAAGAGGAATGTCTCGGACGGAATCCGATTGGTCGGTGGACTATCAGATCTGAGGTATATTCTACTTCTGTGCAACTTTTATTTATCTTCACATAATTCCTCACGGAGTTATTGGCTCCGTTCTTGAACTCGCAATCAGTACTACCAACAAATGGATACATTCGTAAGAAGGAGCCCCACATCTAGGTCAGACATTTGGCACACTGAGTGAGTTTTAACAACGGAATCCTCAAACGGATAATCGCTCCAGTCTTCCAGTTTCTGCAATATTTTTAGGCTATACTGCGAAGATAACCGTTCATTTTTTAGAAGTATATGAATGCCTGCTTTTTGTTAGACTTCCCCGAAGAGCTGACATCATAGTCTTAAATTTGTTCAATTAAGAGAATTAACGCAGAACCCTGGTACACTAATCATTGAAAGTTAAATATGCATTGACTGTCAGGGGTTCAAATCTCAACCTCAGCCCACCGAAGATTGGGACAGGTCCTGCTAGCGACGGCAAAATTCACCGGTAATGATCATATCGGTTTTCCGCTAGTTGTGAACGAATTGTGCAAATCCAGCAGTTTTTCACGATCTACCCGCATGCTAGAGGCCTGAGTAGATGCTGTGTGTTGAACGGGGAGATAAGGTATGGCCGTCCACGATCAGCGTAACTGCCGCTGATTCATGCTGTCTTCGCCTGCCAGGCCTCGTTTTCTCATTCGTGTCAATTTGGTGACTCACTCCACATAGGCGAGCATGTCCGAAGGCTTGCTGCTGCTAACGCGTACATCCGCACTAAAGGCGGCCTCTGCAACAGCTAATCACAGATCCACAAGGCTGGTCTGTCCCGACGGCGAATGGGATGCATGCACGCCTTGATCGATGCAGTCTGTCCGGCCAATAACCTTTGAGGCAAACGGACAATGCTCGTTCTCGCTGTCGCTTGCATGTCTGCTGCTAAAACGGCACTTGCACTCGACTGGCTCTCCTGGCTAGTTGTATGCTGTCCAGGTCAAATTTCTGTCTATCTATTCTCCTTTCTCTTGTGTACACAATTCATTCTTCCCTCTACTCTGGCCTTTAAAGACTTCTCTCCTGCACTAAGTAACCATGGCCTGAAGGTCGCAGTTGCTGGGTTTAACTCACTTAACCCCCTGCGATAACAACCCCCTCCTCACGGTCTTATTCGATCAGCTGGTAGAGCCGCTCGTCTTATCCCGTCTACCGCACACTCCCGATCAGTTCGCTGCTGCAGCAACGCAAGTCTTGACACTAGCCTCGCGAAAACTTGAAGACAATCACTACGTGCCACTTCAGTGATTGGTTGCAGGCGACGTAGAATATGCCTCAGGGTCAAACAGTCCCAGCAGCGTACACGCACACAGACAACTGGCCTGAAGAAGCGCATAAAAGCAAGTGCCTACAGAATCCTTTCTTAATCCTTTCTCACAGTAAAAGCTTATCCAGTCTTATAATTCTTCCCTGATGTCTGATTCGGGAAAGCTCCGTGTTGTCGACTTCACAAAGAACGACATTAGTGACCCCAACGTGATCTAACACGCACTTGTCTGACGTGGCTGAGCTCAGTCATCACAGATGTCCTCGCTCAATTTCAATTAATTTTTTTCTGTGTCACTTTATGTGACCACGATGAGGAGAATTTAGTTACTGACATCCTGTCGTATAGCGGGATGGTTGCCATCAACCATTCTCAGCTCATCGAGCTTTGAATAGGGTTCCTTTCCCATCCAACAGAGCAGTCCCTCTAAGAATGTGTGGAATACGATGTGGTCCGGCTGGATAATAGACGATATAACTTATCCCAACGAACATTAACTAGTAGATTTGGTAAGGCGTGGAAGGTAAAAGTGTTAGGGATTATTTACTAAGGTGGAACAGGAGTAGAATTTTAAAAATGGGTAAGTGACTCCCAGAAGAGTGCAGTCCAGCCATGAATGGGCCGGAGTCCAGAGGCGGGGTCCGGACAACTACAACCGACCCCTACATAATCGGTTCTGGGAGTCTGAGCGTCAACAACTCCTCCGCAGTAAGCTCCTGGCCTTGAGAAGTGGGTGGCCAGTGAGGCCAGCCAGGGAGTGAGCTTGAACGGAGGTTTTGACAACGTGGGGCGCGCATGGGCTGGTGCACAAGAGAGCCAGACACGTGGGGGCACGTGAGCAAAGCATGGCTAGGAAATACAAGGTCACTACAAATGTCAGCACCCAGCCCTCCTTCCCGATATCCGATACCCTACTTCTACTGTCAGTGGTATGTCAACACTTAACCCAACAACTACCGACACAACATTCGGATTTGCCTTCGAAGTTCAAATCAAAAACCCAACCACTGACTTTCTCCACCCGCCCTATCCGCACGGTTCCTTCCTGCCAGCTTCAGCCGTCCACATTGTCCAAAAGACCACTGTTAGCGCAGATCTCATTGACTAAATTGAACCATTCTTTCTCCGTTCGGATTTTTCACCCGAACTCCGGTCTGGAAAGAGAACACTTGTAGTGGCTCAACTTCGAGCGTGGGTTGCAAACGCTAAATCTCTCGCCTCTCGCGGCTGCTTGCACGTGTGAACCAGTGCCTGTCGATCCGGACTGTCCTAACTAGCCAGCCACCTTTAAGGCTGATTCACATTCGAACGCGCTGGAGACGCTGGGATGACTCCCGCACTCTCACACTTCGGAAGCCAACCTCGCAGCTCTGAAAGTGCTCTTGTCCGGCTGCCAACTTCTTCCAACCTATTCTTCACTAGTTCTGTGTGGAATACCCTATGATTCCGTCTGGCGTCCCATTTCTTCTCTTCCAATAAAGAACCGGGCCTGAAGGTCATAGCGGCTAGGACCTTATTAACTTAGACCACTGCGATAGGAGAAGTTTCTTCCATTCTGAAATTCTAATAGAGGGTTTCGTGCGCTGAGGTCTCAATCCATTATTTTGAGGTGAAAATACCCTGCCCTGTTGGACATAAAAGACCTGATAATATTTACTCTTCTTATTTGGCTACACATCTCAGAAATGGACAATCTGGAGAGGTCCTGTAACACCTTCCACCTTCGGCGCCACGCCACGCCATGCAGGAGGTCACTTGATTGCAATTCTCGGCTCACTTTTCAGCTGACCATCGACCTCTTGCGGCTGCTAGCACATTTGCACTCGTAAGCCCACCCCAATCCGGTCTGCCCAATCACTTTCAAGACTGACCCACACAAAGACCGCTCTGTAGGCGCTGTGCTTTTAGCGGCCCAGAGATCACCCCCCCGCGCTGACACGTTTCCTTCGCTGTCAAGCTTTGCATCGCCACCCGAGCCCTCACGGCCAATTCCCTGGATCACCCTGCGTGACTCATCATGCCTTTGCCCGCAAACCAGTCACGTGTGGCGGTCGCATGAAGCCTCAAGGTCATCTTGATGCCTTGCATTTTGTCTCGCGAGCTGTGCACCTTCTCCTGTTTGGCTGAAGGACGCCCCCAGATCCTGTAAGCCGCGTACACAGTCACACAAACACACACGTCAACTGACTTGTTTACTGTGCGCAGATTGTTTCTGCAGAGCACATTATTAGCCCCTTTTCACAGTATACTGTCCTACCTAATTGGTCTTACTGACTTCTGATCTGGGGAACCTTCTGCAGTCAACTAGCACTCTTTTCGACATGCTGACTGCTACGCTAACGTGCCTCACATGCGGCCTCTCTGCGAGTGGTTGTGCACGCGTTCAAAGTCAAATTCCTCCAATCTTTTATCTACTTCATCTATACAGATAACATTACTCCTGCCATTTGGCGTCTCCCTTCTACTGTCCGCACATGGAGCTGTTCCTGAAGATCGCAGCAGCGAGGGTTTACTTTTTTCCCTTAACCCACTGCGAAAAACCTGCCTGTCTGTAAGGTATAGGGGTGAGGAATCAAGCGAACAGCAAAGCTGCTCGACTAAAAGTATTGTGGTTCAAGCTTAACGGGTTTCACAACTGTTCCATAACTTTTGGAGCTTGCTGATGGTGTACGACGGGATAGCCAAACCCTTGTGATTGCAACAGAAATAGGTCCCCCCAACACAGGTTGAAGACAAGACCACTAGCGCCTTTTTGCTGTGCAAACTTTATTCGATAACAGCTAATTTTACAGAAAAAAAGAAAACATTTTTTTTACTGAGAAAAGAATCCCGTCGGAAGCTTCCATGCGAAATTGCTCACTGATTAATACTCAGTCGGAGGTACTGTAATGAAAAAAGAAAAAAAAAACAAAATTAAGTCTCAAAGTTTGGAGAAAAATATTGATGAGAGTCAAATGCTGTAAAAAAGGCGGCGTAGTTGAAGTTTTCAATACTGATCAGCAATAAATCTGCATATTTAGTTGTTCTCCCCGCAAAAATGTGAAGGAGTACTAAACAGTGGAGAAGGAGAACTAAACCATGGCAAAACAACAGTTAAGCACAAAAGGAAGTTCATGGTGGTCTTTTTAGACCATAATCGACTAAAACCCCGTATCTGACGTGATTGAATGTGGACAAGAATCTACGAGTTGAAAAACCGCGATTAAAAAAACTTTTGTAAGTATCAAACGAAAGTAACCGTGGGCAAAGTCAACTGTTCCGGTACCGGATGCATGTTCAAATGCCATAGCTTATGTGCACTTAAAAACCGATCGGTTGCTCCAAAGTATAAAACATTTCCAGTTTCATTTGACTGCTTGACGCTTTTCACTTTTAAATGACTGCTTGCTGAGCCACCTGAAGAACTAAAACTGAGCCGTTAGCCGATTTCGGGACTTCCATACAAATTGTTCCCTCGAGGGGTCTTTTCAGATGGTACTCTATGCATTGAACAACCTGTCAGACTGTCAACCTGGAACTGTCACCTTAATGAACTTGAGATGTGATCTTAAAATGCATACACATAACACCAATCCAGGCCGTCCACACCCGCAGTTGGATATGGCTGGCTGGTGATGATGATGATGGCCAGGAAGCACTTAATTCCTCCCTCTTTTTCTAATATTTAACTAAGAAAGGTAGGGTATCAGAGGGCCTAGGTTGCTTACTTAATTCCAGATCAGTAGCAGTTTGCACGCATTGTGGCGCCTGTTCGACTTGTCGGATACGTACACCGCTCGGCTTCAGTTTACAACTGGTCTGATTTGACTCGGGATCGCCAAATTTGTGTGCAGTCTTTCAATTTATTTATGTGCGAATAGGTCTATCCTTTGAACGAGACAGTTAATTTTAGCGGAAAAAGGCCAGCTACCCCAAGTGCGAACAATTTATTAAGGCAGCTTTCATGCTAGCACTTGGATAAATTGCACTTAGAAATGGGCGTATGTGCAGTTGCATCTGGCTACCAGCAAGTACCCAGAAGAGCATTAAAGCCAACTCGGCTATAGCGAGCCTCGACACCGGCAAGGTCAATCTAAGAAGTACGCCCCACCCTTCCAGGCTTGTAAGAGTCGTCCGCACACCAAACCGAACTGCTCTGTTAAGTTAGACAGAAACATTAAGCCACATCAACCTTTGCGAGTGGCATGCATAGAAGCTCGTAGGTCATGCCATCTAATACGTCCAATTCTGGGCTGCTTACGTTTTTCACACCACCGGTAGCATATGTTCAAAAGGAAAAGAAGAGTAAAGGGGGGGGGGGATTCTGCACAAGCCTCCCCCCTCCTCCTCAGCATGAACCAAATCAAGAACAAGTCACCGCTTAATCTCTGAGCCCATGGTGGTTTTTTATAAATCACGAGGCACAAACTATTAGGTATTCGTCGCGTTGGTTTGGGGATAAACTATCTTCTTGGTCGTCAGTACCAACCAATTAATTAAATGAGGAAACCGGAAACAGATGAGGGGCGATAGTGCAATCAAAGAAAGCTTCAAGAAATAGGCCGAATGGGCATAAATTGCATTGATATATCCCCCCCACATGAAGGAAACTTACGTCATCTTCTGTAAATAGGAGATGGCCATCGTTAGTCTTGGACTGTGCTTTGGCATTCTCGAAGGCATTCTTTAGGCGGACACAGCAGAGAATCCAGTCCTCAAAGGTGACGGCGGCGATACTTCTTGTGACAAATCGTTGAACAACCACGGAGAAGACCGAGGACGAAAGATTGAAGCCTGTAGAAGAGTAGGCGATTAAAATAACCCTTTATTTAGCCGTTGGTGCAACCTGAAACAAATTAATGGCGGTGCAGATCATTACTCCTGCGAGTAGCCCCCCACCGACGACCCCCAAGAGTCGGTGTCTAGATTAGCCGGTAGAGAATCAGAAGTCGATTCATCTCAGTTAGGTTCTATTCGATTTTCTGCACTTGTCAAGTAAAGCAAAGTAAGGAACCATGAGAGGGAAGGGGACGACACAAATTTTGTGCGGTAAAACATGAAAATTCTTTCAGGCTAGTCTAACGCCAAGGCGCAGGAAAACAAGGGACGAAAGAGCCCAAATCAGGCAAGTGAAACCGCTAATACGAGACTACTCAACAATAACAGTAGGTAGGACATCATGCATGTATATATACGCATGCACTATGTCCTTGTGAGCATAGATACGCTCGCACAGACAGTCAAAAGCACAAATTACTTAGAAGAAGTTTAAACAGATGTTCGAGGAACTTACCACCCTCGCTGAGGGCCTCACGCAGCTCGGTAACATTGAGGTTCTTGCTCTTATCTTTATCCCTCTTTGTGAAAATGGCCTAGAATGGGAAATAGGGTGTTTTAATGGTTTTTGACAAGAAGGTTTTGACAGGATCTAGTAGTTCAGATATAACCTTTTATTGTTCTGTTGCCCGCTGTGCGCCATCAATGCAACTGCTGTTAAAGAAATCTAACAACCTTGCCTCGTATGGGAGTGGATTATCAAATTTACATTGAAAGTGCTGATCGTCAAAAAAATGGAGTCCTAGTTAACCTACTTAATTATCTGAGAAGTTAATGTTGTTCTGATGAGCAACATTACGCCTTTAGATTGCCACCCCGGAACTCTCACCTTGAGAAATGTCAAATGCTTAATTATATTATTTAAAGTTTGGCTTAAGTGACAATTTTTTAGGTAAGGGGCAAAATAAGGTTACTCATAGCACTACTCGACTGGTCATCAAACAATTTTGCCTCTGAGCTCAAAGCCAGGCTCCATACAAAGCAAGGCGTTAACTTCTAACTAATCGATTATGGAGGGAAAACGAAAGAAGCCAATTCCAGTCCGCCCTTTCCGCGCATGTTTTAATGACGAAAATTTGATTGTCCGGTTTCCTGAGAGAGCATAAGTTTTAAATTTCAAGAAAACGGTAAGTGAATCTATTCCTTTCTATCTTTCAATCATTAAATGACAACGCCTACTGGACGTAATGCAACTAACCCTCGAGGTAATTGAACCGAAAAAAATAGTTCGACTTTAAAACGGCCTAGAAGGATTTAATGCATCTATTTTGTCATTGCCCCTTAGGGGGCAATAGCATATTAAGAATATCGAATGTAACTTGCCTTCCAGTACTGACAGCATTCCCAGAGCTCCTTGAATTCATTATATTCCATCTTACCAGTAAGGTTATTCTGTTCGAAGGAGATTCGTTAAGGAAAACTGACATGCCACAATCAATCTATTTCTTATAATTTTTAAAAGAAAACCTAAGAAAGCAAAGAAAGAATAATTCCAAAAATCACTTGTCTCGAGCGATACACTAGTTTATTTGACTCAGTTTTGAAAGGCTCGGAGCCGAATGCTTCAAAAGTTGGTCAGATGAAGTAGTAAAGTCTGCTTACACTGCCTTACTGATCACGAATTGTTAGCATGCGCCATCAAGTCCTCTTAATAATGTCTACTTACAATTTGTCAGTAGATAGTATTAACCTATTATGTAGTGGGATATGCACAAGAATAAGATTTCATTCGCATAAGCAGAAGCAAGCCATGAGTTCATTCATTCTGAAATAATTCACATGCTGTGCATCTCCCCTTCTTGCTCGTCAGGCAGATCCAGAAACTTTAAGGTGCAAAAGCAAGAAGAAATAATGCAACCAAAAAGGATACATCCTGCGCCGCCAACATGCTGCGCGCGTCCTCGATGGTGAAGCCCTTGGAATCCGTGCATAAACCTTAAAGAGTAAGAAGAATACAGTGAGCTAAGGTCTCATTCAGCAGAGATATACACAAGCAAAAGTATTGAAAAAGAGTGAAAACTTGTATATCAGGGCAAGGTATGAGGAGAAAATGCAAAGGTGTTTGTTTTATGCATGTTGAAAAAATGCAACTCCGCGAATGCCCCTTTTAGATTATTTCCCATCAGATAAATTCAATAGTATTCGTTACTTCCTATCACTTGATCACACAGGTTATAACATTTAACACCAAATAAGCCTGAACAGAAACTATTTTGGCAGGATTCTTCCACAGCGTTTCGAGAGTAGTGCACAAAGCTATATCAACCCTCTTCGACAGAGTCGTAACGGCCCAGGGAATAAGCGTACCATATGACTCCTAAAGTCTGCATGTTAGGCAATATTCCTAAAAAAAAGCACACATTGTAACTTCGAGTAGACTTACTCTTCATGGAGCTCTTGTTGAGGATCTCCATAAGCTGTTCAGCGTTAATGCTCTTGGTCCTCTTATCGGATTTGGATTCAAACAGCTTGTCAACAACCACGTCCTCATTCTACCCGGAGAAGAAGGAGAAGATATTATTGCCTCAATATAACCCTCCTTCAAATGACTATTTTTACTTTTGCATAATGATGGGAGGCCAATAAGGAAGTTGATGGGAACCATGAATAGAATCATATCGCAAAGCTTTTATAAACGTAAGACTTAGGCAAAACACAGGATCATCGGGATCCCAGTACACCTAGAGGACAAAATTCACAATTATGTCCGCTTGTGTTTGCCTAAAAGTGCAGAACTTTCTAAAGACGTTGATAGGCCTTGGTGAGCCCAATGAAATAGAATATACAGTAAGACTTCAGAGATCTATCTGCTGATTTGATTAGAATTTTGAACATGCCAAATAAACTGCTATTTCGAAGCCGTGAAAAAGGCAAATAAAGGACTGCGTTTTTGGGTGGACAGCCGTTCTGTGGGTCGCTAGAGCCTCTTGCAGCCTATCTTAGTTTACTGAAGCCCTTCCAACGATAAAGCCCGGTTGATCTACCTTACAAGCCGGACCATTTGTACTTTGGCTGGTCGATGTGTTTAGCATTTTCATTAATTTTTTCTCGATGTATTTCGCGTCCCCCTTCTTCTGCTGCCAGTTCTCGTTCTGCATACTAGATGAATTGTAATTATTTACTGAGTGCTCTAGTGCCTGACGTCAATTTTTAGCTTTATGAAAAATCTTGCAGGAAGAGGCCAAATATATCAGAGTTTGCGGACTTTTAGAGGAGTCGTACTACCTCACTGAAACTGTGAGATATTTAAGGCCCTCAAATGATATAATGAGGAGATGCAAGATTGTGAATTTGACCCAAATTATCCCTATTTATTAATTTTAGCAAGTTTGATCAGTGGGATGAACGCTTAAACAATGAAGATAAAATGAGGGCAAATTTTACGAGACTTAGACGCACCTTGGATGCCTCTTCTTCCTTGAGAACCTTGAGAATATCCTGAAAAATGCGCAGTATGAAGACACGTTAGCAAAGGGTAACTTATTTTGAGAAAAATCATGGCTTACCGTTAGTTATTAAAAAATAAATATATATAAAATATTCTGGTATCATATACTTAAATGTCTAGCAAGTGGTTAACTATCATACTGCTAAACCGTGGGTGGAGCCATCGCTGTCTCTGTCCCATTTAAAATACTCTTCTAAAATATAGATTTGGAGATCGGATAGCGCAGCTTCAGTCAGAGGATCTGTGTGGTTGGGTAATGGTCAGGTTTAACGTAGATGGTCCATTATATTAAGATGTAAGGCCGAGCCTTATAAGGTTTGTGCGGAAGGCTTTGCACCCATGTTCGCGCGTTATTTTTCCTCGGAAACTCAACAAGACAAGGGAAATGCTGGAAGACCCACTGATGAGCCGAAGCTTTCGCAGCTGTGTCATGCAGCGACACAAGATCGGCGAAATACGCGTGTCTAGGCTTTAAGCTAAAGCACTTGTGTTGTCAGTATGCTGGATAATTACGTACCCTAAAAGCACAATTCAAGCGACCGAGATTAGATTTGTCATGTAAAAATCAGAGCTAAAGTTGATTGGTTGCTAGACTGCTCGCATGTGCCATTGCTAAGCCCGCAAGTGCGTTCGCGCACAGCTACTGGAAAATCGATTTCCCTTTGCGCCGAGCAGCCGCCTCACGTCTGGGCACGCCATTTGGTGCACTCTGAGGCTGCTGAGCGGTCGGTTTCCTGCCTGGACGTTTCTGTTCGCCTACACATCGTAAGTTGTGCATCTATTGTATTTTTTTCAGCATGTTCAAGCCTACCCGTTCAAGACTACCCGTTATAGGCGTATGAAGTAAGTGCTTCAGGAACATGTGGGTGAAATTATTGACCAATTTGACGAGGTTTTCGCGTCTGACGCATCTCTGTCGGGCTAAAGTATAAGATCCTCTTCCTCCTCTTCAGTAACTGGGGTTGTCCCCCACCTATCGTCCTCATCCGTAAGCGACAGCTTGGTGTTATTAACTGCTGCTGTAGGAATCCTCTTCAGATTCGGGGGGTTTGTTAAAATGCCCTCGGGGTCTTCCCCCATTCCTATGTGAGCACTCAAACTAATGCGTACTGATTCTTAGAAAGAGGTCGCAAACGCCGCCATAGGAAGCGGCGGGACGGGGACTCGAATAGGTGAATCAAAAAGTGTTTAAAGTGGATAGTGAAGAATCTAATTTATCTAATGCGGTATGCAGTAATGAAAAAGGACCGTCAGGTTCGCATGGAAAACCTGCTGGAGCAACTAGTGAATGGCCAAGTACTGACAGCGACTGGGACACCTGCCCCAAGTCAAAGTCGACTTATCCCAAAAGTGGCATCATGGACTGCTCTGATGGAGTTTAATCAGACCTCGTCTGATACAGAGTATCGTAACCAAGTGGTAAGTGCTCCCGTTCTGTAAACCAAAGTTACTAGACCGCATGCTTTGCCAACTTCGACGCAAACAATGTCTTGGCCTACGTTGAACGGGGCTTCCAGACCCTATTCACCGACAACATTACAGAGAAAATGACATTGTACAACAGACAAGGCGGAAAAAAGGCTTTTTGTGGCACGGGCGCTTATGATGTAAGTAATTGATAATAATTTACCTTTAACATGCCATCCTTCAGATGCTTACACAATTGCCCGTGGATCCCCTGCAGTGGACCGCAAAAACTTCGAGGAGGCCTTCAAGACCACCTTTTGGAAGGCCTACGACCGCAATCTAAAGCGGGTCTTGATAGAGGCCACTATTGCCGGTAATTCAACGCAAATAATTACGTGTTCATTAATATCCTCCTCTGCAAACTATAACCTATTTCTATTTTTAAATTTCAGAGTCCGAGCCAGAACCTGGCCCTTCCAGTGAGATTCCACATACCCCAGAACAACTGCGCAGAATTATTTTTAGACTTATTTTTATACTATTTCCAGTTTCATAAAGTTTTTTTTCCTATAAGACAGACTTCAAAAAAATGCTTCGCGATATATCGTGCGAATGGGGGTTTTTCACAAGAGGTTGGTGTCCTGCTGTCGAAATAAATCTGAGATACGAATTTTCGTACGACTTCCTGTTTCGAATCCGTACGAAAGTCCATACGAAATATTTATGCAGTTGTGGTAACTTCGTGGAAATTCGTGGCCTTTTTGCTATTAGGGTAGGGTATACTTCTAACTGCGTGCAGACAGCTTCTGCATATTCCTAGCTTATAACGCAGTAATCGATGGATTTCAGCACAAATATGCCTAATAGCTTTCAGACACAGCTAATAGGAGGGTTGATTCCGAAGGATTTACTCCAGGTTTGTGCATTAATTCCCTCTGAAATTAAACAAGGCTGTAGTTGGTTTGTCGACGGTAGCTACGACTTCGGTTTGTGAAACACAGGTGTTAAACACAGGTTTGTGGAACACAGCAGCCACCGCATCGGCTGTAAGAAGACAGCCTCATTCCTTACGCAGGCTGCACACATATTACATTCACGGCAGCCTTCTTACAACAAAGCAACTTAGAGCACTGAATCCGTCCACTTTCTCTCCTTTAGCCCTGGGCACACAAAAAGACAGTAAATAATCACCCCGGTTCCCAGTAATTCCCTTTATAATCAGTCATTGATTTTCTACCTAATTTGGTTACTTATACAGGATTTTGTTTGTTTAACTCACAAAGGAATTCCTTGAACTCTACTGCGGTCGGCACTGATGATGGCTTCACGCCAGAATCCGAAACGTCAAGCAACTAAACATATTGTTCAAGCGACCGCATTTTATACTTCTGAACTGCTCCTTGGAACCCGTCTATCCGCTTCTATCAGCATTCCCTGTACAGTTTGCTAAACCGCGGCCCTGTTCACCGGTGGCTGGAGCCATCGCTGTCTCTGTCCCATTTTTGATCGCTTTGCACTAAAATTACGAAATATTGATTTAGATCTAGAGTAGAGTAGCTTCATTCTGCGGATCTGTGTGGTCGACTAATCGTCAGGTTCCGCATAGATAGTCCATGGAACTAAGAACTAAGACCGAGCGTTAAAAGGCTTGTTTGAAAGGATTTGCTCACAAATTCATGCATTATTCTTCCTCGGAAATTAAACGGGGCAAGGGAAATGCTGGGGTACCCACTGACGAGCCGAAGCCCTCGCAGCCGTGTCATGCAAGGACACAAGATAGGTAAACTATAAGTATCTGGACCTTTAGGTAGTACTTGCCCTGTCAGTATGTCTAGTAAGCACGCATTTATGAACTTACCTTCTCTACTTCTATTGCTTTTAAATAGTATATACAGGGAAAGTAAATAATTCAGAGTTAACTAAAAAGGGTGTGAAAAACTTACCGGAGCCAAGCCTTTAAGTCCGTTCTTGTCGTCAGATTCACTAAAAAAATCAAAGATCGTGTGTTTTTGAGCAGTCTGACAATATTAGTTCAAAAACAAGGAATAAGGCTTGATAAAATGAAGTCCTCGGAACCGACATAAATGCCAGTGTGTACGAAAGATAGGCGCATTCACCAGTCTAGTAAGGCGATGGTCTGATAAAGATGCCGTCAAAATAAAAACCTGAGTCCAAAAGTGAATACGCTGAACCATAACTCATTCGACCTGTACTTTAAACCTGTTAAATTATTCGAGTTCATCACCATAAGCCCATAGGTAGATGGATTATCGCTGACTTACTGACTGACATCATATTGACCGTGTCCCAGATGTTGCAGTACCCCAGAGTTGGGCATGGTTGGCTGATGATGGCTAATAAGCCTGAAATTGCCATTCCAGTTGCCCTCATCTTTGTCAGCAATAGCCTTCTGCCTACTTCATAAGCTTCTGTGAGGCTACTAGGGGCGTTCGAGAGAGAGAGAGTCCCAAGGTACAACGGAACGCGTGAGTCCTATAACCAATCGTTCAGTGCCTATCTACCACCATTAAGCACAACTGATGGTAGCAATGAAAATAACGCGTCACACAAAGACGAAACATAAGAAAATGAAGCTGGAAACTTACGCCTCCTTAACCGGCACCTCTGTGAAGACGCGAAGCAAGAACTTCCTTTCCTCATTCGGCTTAAAAGTGCTCGGACAGATCATGTAGGTGCCGGGTTTGACCCTCAGCCGCTTCACAACCTCACGAGTGTTTGTGAATTCAGACATGGCATAAGGTCTGTTCATTGTGAAGAATCCTCGCTTCATCAGACCCTCACAGCTGGGATCAAGCTGGGAACAAAAACGAACAGTTGGAGGAGAAATGGACAAGGGATCTTAAAAAAATCAGCCATGCAAGCTCACTCTCGTTTAGCGATGAAAAAATATGAGTAAATGATTATTAAAAATGAGAGCCGATCAAATGCTTTTCTTATAGACCCCAGTAAAGGCTTGACAGTGAAGTGGCAGCAAGGCAAGTGTAGCAGATCAGAAGAGGGGTCTTACCTCGTAGACAGAAAAACCGATGGTCAAGTTTGATTCACCCAATCTACGAGCGCCCATCTGCATCAGACCAATAGTGACGGTACAAAGGTCGTCGTCGTCAGTTGGATCAGCATCAGTCACAGTGATTCGGTACTGAGGGTTTGTCCAGTAGGTATCTTTAATAAAATGTCACCGAAAAAAGAAAACTCATTCATGAACTAAGCGTTCTGGTGCATATATACGCAGAGAGGAGGAGCGAAAGAAAAGGCGGGTAGATTGATGTAGGCTGGTTCGGGTTTAATCTGCCTTCGTTCAGCCAATCATAACTCTGAATACCAGCGTAGACTGGAAACACAAGTCTGCACCTGAGTATGGCACAGATAGTCCGAACAGTGGGTCACACAGATGGGTCAAGCGAATAAAAGAGTTGTCCCAGCGATCGAATCTTCTTCTTCTTCTTCTTCTTCTTCTTCTTCTTCTTCTTCTCAGGCTTCTTGAAGCTTAAAACCATTGGCCTTGAAACCAATGTCAACCACCGCCTTACGTTTGTGCAATCCAATTGTGGCGAACCCTTCTCTTTGGTGACCGGATTTCCAGTAGGGTTTTCGCTTCGTATCTACAGATTCCCCTATAACCATAATCGTCCAGCTGTGAGCAGTGCCTGCATGCTCTTCATCCCGCGATCCCATAAGATCTCCTCTATGGACAACCTGTTTTAACTCACTGCCTATCCCGTCAGTATCACAGTTGCTGCTGCTGTGTTTATCACTCTTCCTCCAGGGCCTATAAACTTCATCTCAGAAGAAAGCCCGAAGGACGTCTATCCCTTTGCTCAGGTCATACGCGATTTAATCGTAAGTTGAACTTTTCTCTCATTATCAGATTTAGTGGAGGAAGTCGTCACAAATCTGACCGCGCTGAAACGAAAAGGGGACGCAAAAATCCTGCAAAAGTCAGCATTAATTTAATGTATGCCTTCGCCTCAAGTTAGCCTCGGCCATGTCTTCAAAGTTCTTGCATTCTGAGCAGGCGGACCCTGGCATTGTCAAACGTACTGCAGAACTGCTAGAACTTCAAACAGCAAAGACAACTTGAAATCCTACATACGAGGAAAGGAGAAGCAAGTGTAGCCAATAGGTAGAGTTGGTAGCACACTTAAAGCAGCACTCTTGGTCGTGATTTTTAAATTTTGGCGAACCGGCCCTTTGCCAACAGGTCAGTCTTTGGGGGTTTTGAGGGGCGAAGGGAGGTTGGATGCTGGGACACATTTACTCTTTTGTGCATTTTCTAGTGGTTCACGTTAAAACAAAAGTAGAACAGTTGATAAAGAACGCCCAAGCCTCTAAAGGTGCCAGTTAAGTCACCAAGTCGAGCCAGTACTTGATTTCTAGCACCACATAATAAAATGCATGCTTGGCCTGCATATTTTATGTAGAAAACAGCAAGCAAATACCTGGGTAGTTCGCGCAACCACCAGCAGATACGTTCTTCACCCACTCTCCTAGGAAGAGGGCCTCCTCCAGACGGTGTTTTCCATGCACAACTTGGTCTGCCTCCAAACTCTCGTAACCCAGATGGCAGACTTCCAGTCTGCTGAAACACTTCAGGTAGTCCTCAAGGGACATCCTATGCAATGAAAAGAAAAAGGGAAGATGTGTATTCCAACTGCCAATGGATGAACGCATACTGATGTCAGTCATAACCAATATCATGAAAAATGGAGTCAAAACAAATGAAGTTGGTAAAAACTTAAGCCGATCGTTACATCTTTCGTTGACATCCACCGCAAAGAGGAATTGCGCAGTTCAGTGACTAATTTGATATGATGAAGTGGATCCGACAAAGCAAAGGGAGACCCGAATGGCCATTGATATGATGAAGTGGGTATGACTGGCTGAAGACGGCTAATAAGCCAGAACTGGCCATTCTGGTCGCCCTTTGCTTTGTCGGATCCACTTCATCATATCAAATTTGTCACTATGTGACGTTCATTGAGGATTTGCGTTGCGAGCTCCTTGGCAAAGCGGAGCTTTATTGCTCCTTGACTAGATCGGTGAAACACCTGCATTCATTCAGCATATTCCCGACCACAACCGACAAAGCAGGGGACCCATAGACTAGAGGCGGTGTCTCAAACGCAATGAACGAAGGTCCCGGGTTCAAATTTCGGCGGTGCCAACCCTCGAGCTTGGGTATGGCTGGCTGATGACGGCTTATAAGCCAGAAATGGCCATTCCGGTCTCTCTTTGCTTTGTCGGATTCATTTCATATATACATATATGTATTTGGAGCTAGGATTTATACTCATGTGGGGGGGGGGGAGGGATAAAGAAATAGATGGGGAGAGACCTCTTATGCTGCGTTCAGTTAGGTTTTGTAGATGGTTCTAAATTTCACACTTCGAAAAATGCCACCCAGTCTTTAGAAGTGGCAAATTGGCTTCCAGTCCTTCGCTATGAAGACGCTTTGTTTCATTGAATGTATACTTAATTAAATGCAGCTAAAAATGATGACCAATATAGAGAGCTAATTTTGGAGGAAAATGCGCAAGTAAGTTTCTCCCCCCTCTCTTGCATACGAGGATGTTCACCGCGTGCCCAGCAGACGTAGTGCGGGCCCTGTGACTTGTGCAGCTCTTACTACACTAGTTCCACCCACCCAGCATAAACCCTGTTCCGATCGAAAGACAAGGCAGAGCCCACAGAAGGTTGATGCGGGTGCAGAGGCTGGTGAAGTTGAACGGCTAGCCTATGCGTGTCACATATATGAGCTGATCCCCACAGCCTGTACCAGGCTAGCACGCGGTTGGTTAGGATCACCTATCAAATGAACGTCTTACAGGCCACATCAGGGGAAGCCATTGCAACTGGAATCCCCGGTCACTTCAAAAATACACCCATGAGGAACGATTTTCTGTCTTCCGAGCTGTAACTTTTAGAGCATTGTGCTAGGTTCGAGGGCCTCAGATTTTACATAGTAGAGAATGTGGTGTTGTGCAATAACGATGCACTCCAATGTGGTGGACCCAGTGTACAAACAAAATAATTCTTGTCTGCAAAACTTGTGTGCTAAAAATAAGTCCCCTCGCTGGGAACATGAAAAAAACGTATGCACATATTTAAAAAACAAAATTTGTGTAAATTGGAAACAGGCGCAAATATTAATTGCTTTTAAAATAAATCCGACGTAGTAAACGTTTTAGCAACCACACCATACCATTCTAACCATGCTAAATGTAAACAAGATCACTCTTCTGAAAAATGTGCATTGGAAACGATTTCTCTTCATTCGACGGACATCTTGCTTCAACTACTTTGCCATTTATTCCATACAGAATAAAATATCCCCTCAAGAGGCGTCCATCTCCTTCTCTTTCTCTCCGGGCCCGAGCCTGAAGGTCTACCCATGATTTCAGCTTTCGCGACAGCCCTAAATAAGACAGAACTAGTTCTGTCTTCATGCTCTTTGTCGTTGTTGTTTTACTTCTGCTACTCCTGGCATAATCCAACGTTTCTGTTAGATCTCAATCTCTGATTTCTGGATGTGCAACCATCCGAACTGCCTGGACTGTCCTCCATCGGTGTCTGTGCAATGATGCAAATTGTGGTCAGGAAATCAGTATACCGCATCCTCTGCAATCTCCCGCCGAACTCACGTCTGCGCATGTGAACACGAACCCTCTCGTTAACTATGAAGACAAAAATTCAAATCGGCGAGTGCGTGCATCGATCAGCCATCACCGGAATGACTTTGATTTCTTCCATGTTCACGTGGTTATCATTCTGCGACAATCTTTGATGGCAAATAAGTGTGAGAATCCAAAACTTGGGATCAATAGACGTATTACTCCAGTGATCGCATCTTCTTTTGAATGGTTATCATTACTGAACAGTCTGATTTGCTGACAAGGTCAGTAACGCCCCATTCTCAAGATTGAGACGATGTTTCCATCAAGTACGGATTTGAATACCCATTTGTTTAAAAATTTGTTGAATAAACTTGAAGAAGCAGCAGCAGCAGAGCCTTTATAGGCTTTGAACATTGAATACGAGGTAAAAAAGGGGGAGACAGTCGATCCCTTCTCCTCCGTCTGAGTTTAAAAACCTGTGAGCTGCAAGGCTTCCAGCTTTGTCTAGTCGCCTCGAGGGTTGGTTGCCTGCAAAGAAGATTTATCACGTCTCGTGAACTATAACGTTTGAGACGCAAACTCACTGACTGCTCATCAACCCCGATCGGTTTTCTGCGCGCCTACAGGAGTATGTGGGAATCGGTCGCCCAAGAGCAACTGCGCTGATTCACGCTACCTTCGTTTGCCAAGCCCCGCTCGCTGGGCGCAATTGCCCTTTCGCCCGCTCGCCGTTGACTCACCGCGTGTATGCTCGAAGATAATCGATACTTTCGCCTCATTTGGTTCGCGGCAGCCGACAAAGTGATCATCCCACTGCAAAAGCCTGGTACATCCTCACTTTTCCCCCGACGCGAGTGGTTTTTGTACGCGGCGCTTGTAGCAGTTATTGTGGTGCTACTTTTGCGCATTAAAGCTGTTCCTCTCATCTCTTTCTTGCCTGATTCTTGATTTTGGAATCCATCTGTTGTCGATACAGCAACTAACTCTCGTTGCAGTCTCCTCTCCTCCTCTAGAATTTAAGTGGCGTTTGCTATCAGGGATTCATTGCTTCTTACGTCATAATTTTTGTGCACCCCACTCTGAAATTTCGACTCCTAGTGTGTAGGTGGCTTCCCATTGTCCTGGATCACAAACAACAGGTAGTTAAGACAGGATTGAGCCGATTAGGGCCTGCCTACGTTCTGCAGGGACCCCATCCGTATCGCATTCAGAGGTGGCCACCCAAACGACTGTAGCTTGCTTGCTTGTCACAGTACATGTTCCACCCTTCCGGTCTGCCTCACGCTCTTTATAAATTTGTTGCTGGAGCCGCCCACGTCTTAGCACCAGCCAATCAGTGTGCGTCATTCACTGATTGGCTGGAGGCGAAAAAACAAAGGCTTACATGCACTGGAGTCTAAGGATCTCAACGGCCGACAGACACTCGCCTGAAGAACCAGCTTACGTCAACTGTGTGCAGAGCCTCTTGTTTCCCTTTTTCTTCTAATAAAAACTGTTGCAACACATAACCTTTCTTACCTGATGTCTTGCACATGCATTTCTAGCATAGACTTCAAAAGAGGGAATGGCATTATCAAAATCACAGACGCTATCTGCTGAGAATAGTAAGAGAGAGAGAGAGGGAGGAACCACTGCTTGCGCTGTAGGGATCAGCTTTTATTCGTACATGAATAAATCTTCCATTTGTCCTGAAAGGTTAGAAGTGCTTGACATAATAAATGTTGCCTGATTGACCCTCCTTAAGCTGAGACATGAGGAGACGTACCAAAATTCACCGTCTGACGTAAAGGTGACATCCAGGCGCTTTTTGTCCGCCTCCGACACACCGGCCCATTCTTTAGAATCGTCGGCCCATGCACCCTTCCACTCATAATTGTTACCCCATGGATTTCGGAGGCGTACCAACCATACCTTTTTGCCCCGATAAGTCACCTACAAAAAGGCAAAACAATGGCAATATCGATTGCATCAAAACAGTCCAATAAACACCTTAAGTTACAACGCAATCCAGGCAACATAAAAGTCTACTATCTTGATAGAAGACCCCGGCTCTCTGCAAACATATATCACAGGTGCCTACAGACAGAAACGCCGTTTCTGTAGTATTCAGATTAACTCAATTAGACAGCATTCGGCAAGATTACTTCCATCTCATTTCATTTGAAGTCCATTCAGAATAAGTAACGGCCAGATTTGGCATGCATACTGCTAAGTGCTGGTAGACTGTCATCTGGTTTCAAAAGTTTTGCATTATTGTTTATGAACATTCGAAATAACCAATTTTTAGCTGTAGCCACTACCAAAAGTCCAGGCTGAATGTGGTAGAATGCCCACTTTTTAACCCACTTGTAATTTCAGTCAAACACGACCTACGCACACCACAGAAACTTTTTGCCTCAGTACTGGTTTTACCCAAGTGAGGCTGGAGGCACAGCTGTGCCCTGCATTCCAAACGCAAACTGTGTAAATGACGGAGCCTGACGGGAGTTCGGTACTAAGTTGACGTCGGTAAGGGTTCCTCATAAACATCACCACAACGTAGTTTACTATTCACAACTAGCTACTAATTTCGGTTTAGTAGGCTTGTTTTGTTTTATCATTTCATATGCTCATGGATTGTAGCGCTCTTCATACATTGTGTTTCTACGGCTTTTCTTGTGTACGTATTCAGCATTTTTTCAACAACCCTGATGCCAGTTTTGTTGGCAACATTCTACCCTTTGGAGTTACTGCGTAGCACCGAACCAAAGGGAGCACTCAACGATCAACGGCAGCCGCTTGGTTGGCGTAATACCTGAAATTCTTTCACAGAAGGTCTTGTCACGGCAGGTAAGTATACATGTAGGAGTCTGAGCCGTGGATGTGTTCAGAGCACTGCAATTCTCACACCCAATCCCGCATAGGAAGCGAAGGGTAAAGACCAGTGGAAGCTGTGTATTCTGAGGTGGTCTGAGGCGCGTGATGGGGTGTGTTTTGCGCACACCGCCTGTGCCTTCCCCCACCTCCGGTTTTCTCTACTTTTTCTCGGGCTCAGGTGTAGGAGTGGCCAGAGAGACAGAGAAAGAGTAGAGAAGATCCGGCGAGTCTTATTTCACTGAAATCCAGCAGCAGTCACCGGGCCTGACTTCAGCTTGTTAAATGTCGTGGTGGACATCGTCGAGAGCCACGGTCGGACTGTCGGTGGTCTGAATCATACACTTGCAAACCATGTGCCTTAGGTTGGCGCTAGTACATGTGATGACTCAATCAAAAACCTAAGAATTTGCAGCAGTCCATAGCTGACAAAACCCAACCCCTACAAACCTCTCCACTTACAGTACTGTCTTGAATTTGTGTAAAATACCGACATACGCTAAAGATTGATACGCCTTCGCTAATCGGCAGTGAGTAAGGTTGTAATACCGCCTAACGTGTAGTTTATTCTGAAGTCATTTCAGGCACGATAGGACGCCGGATCTTTAACGAACTTCGTTGTTACCGCTAACAGAGAGTATGTTATGTAAACAGTGGCTTCTTGCGTAGTATGCATTCTTATAATTGATTTTGACTGCCTTTATAACGTCAATTATATTTTATGCTAAACATGAACGAAGAAATTATTTATTGTACTCGTTTGGTAGAACATTACGCCTTCTTTAAATTTACACTTAAAGAAAGGGTATATTTAGGTTTACAAAGAGTTTCTAATTATGAGCTTCTTTAACATTGTGAGGTGTTCATTCATTAAACAGCACATCCGTCAATTTATTAATATTGCCTATAATGTGTACAGCATGTTCCACATCTGTTGCAATATTCCATGAGAACTATGCGTTTTCTTTCTCAAGCCATAGGCGAAAACGTACTTTGTTTTAAACAGGATTGCACAGTGCGCATTTAGTAAACCTTGAATTTAAGTGAAGCAGCCAGTAGGCAAGTTATAAACATTTTAAAACCAAAAGATACCCTTTCTTTAAGCATTAATTTAAAGAAGGCGCAATTTTCTACCAAAAGAGTGCAAGAAATAATTGGTCGTCAATTATTTTCCGTAAAATATATTTGAATTTGCAAAGTCAGTCAAAATCAAGGATACGAATGCATACTTCGTAATAGGCCACTTTTTACAGTACACACGTTTTGTTAGCGGTCAGAAGGAAGCTCGTTAGAAAAGCCGGCATCCTATTGTGACTGCAATGACTACAGCATAGACTACACGATAATCAGTATTATAACCTTACTCAATGCCGATTAGCGAAAGAGTATCAGTCCCTCGCATATGTCGGCGTGTTACACGAATTCTAGGTCGTACTGTAGCAGTCTATGGCACATGTGATTGGCTGTCCCAGAGGCAGGCCGAGGACTGCATTCGTCTATGGAAGGCACTATCGGCCCTAACCACCACTGCCAGCTGAGCCATGTGTGTGTATGCGTTTCTTCGCGCCTCAGTATTGATTGCCTACAAACTGTCTGCACTGAATTGGGTGTCCTCACGGCCTTGACGCAGCGTACCTTTGGTGGCCTCAACGTGATCCTCCGAAAGCACAACCCACCTGAGGAAGAGGTGTAGCATTTAACTGGTCACCGGGAGTCGGGTGCCTAGATCTGCATAAAGCACAATGAACTACGACGATGCGTGGACAGGACGACGTCGTTGTCGTCCATTGGTTGCATTCGTTTGAATTTCGTATCTGTGGACCGCGACAACTGCCAAACTAAACGTGCCATCAGCTCGTACTCCACCCAGGCCTCTGCCTTTGTGTCAGCTGATGGCTCCATTTCTTAACTAGACTTTTGACGTCTAATGTCTGGTGAGAAGGTTGTTGTGCCGGCACTTTGACTGCTTGACTGACCGACTAACCTGTTGATTTAACAAATGCAGTGTCCATTTGGTTCAATCCTCTCAATATTAATCATATTTGCACGTTTACTCCTATTAATATTTGCTTCTTTACACAACACCAACAGCCACACAAGTGGTCAGCACAGTAGTAATCGTTAACTGATGCCAGCCAAGTAACCGATGTCTTTCTTATAAACGGGCTTACAGCACAGAAAAAAGAAATAACAATCTGCGGAGCCCAAACTTACAGGAGCCATTCCGGTGATAGTATAAGCGTGACCAGCAATTAAGCCGTTATTCAACTTGGCCTCAACTTCTCTGGACTAAAAAAAAGGAGAAGAAGTGGCGTAATGTTTTGATAGGCATTTGTTGATATACGCTAGTAGGTGACGCATGGATGCGCTATTTTTCTTATAGTTTGACAAAACAGTGCGTTCCAACAAAACTTGCAAATCTTGTGACAACTAACAGCTATCTGTTGAATGGATTTTTTCCAGTGCTGACCATAACGCACCCAGTGAGGGTTCTCTCAGCACCATGTTTATTTTATTAGTTAACGAACCAAAGGGCACATACAGAGGAGAAACGATTGCTAGAAATGGAAGCATGACCACAGCAAAAGTATTGTATTGAACTTAATTTCACAAATTTCATTCTCATTAGGGGGAGCCATTTTTAACAAATGAGAACCTTGGGCCTCCGAAAACAGCGTCCTGCACGGTAATTCAAGCAAAAAACCAAAAATAATTATGAAAAGTACTCCAAAGAACTTACGTCAATCGAAGAGCCCATCAGGCAGCATCTCTTCTCGTTCTTGGCAATATCCTTCTGAATCATGTCAACGGTTACCTTCGTGAGATCTATAGTTTCTGAGAGACCGCCCGTCATATCTTCCATGCCCTCACCCTGCGTACCGCCGGAAAGATTGGCGTAGGAACCGTTCAGTCTGAAATAGAACACAACAGACTTGCCAGTATAGCCGTGCTTAATCCAGCCTTTTGTCAGTAGTGACCTCCATATTGAAGGTGGACCTTTGCCCAGATAAAAGGAACATGAATATCAAGCGAGATAAAGGATACCAGACCAGGTCGCATTTCAATCCAATACCAAGATAGATCTAGAAATTTGGCTTCGCATCCTTAGCTATTTATACTAAAGTCAATTACTCTGGGCTATTATTTTCTGAAATGCCAGCTGTGATCGAGAAGTTTCCGGTTAGAAGGCCCTGGATTGAGGTTCATACGCACAATACAATGGGTATTTTCACGAGATCGGGGGTTACAGTATGGTTTTGGGCTCACTACAGCAAACGAAAATCCCAGCGTTCTGTAATGCGAGATCGGTGGTAAAAGGTGTTAAATGGGTGGGGCATATGAGGGTTTAGAAAAAATACTTAAAAGCAGAGCGTACAACAGCAGAGCATAGGAGGAAGTATTATTTAAATAACCTTATATTCGGTAACTTAACGGGAAATAAAACCAGCAGGAAACATGAGCTGCGCAAAGTTCAATACTTGCAAGGAAATAAAATAAAATAAAACAAATACAATTTGATAATAAACTAAACACTCAACGAAAATTAAACAAACTTAACTTAAAAGTAAACTTGACTAGCTAAACAACGGAAGACTAAACAAAATTTAAA
>JAYGXS010000002.1:42679505-42795619 GCA_036362985.1 Ligula intestinalis
GGGGGGGGGTGCAATGTGGATGGACTCTGCCGTACCTTTATTATGAGAAAACTTCCTTATTCTACGAAATCAGTTGTCAGCTATGCAAAGTAAGCGTAATGAGCCCACAACCAGACTGTTACCTAAAAAACGCACTGGCGAATTGAAGTGTCATCGAATGCAGCCAAGAGGACGCTTTCATGTTCCGAATACACTCTGCTATACTCTCGAAAAGTAAGTAAGTAATGATCATTCCGGCTTTCTATTTCTTGCCAGTATTTTGTTATTTCACCTAAAAGGAGGAAATAGCCTTCCTTTTGTCTCTGATGATGGATTCAAGTAAGAATCTAAAATGTTATGTTGAGGAAGCTCGTCTTAGAGTGATCTAGTCTCCGTCCTCGCAATTGATTCCTAGCAGTCGCCTCTTCGCGTCTTTTGGCAAACTCAATTAAACTACTCAAATATGCGAGCCTACAAGCCTGTGTGAGATAATAGCAAATTACTTGATCGACAAGAAGTTGCTGGCTTTCCAGGCCACACTTTAGCTGCATTAGGCGAAACGAGTACTTAAGCTGTTTTAACTTGACAAACAGGCAAGAGGGTATTTATCGACAGGTTATGAGATATGCTTGTTTGCCATATGCTTGTGTTATGACAGACAGTTACATAGAAAACGAAGTAAGTAAGCCGTTTCGTATTGCCATAAAAGTCAAAAAAACCTTTCTAGCTCAGGAGAACTATGGAGGTCCTAGTATATATATATATAGCAGATAGGGCTGACAACCTTTGAGGGTAACTCGATACAGAACTATTTCGGGCTTATTTGCCTTTATTCAGCCAAGCATAACACTTAACAACGGCTGGGTTGGTCAAAAAACATGCACATTCACAGATGGCGCAGATGGTTCACAACTGGGGTCTACCAGATGGGTCATAAGCACTTCATCGAACAGCAGTTTATCAGTGCTTCGACACCTGTCATTTGCTGTCACTACAGACCAGGTATATATTCACTCAGGGATGTCCGAACACAGATCCTATATATATATATTAACATGACTAAAGATACGAGGTCCAGATAAATCATCCCGCTCCCCATCCCCATCCCCATCCCCCAGCGCGCGCGATGGGCAGACAGATCCACCGATGACTACAACAGCCGTGCAGCCGATGGGAGACACGCGAGGCCGCCACCACTCCGGTTGCAGTCGCCCCTCGCGCGCGCGCGATGTGCAGACAGATCCACCGGGGACTACAACAGCCGAGCGAGTGACGGGGGTCACACGAGGTCGTCTGCAGTCGCCCATTGAGAGGCAGAGGCCAATCCAGGACCAACAGAATGACTACGGTCGGCGCATTGGGCCAAACCCAATCAACGACCAGCAGGACGACCAGGGTGCGCACGTAACACACCCCTATCATACGAGACAGTCAGCAAGACTAACCAAACCAAGGCAAGCAGGAACAATCACTTTATCACTCTGATGATGGAAACAAGCGTGTTTTCGAAACGTCAGCACCAATACAGTGTGGTCCATGAAGGCGCCTTTTCTTCTTCATCTTCTTTCGGGGATGGGGAGCGGTATATATATATATATATAAATATATGAACTTTGTTTAGTTCGAAAGCCTATTCGAACGGTGTTTGCATATTTCCATATATATATATATATATATATATATATATATATATATATAGAAGGAGAAGGTAAGGCGATCTCTGGGGGAGAATGTTTATTCGTCTGAGCTTTCGCACTCATGCTCGAGCACATCATCGAAGATAGACATTTGGGTCAAGAACATGAGTTAAAATAGGGGCTTACTGCTATCTGCTGGTTGGTCCGCCGTCCTCTCGTCTTATTGGACCCCTTCTCGTGCGCATGTGCAACTGTGCAGCCTCATATGGCTTGGGGAGGTCTATTCTTCTGTTGATTGAGCTTTGTCCATTTTCCAAGCCTCAATAACTTCCCTCGCCATTTTGCTGTCGGCTGGGCCTATGACTTGGGCACCATCAAATTCGAACCGATGATCGTTTTCAAGACAGTGCATGGCGATGTGCGAGCGTTCTTCCGTTCTGTCTACGGCTAATGAATGCTCGTGCATGCGGGTTCTCAGTCATTTGTCCGTCATGCCGTAGTAGTTGGCCCGACAGTCTAGAGAGTTGACGCGGTAAACAATACTCGACGTATCTGCCGGTGCTAATCGGCCTTTGGGTTGCATTACTAAGCGATGGATAGTAACCTCTGGCCGGTGTCCCACGCCCACATTGAGTGGTCTTAGCACGCGCTCAATGGCCTGGGAGACGTTCTTCACGTAGAGTAGGCTACGAAAGGTTGCCGGCCTTTCTTTTCGCTTCTCCTCGTTCTTCTTGTGTCTTTGGTACAGACATTTGTTTACGAAGCTACGTGGGTATCCCTTAGCGCGAAACAGGTTCCAAAGATGTTTCCGCTCTTGCAGATTCTTTCTCTCCGTTCTGCAGTGAGTTTGGATGCGGCGGAAGAGCGTCCCAACGCAACTGCGTTTATGCGAACTAGGATGATTGCTGTTGTAGTGCAGAATCTAATCCGTGTTTGTCACTTTACAAAACACGCCAGTCTCTAGCGTTCAATCGGCCTGTCTTGATATCTGGACATCAAGAAATGGGAGCGTTGCGTCCTCTTCTTCTTCCATCGTGAACTCAACCTGTGGAAAAATCGAGTTCAGCTCTCTTTTGAAGTTATCTTTAGCCACTCAGTGTAGGATGAAAAAGGTGTCGTCTACGTAGGGCATCCAGAAATTTGGCTTGTAGGACTGAGATACCCGAGCTTTCAATTTTTGTAAGAACGCCTCCGCTAGGTGGCCGAAGATCGGTGATCCCATCGGTGCTCCCTGGATTTGCTCATAAACACAGTCGTTGAACGTGAAGTATGTGTGTGGGCAGTAGTCCAGTAGTTCCATAACGTGTTCCTTTTTTGAAAGGTGTTTCTCCATCGTCGTACCTTCTGTCAAGAAGGTCGCTGACTGCTCTCATCGCCAGTACTTTAGGGATGGATGTGAAAAGTGAGACAACGTCAAAGGACACCAGTATCTCGTCGGGAGCTATTGTGACGCCTTGGAGGTTTTCCAGGAAGTGTGCTGATGATAGGGCTGTGTACTCGGAGCCTGCTGTCAGTTTCTTCAAATGTGTGGCAAGCCGTTTCGCCAGTCCCTAGATATGCGTGCTTCTCAGTGCTACGATGGGTCATAGGGGAACATTGGGCTTGTGGATTTTGGGTTACCCATAGAGCCGTGCTAAGGCAGCATCCTTTGGTTTGATTTGTCTACAATCTTTGTCCGATATTGCCTTTTGCTTCCGCATTTCATATCAAGCTTTTGTTAATTTTGCCGACTAGCGTTTTCATTGGGTCAGATACAATCACCTTTTATGACTGACTGTCGTTAAGTAGATCCTCGGCTTTTGCCACGTACGCCGCTTTGTCCAACACGACAGTTGCTCGTCCTTTGTCGGCTGGAGCAATAACAATTTCTTCGTCCATCTTTAGTTCTCTGATGGCCTTTACCTCATCTGGGTAAATAGTTTGCCGACCAAAGACACACGAAGAACGAAAAGGAGCGAAAAGAAAGGCCGGCAACCTTTCGTAGCCTACTCTACGTGAAGAACGTCTCCCAGGCCATTGAGCGCGTGCTCAGACCACTCAATGTGGGCGTGGGACACCGGCCAGAGGTAACTATCCATCGCTTAGTAATGCAACCCAAAGGCCGATTAGCACCGGCAGATACGTCGAGTATTGTTTACCGCGTCAACTCTCTAGACTGTCGGGCCAACTACTACGGCATGACGGACAAACGACTGAGAACCCGCATGCACGAGCATTCATTAGCCGTAGACAGAACGGAAGAACGCTCGCACATCGCCATGCACTGTCTTGAAAACGATCATCGGTTCGACTTTGATGGTGCCCAAATCATAGGCCGAGCCGACAGCAAAATGGCGAGGGAAGTTATTGAGGCTTGGAAAACGGACGAAGCTCAATCAACAGAAGAATAGACCTCCCCAAGCCATATGAGGCCACACAGTTGCACATGCGCACGAGAAGGGGTCCAATAAGACGAGAGGACGGCGGACCAACCAGCAGATAGCAGTAAGCCCCTATTTTAACTCATGTTCTTGACCCAAATGTCTATCTTCGATGATGTGCTCGAGCATGAGTGCGAAAGCTCAGACGAATAAACATTCTCCCCCAGAGATCGCCTTACCTCCTCCTTCCATATATATATATTTACTCAGAAATATACGAACACCGATCGAATAGGCTTTCGAACTAAACAAATTTCATGTGGTGGTCAGAGGTCCCCAACGGGTGACCACCTGCCAGGCCGATTCCGGCCAAGTCATAATAGCAGTAAGGAGGGTATGACAGCGTCCAGGGGTAAGTTGATACAGAACTGTTTCCGGCTTACTAGCCTTCATCAGCCAAGCATAAACATAAATCCCAGCTGGTCAGACAACACAAACAAAGCACTTACAGACGGCGCAGTTGGCACACCACTAGTGTCTACCAGATGGGTCATAAGCATTTCATCTAACCGCAGTTCATCAGCACCTCGCCACCTGCCATTTGCTGTCGCTATAGATCACGTATATATTCACTCAGAAATGTGCGAACACCGATCATATGGGCTTACGAACTAAACAAAATTCATGTGGTGGTCAGAGGTCCCCAACGGGTGACCGCCTGCCAGGCCGATGCCGGCCAAGTCATAAAAGCAGTAAGTATGTTATGACATCATTTGGGGATTACTTGATACAGAACTGTTTCGGGCTCATTAACCTTCATCAGCCAAGCCTAACCCTGAAAACCACTGATCGGACAACGCAACCAAACGCACTTACAGACGACGCAGTTGGTCCACCACTGGAGTCTATCAGATAGGTCATAAGCACTTCATCGAACCGCAGTTCATCAGCGTCTCGCCACCTGCCATTTGCTGTCACTGCTGATCGGGTATATGTTCACTCAGAAATATGCGAACACCGACTTGGCCGGCATCGGCCTGGCAGGCGGTCACCCGTTGCCTATTTGATCGGCACACGGGTATAACCTCCATTAACCGCTGTGTGTCGCTTCCTATAGCCTACCAAGCCCTCCGAAAGAAACTCAATGAAGGGAAAAGTGAACACCAAATTAGACGGAACGTGAATTTGGGCCCTCACGAGCCCATGGTGGACACATAAATAACCGCACCACAAACAGAAGGAGCAACCATCAGCTTAACCACTTCATCCGCTCATTCTGTAGGTGTGAAACCAGCTGAAAGTGTGAACACAAACAGAATCACCGGCCCAGGACGGCTACTTAGATCAATGACAGCGGCACAGGCGCGAACAGCAGAATCCGACGAGAGACCCCTTGACTGAGACTAATCTGCTTCAAGGCGTCGATGGTTGAGCATCCCTCCGATGTCCCACCCCCTTCCTTTGCGTTGGCTTAAACCCTTTTTGACCATGACTGTCACCTACTATAAATACTGTGAGGCGCGGTACAACCCCCACCTCTGATGACGGAAGCCTGTACGCTTTTGAGACGTCAGGAAAGTAAAACTATGGTTACAGTGATCGCCTCTTCTTCTCATATATATATATTCACTCAGAAATATGCGAATACCGATCCAATTGGCTTCCCGAAGTTAACAACCTTCGTGTGGTGGCTAGGAGTCCGGAAGCGGGTGACCACCTACCAGGCTAATTCCGGCCATAACTGATAAGGTGAAACCGACCAGCCAGGCGATGTAAATATGAGCACTCTCAAATGCCTGCGAGGGCGGTGCCTTAGATGACAAATTAACGTAACATAAAGAAAGAAGGATAAAGAAAATCCAACAAGTTTACTGGCGTTAGTTGAATCAAGGGATTGACTTACCAAGCATGCCCTGGTTCACGTCCGACCTGTCAAAGCCTCCGACGATAAATTCAGCCTTAGGGTTAATTTCCTAAAACAACCAGACAGCAAGCAGCTTTCATATTAGTTGGGTGAAGACACAGGGGGCATGCACATCCTACTAGGGTCCCAATTATTCTGAAATTCTAACGTATTCACACTGACTTTACAGCGGCAGCCAACCCACATTGCCTCCTACAAATACATTTAAATAAAAATGAGAGTTCACTAGCGTCTCGATCATGAGATTTAAGAATGAACAAGGGAACCACATTCGGTCAGACGACGTATTAAGCGACGGCTACTACCACAGGCTGCAAAGTAGATGCGCTGGACCGCCACGTGGGCCAGGTCAGGGCATGGCTGGTGTTATTTGGGATGTGAACGCACCTGCAGCTGAAGGTGGATAGCAGTCCTGTGCGTTGGCTCATGTCGAACCAACTAGCTTCACCCTATCCTGCTTTCGTTTTTCTTGCCTCTGTCTTAACACCAGGCGAAGGACTTGTGAGTGCGGCAGATTCAGTGTAAGTCTACCATAAATATAAACTAAATTCAGGCACAAGCCCCTGTCCCGATGCCCAACATACTGTGGAAGACGCACGATTACCTAATTCATCGAAATAGTTTAGGCCAACTTGAGATTAAAAAATTTGGATGCAAATGGCGCAACATTTGGTCATGTAGCCTGAAACTGGCCAGTCGTAAAATTGTGCGATTTGTGCAAATGCTATTTGACGATTTCAGCTCTAAGCCATAGAAAAACGTCATTTGTTCGGCATGGGGACACGATTGTTGGTAACTGATATAGAGTCGATCGTCCATCTCATGAAATCCGAGAATTTTTACAAGAACCTGCCTGTTACGCAAACGCAGCCCAAACTACTTATCCCAAAGGCATATAGCAGTAGAGTAACTAATCGTCTTAGAAAAAGGGTGCCTATTACAGTTTATCAATTAGTATCACATTGTTTGGAATAACAAACTTTTTAGAAAAGCAGATAATTAAAAAAGTTGTAAAATCGGGGTCGCTGAGAAAATTTAATTTTTTAATCTAGAGAAAGTTTGTTTAGCAAATAACCAAATAAATAAAGCCTTAGCAGTGGTATTGGGTTTGAAAATAATCCTATTGTGTATATGCTTACACATTACGCGCAATGTAGAGGGCGGCTGAAAATGTATGGTTTAAAGTTTCCTGGCTTATGTTCATTTTCTTTTTTAGTACAGCACATATAAACCAGAGGTTTTCATCCGCTGCGTTTAACAGCCTAATGGGAAACTCTTTGGAAATCAGGAAACGTTGCTTTGCCGCAAATTGACTCACCCTTTCGTTGAATACAGTGATCTGAACTGAATTCTTTTCTAGTAAACAGCATTTTGCGCCCCAGGTCAATTCAACGAACAAATACGTGTTAAACCACCCCCTCAAAATTCTATCTTCAAATTAAATGAGTTAGGCAATCTACTGTACTCAACTTATGTCCAGAGGACACAAATCGTGATGAGGACAGATGGTTTCTTTCACTATCTCAAAACTGGAAGTTGGATGATAGTCAACGCGAGGAGAAAAATTAAGCGTGGCAAGGAAATTTAAGATAAAATCATGTGATATAAACACATGGCAAAACTGTCTTGCGGGCTGCCTAAATATCTACCCCCGCCCAACTGTCTAACGTAATTTGTGGTCAAACATTTAATTCTTCGTTAGTTGAGTGTAAATGAATATTTGCTTGTGCTAGATGTGATAGAAAAATATTAAATTAAAGAAACTTATACTTGTTTCAATGTACTAAATAGAATCAAATACATCGACATAAACTCCTGCTGCTCAGAAAACTGATACAAATTGAAGCAAATTCAACCTTATATTGGCGGATTTTAATGAAAAAAGGAAATTTGGGTTACTGAAAATGCAAAAGTAGGTTTTTATTATAAGTTTAAGGCACAAAGCACCTCTAAAGACTGTCCTGCCAAACACACGAATCAATCCAAAATCTAGGTCAATTACTTCAAAGGACATTTAAAACACCCCAATTTTATCTCACTATGATGGGCTCTTCCTAGAGTTTAGTAAAACATTTAACTACCTGGAGTATTGTGCTCGAAAGAATAGAATTAAGAAATGCATACCTTTGGACGTTTCCAGTAAACTGGTCCTCTAAGGTTGGGAATGTTGCCGAGGGAAGTTTGATTTGGTGGAAATTCAGGGTCTTCATAGAGTTTGTTGGTACCCTTCAGACGCTTCACAATGTTGTCGTATTTCTTTTGAGCAATACTCATCATCAGTTGCATCTAAACAAACATTGGACTAATATAAACTCTTCATGTTCTTATATATACCGAAATGCCCTACAATCGTAAATCATTACCATTTCCCCGCGCCAGCTATGCAAAAATTGCACAATATTCCTTGTACCTCAGAAAATGTTTTGGGCCGCCTTTGAAACTGCGCCTATCTACAGTAGCCGCCGAAGATCATGCAACGCTAATTATAAAATTTGCTTGGACACTTTGGCATATATTTGAAAACACTATTGTGATTCATTCCGTTTATTGAATTCTTCAAAAGCCTTTTACTTAGTTAAATCATCATTTTAATCAGGTTTATTAAGAGAAATAAACATTTGTTTTAAGGAAATCGGGAGTAGGCTCACATAGAAAGAATTTCCTATGCTATTACGAAAGACCGAACCAAACCGCACGTTAAAGTTGATAATACTAAGAAGGAACTCCAAAATAAATAAAACAGGTACAGAAGATATAACTTCCAGAACTGGATGAGTTTATGCAAAATTGTTCAGATTGAAGTGAAGCCAACTTAAAGGAACCAAATTTGTTTGCAGTAACATTGAACATATTTGTTTAAGAAATTATGTTTAACTATCTGGTGAAGTTTCTTTGAAAAATGCCTTAACAGAAGAGTTTTTGCTTGAATGTGGCAATGAACCTCAAATGTCCTTCAATAAAAACCAACTGTCTAAGATGTTTTCGTAGATTTAGCACAAATAATACCTTATTTAATGTAAGTCGTGAAGAAAAATAATTTTTTGTATACTTTACAATCCCCTTTTACTTTATTTAGAAACGGAACAGACGAAAGAATAATAAGTACCTAAAAATGACAATGTATCTGCCAGTTTTTTTTCAATTCGCCAGTTTATATCTGAAGGTAAGCCATCATAATGAGAAAAGAAAGTTCTTTTATTTCCAGTCAAATTGAATCGGTTATCTTCAGAAAACGTAAGGAATTTTCTCAAAATTCTCAAATTTCATTGTGACATTACGTTAAAGAAATTTAATATACACAGAAGTTTGTCAGCCGAATATCTAATCAAAGCAATTTCTAAGAGGTAACCTTTTATGTAAAGTTTTTTTTATTAATCTTAGGAATAGTAGTTGCAGATTTATACTGCTGACATGATTTACTCTTGACAATGTGGTTTGCTGTTTCGAGGCATTTCTACAAAGAAGCAACATGGTCATCATCCTAAGAACTTATATCCAAAAATACTTTCTTTCGGTAAATATTCTTTATATATACCTTATTTTAAGGTTTTTAGTGTAAAAGTCGAGCAGGTGCGCAAATTATGAATTGATCAGTGAAGATAGTAAAAATAAGCAATTTGATGACACACTTTTTTCGATGACATTCAATAAATACGTTACCGGTAAAAACAGGCTTTACATAATATTTTGACTAAAGAAAATACTTTTATTGTATAGAAAGTGGTGGCTTAAAGTTTTCAACTTAACACAATATCTTAATGTATTGTTCTAATTAAGAGCTTTTTTTACGTCTCTAGAACCACGGCATTATCGAAAAAATTTTGTATTCATTTACGAACACTAAGTCATTCCTATAGTTATGTTAATTTCTTAATAGGCCTAATGCCGTCCATTATTTTTTCTATGTTTTGCTAAAAAAATTCACACTGGTATTTGAATAATGACCGAACTTATACGAATAAAGGAAAATGACGTGGTCAACAGCGACCCCTGAACAGTCTATTTGGCTTGCATATACATGGCACTTGCTTAAGTTGCCTAGCCAAAAATAAGTATTATTATGAAGTTACTACTCGTGAGATTGAGTCTAGGTCCCAGGGATTTCAGGTGAGACTCAGATCAGCTGAATTGCGACTACATCAGTCCTTCGTTGGATATTAATTCAGAACCATCGATGAAGCATTCTGAAACGTTTGTCTATTCTTACAGGAATGGGCATGTACCGATCCAATGGCTTCTCAAGTTGAACAAACAGGGAATTGCTGGCAGAAGTCGCGAACTGACAACCAGCCAAGATGGTGGTCAGATGTGTGTATAACTGAATGGAGCTAGTATTAGGCGGAAACAGGTCTCTATCTTTAATAGTGTGCCTCTCATCGGCCGTCTACAATTATTGAGAAGAAGTACTTTCGATCACCGGTGATCGGCAGTTTCGATCAGTGACCGGAAGTATTGATCACAGATGATGGAATTAAAATCGGGGATGCTCCTTCGACTTCAGTTTTCTCTGTTCAAGTGTTCTTTCATCAGAATTACAAAGCTAAACACAGCAGCGCTGACAGTTCAATAAAAAATTTTCATTTATTTTAACTCGAACCTTAAGGGAAGAATTAACTTCAGACGAAGTTCTGCTGATTGAAACTACAAGTGCCATGCCTGTCTCTAACCTTAGAAAATATTCTGGTAGACTAATCAACTGACTTATCCGGTAGAAAATCCATTGCGTTCAGGATAAATTTTAATATGGTTATGGGTTGGCAGAGGAGCCCTGGGTTTCATCAACATTGATTACCAAAGCTAATAGAAGTCAAGAGGCGGGTTCCAGGAAGCAGGTCAGAAGCAAAAGATGCGATGGCAAGGAACAATAAGTTTATTGACCTGGTATTTTGGATTCTTACTAGGATCTATCATCAGAGATTGCTGTGTACCAGTATGAGCCATAAGCAAATACCAGGCACCTGGTCGTGAGGCCGAACTACCCACCACTATGGCATGAATAGTCTGCAGTCGTTTACCGGATCTTGTGTCCTAGCGGACAAAGAAACTTCGTCCAAGCAACTGGGCGATTATCCTGGACGTGAAAAAAAGAACACACAGTAGCAGCAGCAATGGCAGCAGTGAGGATGAATGAGTTTAGCTCTCAGTTCAGAGCTCATTTGACGGGACCCTCACATACCGAATCGATCGAGGCAGAAAGAGCTTGCAACCGCGTGAACCGCCAACACCATGTTTATCTGGCCCGCCGTCAATCAGCAAACAAAAGCACGTCTCCGCAACACGTGCTCTGCTGAGACTTTGCTTGGGCAGATTAATGAGCCACGCCGAGAGGCGCTGGGCGACTAACGGCGGGACAAAGTGCCGAGAAAGCATCACGCCAAAAATCCACAATGCTGATAAAATTACAGACTAACAAAGCGATCATCGTCTTAAACGTAGCCTTCGTCTATAAATGCGAGAGCTACTGATAACAGTAGGCAGATGACTGTGTGGCAACGCCTTTTGAACCCACTATCCTTATCTACGACTGCCTTTATTCATGGGTTACGAAGGAAAATCTGACAGATCTGGTCAATAAACTTCTTATTCCAACGGTCGCACAGTTCTTTTACTGTCATCTTAAGTTGGATAAAATATGCTTGGAAATGAAACTGATAATTATTCTTGCAGCTAAAGACCACTCGCGCCCCTCCCACAAGTTGACAGTCATTTTCGCGTATCCTACCTTTGTGTAACCCTTGGGAGTGAGCGTCTTTGGAATATTGGGATCAACAGTGAGACGCTTGGTGGACTTATGTGCCGTCGTAAATTGTTCTGCAGAAGGAAGAAAAGGCACACATCATAAAGGAAGCAGGATTTGTATAAATATGAAAAACAATTATAACGTTGGAGAAGAAGTAAATGAGTCATGTCAACTGATTAATGACGTAGAAGGCAAACACCAGCTGACTTTATCAAAAACTGCAAAAAAACCGAAGGCGTAGTATGGAATTGTCGATGGGACTACCACGCGGGGTTTGCAAACCTGACAACTCTCTCATCGCCAATGGTTGAGAATATGCAAGTTCCAGGAAGCAGTTCAGAAGAAGAGGATGCGATCACTGGAACAAGAGTTTTATTTTCCTGACGCTTCGGATTCCATCGGGAATGCTTAATCATAGGTGATGGAAGCATAGTCAGGCCCGTCTATCAACAAGCGCAACGATTCGGCGTTCCCATAGGGTGTACTGAGAAGTTTCCGGAGCAATAGAATCAGTCACGTGGGAAGAGTCGGGTGCAGCAACAACTCTGACGACAGCGAGCATAATTGTCACGCAATTACCAGGCCCGCAATTGTGGCAGTTAGTGAGTTGAACGTGAAGTGTCAGGCCAGTACCGCATCAATTAAGACCCAAGCAGTGGTTACAGAAGTGAATGATTATCGCAGGCACGCGGATGACCACTATGAGCTATAAATACCGTGCAACATGTGCACGTTTCAACCCTATCTGCGCATGACCATGACTATGTTTCCATCACATATGACTAAGGATTCCCGACAGAATCTGAAACATCAGGCAAATAAAACTCTTGTTCCAGTGATCGCATCCTCTCCTTCTGAACTATCTCATCTCTAGCACTAGCAACTCCCAGTCCACCAGTGTCGCCACCACAGTAACCTCGGCCAGCTTTGCAGCCCATTACTTTCCGCCCTGTTCTACAGTGCATGGAAAACTGCGGTAGAACGCCAGCACATTTTGCCTCACCAGCAGCTACATCGCAGCATTCAAGCACGGACTAGGAAGTGTGTTCCTTAGCGGCTTTTCCCTGTGGCTGCTCCGCGAAATGTATGATCCGAGCCAGAGATGATCATAATGCTCTAAAAACCGCACGTTCAGCTCAGTGTATGGCTGCGTGGAGCAGTCAACTGGCGGACTGAGAATCAGGCTGCAATCGTTCAGTCTATGGCACCCCCACTCCGTGGGGCCTGAACCAGGTGTGCTGACAGGCCTACAGTCGGCTCCGGTCACGACAGCCACACGTCCCTCTCCCGCCTCCGGTCTTGTTGACTTGCTAATTACACCAAGCCTTTGTGAGAGAGGAGGAGAGTGTGCTCAATGCAACGAAAGTATACTACCACTGTAAATCACTAAATCAGACGCAAGTCCCCGGCCTTGCACCCCCATTTTCTGGTAAATAAAGGTAAACTCGTCGGAATCTAGGGTCAAACTGTCACGCCTTCCATCCCATTAACCAGTTGTTTCTGTACTAATCCTCCTTCCTATTCAGTTTCTCAAGTCCAATAGCCATGGCAGTCACTCAAGTGATCTTCCAACTGTTACATAATCAAGACAGACAGTGCAGTTTGGCAATTGCTTGGCATGATTAAGCAACGGTACTGCTTGTTTACTCGGGCGGAAAAAGGTTAAATAAGACGTCCTTACATTTCTGGCAGAACAGAAAGTTGAAAATACAATTGTGCTTTCTATGGTGCAAGGTAACAACAATTATCGCTTGTCCCTATTATTATTCGTATCCACAGGCTGTCTATGCGACACTGCTCACTAAAACTATTGGAAGGGAGGATTGCTTTGGTCGTCTGGGACCCAAGACAAAGTGCATCTGCGTCTGTCAGTAAGACCCGCTTCTTTGAGTGGGTGCTAGTGGATGAGGCGGATGCCAAATGCACCTGCTGGGGCCGAGTTCAAACCTCAAAGTGATGAGACGTCGGGGTCGCATTTTCCACCATGAATGACGAGATGCGTTGGCTGTACTACCCATCATAGCGCATCGACAATCGTCTCATAATTATGACACTGACACTCTGCAAGCCCAATATATCCCCTGTCGTCGGCTTCGATGTCGTACTGAAAAACTCTTTTTTTTTCGAGAGCTGCAAACTTTCGCATCGACGGGGCCAAAGACAAATAATTGGACAGTCATCGGTGATTAAAATGTACGCAGACTGCTTGGTATATATTGCGCGGTAACCATAGAATTGATAGCTACGGCAGCAATGACCTGCATCTTCTTCAGCGCTGCAATGGACACAACTCTTCTCCGAATTACACCTTATTCTGCCTTCTGCTTCCAGAAAAGCTGACGTAGATGTACCCTCGGCTGCGCCCTTGACAACTGCTGGTTTATGTCCTTGTTCAGAGGTGCAACCCATGGGACGTGACAAAAACGATGTGTGATGCAGGACTTTCTACCGCCTTGCCCCCTCCAAAGTGATGTAACAACTACAACCTGCCATCGTAATGTCTGACAACGTCAAGTAATTTAATTACTGTGGTGTTGGATATAGCAGAACGCCGATCAGTCGTATGAAGTTCACAGCCAAGAGCCGCATACCAATATCGAAAACCTGTGAAGGCGGTTGCCGGAAAACACCGGGCTACCTCCATGGAGACTCGGGACTATTCGGCCATAGCTAGTTACACAAATTCGTCTGCAAAATTACAGAGTCCAGACAATTTTATCCTGCCATACACACACAGACTCATCCAGATTATGTGTGCTACTACTCGATTATTTGCGTATATATATGACGACTATCACAGCACGAAATCAATCATCAGTGATGAAAAGGCACAAAATGTACCTGGCTAAGGTCTGCATGACAGGTTAAACGTCTCAGGCGGAGTGGCACACACCCCACCTATGCGACAATTGTGTCATTTAGTAGGCACCTTCTTGTGTGTGTGTGTGTGCGTGCGTGTGTGTGTGTGTGTGTTGGTCCAGGCTTCATACAGGGCTGCTGTCACCCTTCTGAGATCCAATGGTCTGTATGCACATGCAATGCCAGTCTTCAGCCAACCACGGTCCCTGCGGCCTGGAAGGCGCTGGCACGTTCTCTCACTTCTGATTCCCTGTTGGTGACTGCACTCGCGCTCCAACTGGGTTTCAGGCCCCATTGCGGGTGCCCGTAAAGCTAGGCGGCCACTATGCGATGGGGGAGAGAGTGAGGTTGACTTCGGAGCGTTCTTCCCTCACTATAAAAAATCTGAATGCGTCGGAATCTATCACGGTGCGCTAAAAGCCATGGCTTGGAGGGTCTGCCAACGGACGGGAAAATTCGGGCCCCCACATAGCTGCTCCTTCTGTACGCGTGTGTCTGTGTGTGCGTATGGGAGGAGAAGGGGGACTGACAGTCAGGCTGCAATGGCTCCCTCTTAATGTGGCCTTTATGGCGCTCCCACGCAGGCGGGAGCATACCTAGCGAGATTCTGTACGAGTCTGTCTAAACTCCTGTTTTCTCTCGCACGAGTTCTCTGCGTTGCTCCTGCTTGCTGTCGCTTTCGTGTTGCTTGCCCAGCTTGCCTCTGTGTATGCTGTGGCCTGCTTCAGCGTTTGCTCCGGCTTGTTGGAGCACGTGGTGCCCATTGTCGTGTGTGTGTGTGTGTGTGCGGCATGCGTGGGAGGGGGCCTTCAGCCCTGTCCCCAAAATCCATTCTTGGTCGTCTTGGATCCGCCCTGCCATCGGAAAACGATGA
The DNA here is from genome assembly GCA_036362985.1 of Ligula intestinalis. NCBI lineage: Eukaryota > Metazoa > Platyhelminthes > Cestoda > Diphyllobothriidea > Diphyllobothriidae > Ligula > Ligula intestinalis. Next base: position 42,694,879 of record JAYGXS010000002.1, read on the forward strand.
GTATTGGAAGATGGAGTAGGATGTATGCAGCGCAAATCTGTCGACCTATGCAAAAATTCACACGGGAGCCACTGCTACAAGTCTCACAGCATGACGCAGTGGTTTAAGCTGCCATTCTCAAGGACCGAACGATCGAGTGTCTGTGAAGGCGGCGTGCCTGTGCGGGGGTGTGTGCGCACGCGTGCAAGGCACCGCAGCTTGCAAGATTGCCAACCCAGACCTCGCAGTCAGTCCAAGGCGTGTTGGTGTGGAGTGATGGACTGGCGGACTGAGCGTCGGGTTACAAAACTCCTTTATTACTGTGCCGTCTTTGGCAATCCCACTCACATCGGACCCGAGCCAGCTGCGGTGGCACGCCCAGGGGCGGCTCCGGTCGTGCCAGCCACATGCGCCTTCCCTCGCTTTCGGTGTTCTTGACTTGGCCGGGCGGGGGGGGGAGGCGAGGTAAATGCCGTGTAAGTCTAGTATCACTTAAAACTAATAAGCACACAAAACAACGCGTTCGCCTTCGGCTTGCTGAAGCACACGGTGGACATAGTCGAAATCGACGGGCCAATAGTTGAATGTGTGTGTGCGTGGTGAAGAAGACAGGGAAAACTCACTGTAGTCATCCGGAGTGGTTTTCTTCACAGTGATAACCTTGCCATCGAGGAGACTGCGATTGCTCGACTGCTTGCTAGGCACGCGGCCAGCACTATTGTCTGGTTGATAGACCTATTGGGAGAATGCAATGGAAGAAAGAAGCAACAGTTTAACATACAGGTAAAACGTGTCGGGTGGGTGCATTTGACTATCACTTGTAAACTCAAATAACTTCCTGGTTAAGCTTCAAGATACGAAACAAATCTACTATTATGATGGCGGTTAGAACTGTTTCTAGAGTGAATAACGGAATCGCAGAAAAAACGTTTTCATAGTTTTGCATTAGGAGGCTTAGATTCGGTCGTCTTGTTGCAGTATATGACGCAGGTCATAAGATTGGCACTTGCCAATAGGGTAATGCGACCGCCACTAGAAGGCTGCGGAAAATGCCACAGCAGTAATACACTCAAGTTCGGTTGATAAACGTTTACGCCTCAGTTAAGAGACTCGCTCGTTCCCTTCTGTCTTGAGGCACCCCCGCCAGCAAACGTACAACTGCTAGCCTCATAGGCGAATGAACTTTACCGGCATAGATAAAGCGGACTGAAACGACCTTTGCTGGCTCGCTGACCGTCATCAGCCAGTTCGAAGTTCGGGTGATGCACCATATGTGGGTGGGCGTGAGAGGTTGATAACGGCTGATAAGCCAAAAGAGCCAAAAAGTGCGCTCATTCACACACAACACTCCTAGCCACGTATTTGAGACGGTCGAAAAGAAAAATTCGAATATCTGTCTCTCTACTCCCGTTCAAACGCTAGTTTAATTAATTCTGGGCATTTTACTCAACCTTCCAGAACAATATGCCCGAAAAACAGAAAAAATTATGTAAAATCTGTCTTTTTTTAGCTGCTACAGGTAGACATATACCGCGCGTCAAATATGAATTGACAAAGGAATTACATTTGAGGCCTTTTTGGTATACTCTTAAAGCAAGCAAGTAATGCAAGATTTATTGGATCTAATAAATTGCGCGACTGATCATTGGCTGTAGTCTCTTATCCGGTGTTTATGTTATGCAGCGACAAGATGCAGCCAATGAGTTGTCGCACAATTTATTGAATTCAATAAATCCTGCATAACTTACTTGTTTTAAATGAATTTTAATTGAATGGGATTTTCGCCCACTTAGTGCATACGAAAGCAATTGCCTTGAGTTAAGATCGGCTTTGCCTTCCAGAACATCGCTTGAAAATAGGAGGGCATTTTAAATGAATTTTGCTAGTCTCTGTTTGATGCGTGACAGTTTTAAACCGGGGAATTTTTGGATAATGTATCCGTACAAATCGCGGTCTCTATGACAGGGCAAGTGAACAGGAACGTCCCCTGCATAATGTGAAAGTAAGGGTAAACCTTAAGGATTAAAGCTAAGAGTAAGATTGGTTTTGAAGTTAGTAGTAAGGTTACTAATAGGATTGAGCTTAGGGCTACAGTCATATGAATGATAAATTTAGTATGCAGGGTATTGCATTGTTAGGGAAGCAGGCTGAAAATACACTTCTTAAAGAGTTCGAAGACTCAAGAAAATACACTAATTGTTCCGGTGCTCGACAAGTTCTTCCCTTTGCTAGAGTTGTACTTTGGGTCAAGATTAGTGTTTTGTGTAGGACACGAGTAAAAGTGCCGCACCTGAAATTAAACACAATCCTATCTGATGTCCATTCTCCGGCTTGCGGTTGGGCCACATATATTATCTCCGCCAGTTCAGCAAAGTTGGATTTCAAAATTATGCAATAACATCTATGTTAGGTTTTATAGAAAATAATTTCGCCATCTGACGAGATAGTGAGCATCAGAATCCATCTGGGAAGCATAAGGACGTTAGCGTGATTTTTTGGGTAAACTACCACACATTCAATCCCACGTAAGTGCACTGAAATGAATTAATAATACATAATTCACTTTGTGCTATTGGCAATAGTTTTATTCTGCCACTTAGAAATTCGCCACATGCAATTTCTAACTTTGATAAGCAACTTAAAATTTCACACGAACTTTGGCCAGCTATGAGGTAGGTAAGACTTTCAGCACACTGCTGTAGTCTGTTGTATTTTTATATTATTTTTCTTCCCGCTACAAATATAAGGTGTATTCAAAAATGGCATACAACTGCCTGCTGGCGGTGATTTTGCAAACGCTCCACAGTAGCCCGAGAGCATTCGAAGAAGGCATTCAAAACGTTTAAAAAGTGAACGTATCTGCTTTCATATCTAGAGAGTGGCTCCTGGGGTTGGTTGAGGCGCATACTAATGCTAAACTGACTATCATTATGTGTCCTGTAAGTTTGATAAATAACAAGATACGTATTTTGGTATATCTAGTCAAATTTAGTCTTCTTTCTGGATTCTACCTGTATTATAGACATAAAAATCGGTTTTATTCCACCTTGAGATAAGTGGCAATAAGAAAACCTTTGGCCAACGTTTAACTGTCTCTATGCTCAGAAAATACAATCACACACAGCTGAGGTGTTGAAAGTTGAAATGGTAACTGCAAATCGAAGCTAGGCTCGGCACGGACAGTTTTTGCCGGATGCATTTTTCATTTTTTTACACCTCATGTTACCTGCATGTGTCAAATGAGTTCAAGCCTTTTACATGAAGCTTCTAACTTTCTAGGAGTGCGTTTTCAATTTGCCCTGATAAACCCGCAGGATACATTTTCTAGGTTTATTCGGGTCTCTGACAATTGACAGGGAGATTTTCAAAATGTCAGTTCCAAATATTTGACGTTTTGAGTTTTTTTAGCTTGATACCAGCAGGCTTTGAAATAAGCTAAACTGGACTAAGAAGCAAAAATGTCTCTAGAATGTCGACTAAGGTCATTGCTTCGCCTTCCTCCGGGCAGCTGAGTATTTACAGTCTACAAATGCACTGGAACTTGACACATTTTTGTTGAATTCCCCAGCCATCGGACGAGACCTACATGCGGTTTCTATAGTAGCAGACTACTTAATGATAATAATGACATCAAAGATGGTTATATACTGTGCAAAATAAATTTAAACTTAGATAGAGAGATTTCTGTCAAAATAACGAAAGGGCTACTTACTATCTTAACCCGGCCCATCTTGCGTCTTCAGTCAACCGTGGAGTAATGCTGGTACTCCTATGCAGATCGTTTAAATTACTATTAGACGCGACAACACATGCGCATTGTGATTGGCAAACATCCGTGGTGGCGCCCCAGCCCAATACTTGCCAGGACCTAAGACAATTGGGTGTCACAGACATAGACTTGGATCTCTTTTGCACTCCAGCACACAAACAAACACGAGCACACACACGCGCTCACGGAGAGCCACGAATCCATAGCCAAGTCTGTTGCGCTGACTGGCACGATTTTGTTCTCGTTCTCTGCGTCTCTCTGAGTGTGTGTGGGTTTTGTGCGCTTTCGTGTGCGAATGAGAATGCGTGAGAAAATGATCGACCGACTCATAGTTGAGGCTGCACAAACAAAGTTAGGGCTCCACACAGGAGGCAGGTAAATTCGATGAATCAACCTTGTGGCAGTAACAGACAAGGCAGTGCAGCTGGCCTAGCATCTGGTGTTCAGCGGACGACAGATACACGCGTTGTGCAGTGCAAACTGGACACACGCGGTTCAAGCTACCTGACATCCATGTACACTGATGCCTAGTTGTTGTCAGCAGAGCCCCGACACAGCACCTTCATGCTGCTAGTAGCGAGTCCGAAGTGACTTCTGTGAATATGGTGGCATGAATCTTAGCGAGTACCGACATGCTTGTGGAGTTTTATTCACGGGGTATGCTTTGCTGGCCTGAGGAAAACTAGTAGTTTTTGGTAGTGGTTCTCAAAGAGGGATTTTCCAAAGATGGAGGTGAGAATGGGAAAGCGTTGATTAACAAAGTAGCGGTCGTATGTACCCATGGGCAAAAAAGACGCTGTACCAGCTCTTAGTGAGATTTTAGTTGAAGTTAGGCCCAGAGGGCAGACTAAGCACATGCTCAGACCGTGAATACGTTAAAATAAGCTGAACACAAGTTGCTATTCACACTTTCGCAAGGAATCTATAGTTTAACTTTGCAGTCACCTGCTAGAAAAAAGACAATCCGAAGGCTGATATAAGCCTAGACCTCTGATGAGAGATACATCGATCCACTTATTGATTAGACTTCAGCATACAGATTCGTGCGTAGTCATCCGTTCGTCATCAGAGTTGAATTAATGGCCTTTTTCTAGAAAGAAGATAAAAGCCGCGTATACCGCCACTACCCAACTATAAGCTCATCCTAACAACCAACTTGGTCCGAGACGTTCTGCCACTTGGACTAAGTTTTCGGAGGAGTGATTGCAGAACAAGGTCTGATGCACGGACAATGACTGCTCACTTGCGGTTTTGCTAAAAAATAGCTACTTGAATGCTAGAAACGTCAGCGATCTATCCATATTGTGTTCAAGTGGACTGTTTACATTTCCAGGACTATCTTAAATGGAGCTATGAGCACAGGGATGAATGCGAAGGTTCCAGGTGTCCTTAAAATTAAGGAAGGAAGCTGGTCGAGTCCTGGGACAATTGGTTTATTATGCTGGAGTTTTGAACTCGTGCAGGATAATATATCAATTGTTCCGATGCTCGACCAGCCTTTTCGGGATTCTTTTAGCGTCTTCCTCTATGTAAGAAGGGCTCCCTAGGCGAAGTTCCAAATCGCGCGGAATGACTCAGAGAGGCAGAGCAAGTCAAGCGACTATTCGGTAATCTACTGTATTCCGGGAAGGATTCATATATTATCAGGATGCACTTCAAAATCCTTTGACCGACCTCGAACTTCAGTCCCGAGCATCATCCTCCAACCTCTAAATGTAACCTTCAAACTCACCCTGTTAACGTTAGCCCTGGCCTTGTTAACCTCCAATACTAAATTCAATATAACCTCCAACAGGGTTACATAGAATATAAAGAGGCCATGCATTCGTGCCCCACACTTTTTATTTCTGGATAAAAGCACACTAATAGCAAAAACTGCAGGATATTGACGGGACTTCTCAGAAGAGATATACACTCCTGCGAGGCTTGAATGTCTTAAGGCAAAGCACTCGTGTCTGACTCTTTATTATTAGTCCCGTAAAACATCATTCCTCTGGTCAGGTTTGGGAATGGTAAAATGAAACCAATGACATTGTTGGGGACAAACAAACACGTAGCCTGACCGGCTAGCACTCCATTCCGCGGTTTTACCTATAATTTTGCTGTTTTAATAGTCCAGACCATAGGAAGGGGGAAGCTAGAAGTACACCTACGTGCTCTGGGTGGTGAATCTGAGGGCAACTGGACAGGCAGCGAAAAAATAAAATTAAAAAGGTTGTAAAGCGGTATTTCTGCAGTTGTAACACCGTTCAAATTATTTTGCAATATACCCTTGATTTTATGATAAGACTCAAAAACAATGAAGATAAATGGCCCGTACTGTGGTGAATCTACACCCCAGGGTCGAGCAAATGTAAAAAATGAACTTTGCAGCTGAGCTTCCTCCCTTCCCGCCACTGTCGCAGTGACCTTAGGCTAACCTCTGAAGGTTTCAACTGCACTCTGAAGCACAATTCAGGCAGAGATCAACACTTTGTTGATTAGTACATTTTCCTCCGATTTTTAAATTAAAGGTAGAATTACAATGACTTACGAATTAAGGTGAATGTTTGCATTGCAGTTGTACATATAACTTAATAATTATGATTGCAATCAAACCACCTTCTCTATCTTTGTGTGGAGTTTATTTTATCAATTTTACCTATAGATATGCAGTAAGACAATTTATCTATGTTTTCTGTTTCTCCAAAATTCTTCAAATTACTTCCTGTGCACGTTTCTTTTACCCTTTACATTTCATCAAATTGCTATAGAGATTAAACTTGATATTCAGACAGTCTTAAGATGGACGTGGATCAAGTTAAATGTATTATTAATTATTTTAATACATTTGAAGCTGTTAGATTATACGGTTGCATTTATGAGGAAACTGCAAATAATATAACAAGTTAACACCTATCAGACGTGAGCTTTCATGCAATATTAATATGAGTAGGAAGAAAATTTGTCATGCAAAGTTCCGTACATTCCTATTTATGAAATGGCTTCGGATAGGCAGTTTTGTCGCCCTAGACAAATTATGATTTTAAGCTGAAAGCAGAACAAAAAGTATAAACAAATACCAGCAAACAGATATGATGAGGAATGCACGTACATTTATATAGTACTGTTTCGGGTTTATTCTACTGTCATTAAAACTAATCAATATCCTGATCACCTGCTGCGAGCATAAAAACGTTTGCTCTCATAAACTACAGAGCTGAACCAACCACACCGAATCTAGCAGATAAGCCTTAGGCACTCAAATTTTATCAGTGCTTCACCAAGTGCCATTTTCTATCGATACAGACTTGGCAGAGAAATGGGCACACACTGATATTTTTGCTTCGCGAAGCCAATATAATCCAACCGGGTAACAAAGACCGCGAAAAGGCAACTAACTACTCGAATAAACTCAGTCAGGTTATAATAGCTGAAGAAGAAAAGATAAAGAATGCTGATAGGTTGAGAAAGTACTGTTTCGGGCTTAACTTACCTGCAGAGTTAGTTTGCTTCGGGAAGCCAATTACGTTGTGTGCGCCCATTTCTGCCAAAATTCATCAGTATCACCTGTTTTCATGCGTACTAGACTTTGTCAGTTTGGCGGTCTGGATTAGATGTCAGGTGTTTAAAAGCCAAAAATCGATAGGCCTGCATGTATGTGTTTGGCCGCTCGAGGGATTCTTATGATCATATATATATATATATATATATATATATATATATACGATATTTATCGATCAGCTGCGTAAGCTGCCCTCAAAATTGCGTTTAGTTTTTGATGTTAGACCCCTAATCGATCACTTTTTGAAAATTTCCCACACGGACGATGAATCTGTTCCAAACAGACAGACCCAAAGTTAATATTTGTACAGTCAGGATGAGTTGACAAACACTGTTTTCAAGTTTGTCTGAACAGATAGATGCTTAACAATAGGTGACACTTTTATGATTTTGTTTCAGGATTTTTTCGGTCTTATAGTTTGCGTCAGCAATATGTATAAGAGCAGAGGACCTGCCTCACAAATGGTGCTGAAATTTGCGAAAGATTGATTACTATTCACAAACTGGCTTTAGCACACATTCGAAAACCGTGAAATAATAATGAACAGTCTTAAGCATATTTAAAACATGGAGGAAATATAAAGAATGGTTCAGTTGGTTTAGAAATACAATTTATATTTTTAGCTTCCGAAAACTGAAGAATCGGTGTAGCCGTGACCAATAGCGATAGATAGAACTGTAAGATGAAATCGTACACATACCAATTTGAGGATTGAAATCTGTTCCGGCTCTGAGCTCGCCATTTGAAACGCTCGTCTTGCCAAACGGATGCCACCATTTAAAATAATAGAAATAAAAATTTAATCCATTTCACCAGCGATAAACATAAATATGAAATTTTATGATGCAACTATAACATATGCAATTATCATAAATATGTTTTTTACTGTGTTCAGTTCGCCGTATGAAGTGTTGTTGTTGGCTTGAGGGAGAGGACGGGGAGGTGGGGAAGAAATAAGTTACGGTGTGGAATAAGAATCCACCTCTGAGCGAGGTCTGGCACTGGCCTGGCCACCGCCCAAAGCCAAATAATCTGAATAAGTTCACTGATTCGCTACAGGTGATCGAGGACCCATGCCTTGGGGGCATGCTTCAACGGCGGACACACACACACACTCAAACACACACACACACACATACACACAGACACACACGCACTGACACCCGTTAACTGGGCGAAAGCTCGTCGATTGAAACACATTTCCTGTGAGTAGCTTACTCGTTATTTGAAATTTTTGTAGAAAGGGCTGCTAATAAGCCAAGGTTCAACTGTATATTAAATAGTACAGAAAATTTCTGGGATATCCAGCAACCCCGTTTTTGCCCAACTCCTGCCTGTTTCCCTTCAATAAGCCAGCTTGAACATGCAATTTTCTTCAGTAAAAGGCCTTCTGAGCCTCAACTCTAAGCAAACATCCGAATAGCAAGACCGCATATGCATTACACTACTTACCCTTATTTCGATAAGGATATTGCATAAGTTAGGTAATTTGCTGTACAATACTTCATGGATAACGAAGTGAAATCAATGCAATAAGTTTACCAAAGAAAAGCTTTATAGCTGAAGTGATTATCTGTTGCTTACTATCGACAATCAGCTGGTTTTAAAACAAATTCCACACGCCTCGCAATAATCAGTTTTTCGCGATTGTGTTTGTCATGGCTAGAAGGCCTGCTACATGAGGAGATAACACAGTCTCCTACAAGCCTAAGGGTCTGGCTGCCAGGTTTATATCCCCGTGTTAACTTTGTGGCTTCATGCGTGATCCGAGCTACCATCAGTATATCGTGCTGCACCTGGAGTGAGGACAGGTTGTTTGAATTTGTGCACTGAGAAAGAGATTGTCATCAGTGCGCGCGAAAGGCACAGCCTTGCACCATACGCCCGGAGAAGGACCCTTATGAGCTACCGCGCTCGCAATTTCTCCGACTGAGGTAAAAAATAAGGAGTTAAAATTGCGTGGTGGCAACTGAGTTATCCACTTTATAGGATAGAAATGTTCGCGTCTGCTTTGACCTGGCCCAAAATCATCGCCAGCTGTCACCTAGGCCAATACCACTATCTACCCATGAACTCTACCAATACAATGAAGCAACACTCGGACAACGGTACAAGTAAAATTGGGAATACTCGCAGAACCTAAAACGCAGAAAAGAAGATTCGGTGCAGATCGCAGAACCCTAATAGGAAGTCTCCTTGAGTATAAGGGGGTTGGGGAACTCTCTGATTCATCTTATAGGCTGATAAGATATGGGAGTATAACAAATACCTAGCTGTTCATTGCAACAGAGACTTTACCTGTAGCTAGAGTCTTGCTGCTTGTTCAGTGTTATGCTCAAATGCCAACATAAACAACATACAGCGATCTGTCTTGATTTAAGGATGGATTACAGCCGGCTTCCGTCGCGTAAGCCCCCTGTTCCACAACTCTCGTAGGTAGTAGCGAGCAAAAGACACGGGTGTAAGAACCCCAACCACTGCTTATACAGGCGGCTTTCAACCAAATTCCAGCGTCCTTACCATGTCACAAACCCTAACTCAAACCTAAACCATCACTGTTATTTTCTCTCAGGAATTTACTAAAAGAATTCATGCATTATGATGGTTCCTTTTTCTTAGTCCTAGTGCTAAAAGCTCATACGCGTGCTTCGCTCATAAGTCTAGCCGCACAATATTTTACATCAGTGCTCGAGTAAGAAAGAGGCAGATCCCTAGTCCAGACTCATTTTCCCCCTCTTTAGAATGGTGGCAGGGCTTTCTAAGGACTGTAATTCATCAGCCATGGTCGTTCCAGTCTTCTTTATTATCGTTGGTGATACTTCTTCATCAGAACTTTCTTTACAGCTCGATACCATTCCTACAAGTGAATTCAGAAGGCAAGATTTTAACTCAGATGGTCAACTAAGACCGACGGGATTACGGGCGTTGGCAATTTAACGATGGCGACACCCACCCCTGATACAAGTGCTCCTGCGCGAAATCCTGGCATCCTCACTATCACACCAATCCTAATCCAAATCGTATCTCAAACCCTAATCTGCCAGAAATTTAACGCAAGGGTGCTAGTGTCTTATGCAAAATCATCATAGTCCCTCAGGCCTCGGTCCATTTTAATATTTAGCGTTGATTATTCCTCAGGGATCGGTCAAGCACAATCTTTTATTATCCATGTCTAAGCCATAGTGGATAGAGAGGACACATGCCCGAAAAAAGTTACCACGAGCACTTTCTGACTGAGGGGACAAAAGTGACTATCTACACCTTCAAAGAGGGTCACGAGTTTAACTTTGCAGCAGCTGAGGTGATTGTTCATACTCGAAGCAAGAAAACCTGACTGGTTTTGAAGTCTAGATCTATGACCAGAATTCAACCAACTGGCATATTTATATGATGCCTTAATGCGGGGTTCTGTGCAGTTATGCCAAGCAAAATTGCTCATTGAATAGCTAATCGCTCAGTAGAACCGCCCCATGTCCTCTTGCAGCTCTCATCACTGAGGTAAACTACTGTACGTCTTTTGAAACTAAAAAAAGTGGTTCATGTGGCCGATTGGTTCCCTTTTTCATACTCACACATCTACGTTGGATTCGAGCAGTATCGTGCGTTCCTGGACGTTTTTAATACTACTATTATCAATAGAGTTTAAATATTATTCATACTACAGATTCAATACCACGTCGGACAAACAATCTCCAAATGAAGACTGAATACCACTGCACGTATAATTGTTTGACTGAGATCGGACAAACGCTGTCGCTTACTGTCTTTCTCTTTCTCTCTCTCTCTCATTATCATTTGATCCTCAAAAAAGTTGCTAAGTGCGTAGCTGATTCCGGATAAATAATTCAGCATAAAGAAGTCACAAAAAATTTGACACATCCTACCCCCAACCCCTTACCGTGCTTAATTAGTGCGGTACTTCTGCTTGACAGGTAAAGGTTTCGTAGAATCGCAATTCTTAAAAAAATCCAGTGATGCAAGCCGTACTCAACCCTGTTGTAGAGTGTCTTCTCTGATATAGCTTTCTCCCTACTTAACGAGTTGGCAGTTCTAAATGATTACTTTGAGACACTTTGAAAAGTTAATTCCGTAAACATCTTATTCATCAATTCATCATCGGGCCTGTAGAAGTACATTGAAAATACTAGAGTTGAACAGGGTAAATGATAAATCAACTTCCACAATTTTGTTCCCTAAATAAAAAAAATAAATTAAGCTCAGGGATTGGCAGCTAGAGTGCGACGTATCTGCTGCCCCCAAAACTGTTGAGGAAGAACTCAAACAGCTGCAGAACAGTTATTTTAAACAAATATCCAGAAAGGCTTAGCCTCAGAAATATCGGTTTGCAAAGGTAGTTTAAGTAGTGCACCTCATATATCCCCGGTCCCAGCATTTTGCCCCACGAAAACGGTGGCTATAGGTGGTTTTGGGGTGGGTTTATAGGATAGGCAGTGAAAGGAAATTTGTAGAATTAAGTGCAAAGTGGAAAAATGTAGTTGAATCTGTTTCCCACAGACGCTGGTGTGTGCGGTGCTTCGCGCCGCGGACTGCACTAATCTAACTCCAGAACGATAATTTGAAACTAAGGCAAGTTGAAGTAGACGACCTCCTAACCACCATTTCTATTTTTACAGAAGTTTCAAAAAACCTGCATTTTTGATAATCGGGGTTTTTGCGCAATAGGTTAAACGATAATACAAATTTGGAGAACCTACAGATATAAATCAACAGCCTTTCTAAATACAATGAAATAGAAGTGCATATAGCAGTTATTAAAGTATATTCCACTGCCTATCATAATTCCCCACCCATAAGACCCCTATAACAACCGTTTCCGTAAGACAAAATACCGGCACTAGGGGTATATGGGGTACACAACATAAACGCATGATGCCTATCGGTGAACACACCAAAAAGCTTGCTACCATAAAAGCAGAAAAGAAAGACTTCTTTAAAACACTTCCTTTCTTAGGCTATGCAACAATCGAAATTATAAGACAACCTCTGGGGCAGCGGTCAAAAGCACTCTCCCCGGGACGAACTTACGGGTATTCCTAACAAACTCTCCCACTCTACGCTTGGGACGTAAAGATTGACTGCAGTTACAGGCCACATTGATTTGTATTAATCCTTTTCTTTACTCCTGTGGAGCAGTATACATTAAGTGAACAACGAGGCCTCTGGCTGAGTAAAAGGCAAACAAGATCGATTTCAGATTCTACTCTTGCACACGAACCACCGATTCAATGTCGGCAAAATCTTTCTAGGTTGTCTATCGGACAGCAACCAATGTATTTGAAGGCCTAGACCAATAGGTGCTAGCAACAATCGAGGCAGTGGTTACTATATGATGTTAGCGAATCCAGTGCTGTGCTGGCAGGTGACGCCAATACAAACGGTCGCTATTCTGTGGCCGAAACCCAAGCCAGGTGGCGATCGCATGTCGCCCCGGCACCCTCGCAAGAGTTGTTCAACCTGCGCACGTGATAGTGGTGTTCACTTAGTGTGTGCTTGTGTGTGTTTGACCACCACCAAGTCCACCAAGTGCACCGACAGGTTGGTGCAGAAGAGAGCAGTCTCAGGTGTTAGCTTTTAAGCGATAGAGGACGTAGTTAGCGCCTTTACACTCTTCACCTTCACACAGAATCTCGAAAACTAAACAAGTTACAGCCTAGGCTGCTTTCCACATGCAAGCCGAAACACGGCCTAACTTATTCTTAAGTGACAGTAGCCTTTTGTGCTGGTACAACTGTACTATCTACCCTAAGCTCACCCGTAGTAGGTGTCTAACCAGACTTTAGTAAACCAGGACTGGTACTGCTACTTCTTACACTACTTACTAGGGCATAGTTTAGTGGTAGTAGATGCTGGTTATACTAATGACTGTTTTGATAGTCAGAAGTGATGCTGATTAAAGTCAGCACAGGGCTCATATGCTCTCAAGCTCGACAAAAAGTCTAGTAGTACTGGTGCTGGCACTGATGCCACAATTTGTCAGAGGTGGCGCTGATTAAACCAACGCAAGGGCTCATATCTCCTTGGTCTCAACAAGGAGTGTGACTCTAGATTTAACTATTTCGGGTAATTACATGCTTGGCGTCTTGAGCACAACAGCGTTTATCTTGGTTTCTGCACTCTTAACTCGAGCCGTTGAGCTGTGTACGGACTAAGATATTGCTGCGATAGGCACGTGCCTATGCTGAAGTGCTAATTTCTAGATGGCGTGCTTACTAAGGCCACTAGATCGTATAATAGAGGGACTGCCTATGTATTCTTTTAAGTAGTTGCACCCAATATGCACTCTCAATATAGGTGACAATATAGTGATAAGCATTTGGATAGTAATAGCAAAAATCCTTATGTCCAGAAATTCGTTGCCACTATATTACATTAAGGCCTACAACAGATCGACCATACAGCACCAGGTGGGTATAGTAGGACAGTCTAAGTCAGTGCAACAAAAATAGGGCAATATTAGCGATGCTGGTAGTAGTAATTATAGTGGTTACCGCCCTCTCAACTCTATCCATCAGGTTATGTCATTTTATTGTTAACGAGACGTAATAACTTAATATCACAGGTTCTGTCATGTTACATTGTGACGGAGTAGCCTCTTGCGGTGGTACTCTTTCACTATTTACCCTCACACACAGTAGGTGCCCAGAAATGTTCGAGGTGCCCGAGTCTCGTATTTCTACTACTGCAACTACTGTTTATACTGCTGCTTCTAGCGGTGTATGTGAGTTATTGCAGTGTGCAGTATTAACCTATGAGGGAATATTTGTAGGCTCAAGGTTAAACAAAGGTATATGTAATAAAAACTGAAGATCTGTCATGCATTTAGGTCGAAACAAAATTAAATGTGCCATTTTTCACTACGCGTACTTGACCAATAACCACTGCACACTGCCTTCTTTCTTTCCCCCTCCCCCCAGTCCCATTGCTCTCAAAATACCGACCCCGTCATGCGGACGGTGTGAGAGTGAATAGTTTTAATTATAAGATATTTCAAAACACTTGTAGTCAGCGGGATTTATTGGTTCCAACAAAATTCGTGACGGCTCATCAGTTGCAATCCGTCTCTGCATGGCATAAATAACAAATGCAAGCACGTAGCGATTTCAATTTGGACAGAAAATCAATGATGAATATATATGCTTTATCCTGAAGCTCATAAGTAGAGCCGGCGCTGGCAGTCACATTGCAACTATGCGGATAAGATGGAATGGATCCGAAAAAGCAATAGGAGACCGGAATGGCCATTTCTGGCTTGTTAGCCTTCACCAGCGAACCATATCCAATCTCAAATGAAAACATAACAGCGATGTCATTGTTAACTGCAGAGAATTATCAATGAGCATGTTGCCTTCAAACCTCAATACAGGAACGAAAAGGAGAAGAGGAGATAGGAAGATAACACAAAACACAATCGTGATCACCAGGGCAATTGTCAACTGACCACAGCTGTTTGCATAAGTCGGGTTTCGCCCGCCGTATATAGGCTGCTTCTATGTAGCACAGGTTCCGTTTCGTTCGTGCCCAAACAAGTACTCGAGAAGATGTTTTCAGATCATCATAATTGTCACCGTCTAGAGAAGGTTTTGAACCAACGGTGAATAACAACTGCGGCGAGTTGATATACTTTAGCTACTTTGGTATAACCTCATAATATTAACAATCTGCCAACAGCTGGTCCGTAGTATATGAAGGCTTCATTTTTGAACATACTCACCTGTGCTTTTAGTATGATAAAAAATCAAGCTAATTTTATTGCTTCCTAAACGGCCTCTCATTTTAAACTCTAAAGGCTCCCTCCAAACTTAAACGTGCGCTTTAATCTTTAATTAACCCAAATCAACTGACCAGGGCCATAATTTTGGATTTTATTTCCTTTTGTAAACAACGGTATTTATTTTATGGATTATACTTATAGCATTCCTTTGCCGCCCATGCAAGTCTGCGGTAATTTTTCCTGAATTAGGCACTCAAAACAAAATTGCACTCAAAATGGTTGCTTCGAGATAGTTTAAGGTATTACTTACGTTAGAAAACTACTTATTGTTTATAACCTGAGGCAACATATAACTAATTACATTTACGGACACCGTCATGAATCATATTTACTGGCATAGAAGACATTATTTTGAGCCCACATTCACGTTCTTCTTCTTTTTCTTATTATTATTATTATTATTATTATTTTTCTTCTACACATCAGGCCTAGAATTATAGCATCATACACATCTACTCATAAATTTGAAACCTCTAGATGTGAGTTAATTATAACAGAACACTTGCGTCACTAATACATTTCATTTTTCGTCCATATATTTTGACTGTTGCTTTGGAGGACTCCTGATACATGTTTTGAACATTGGTGAGTTCTTTACGTTCTAATGAGGCCAGATTGGCCTAAGTGGGTCGGATGCATGCCTCCGTATACAATAGACTCTAGATGGCATATACAACTAAGATTCATTCAACGCATTCGTTTTGAAACCTCAAAGTTCAAATTTGTAGGCATTTCCTATGTTTGCTTCTTAAAACTTCGATCGAGATGGCTTGTTTACAGACCTTACCTGATGCATTGCCGGCAATTTCATTGTACCCTGTTAAAATTATTTAGGATTTTCGCGCGTGCGCGCACGTCCAACATCCAGGGTTTTTTACCATCCCTTCTGCCGTTCCTCTAAGCCAGTAACCTAAGACACGGTCAAGCCCGTTGAGAGAAACAGCCTCACTTCTTCGTAATCTGGGCTCTTTCACCACCGACTGACGCATGACAGAGTAATAACCGTCGCAGAGGCTGTGCCAACTTTACCGCAGGGATGAGTCAGTTTTTGCAAGAGCGCAGAGCACGGCTGCGGTTGCGATTTTCAGCATGCCAACCGAACACTTTCATGCAGGCTGCATTTGTAGGTAGTGGTTAATAGTTGGTTTGTATGACGAGCCGACCCAGCACACTCACGCCTAGCCTGCCACCTGCCATACTGGTGTGCATGTTCGACCATCGATTTCGATTAAGTCCACTTAGTGCACCAACAGGTTGATAGCACTATTTACCCTCACTCATTAGTTGTCAAACCAGACTCAAGGAAACCAAGGCTGGTACCGATGCTACTGCTATTGCTACTTCTAATCCTACCAAAGAGACGTGCAGCTGAATGATAGTATTGCTGGTACTATTTCTGGCTGTATTATTAGTCGGAAGTGACGCTGATTAAAGTCAGCACTATACACATATCGCCTCAACCTCAGCAAAAAGTGTAGAAGTACAACTACCAACACCGGCAATAATATTTGTCGGAGGGGACGCTGATCAAAGCCAACGCTAGGGCTCACGTCCTCTCGATCCCAGCAGGGAGCGTGAACCTGGGTTTAAGCTATTCCGAGTAAATACATGTTTGCTTCCCGAAGCATATGAGGGCTTTCCTTGGTTTCCGTCCTTTAACCTCTCCCACCAAAACTGTGCCACATTTTACTAAGTTTGGGCTACGATACTGCTGCTATGGGTACGAAGCCACTGCTAGGACTTATAATTCGAATAATCATACTTAATAAGACAAGCGGATAGTATATTCCTATAATTGTTGCAACAGCTGACGTGCACCCTATTTCTGCAACAAGCATAACATATGGGAAGGTGAGCTTACGCACGTCCGAAACTTCATCCGGGCTGATTTTCAAGACACCAAGCGAGCGTTCACGTCTGGTAACCAAGTAAGACTTCACTTTCAAATAAAACCTGCATATCTGAGGCCGAAGAGGAACGTATTCATACCTCCGGCTGCAGAAGACTCTAGATGCCGCATACAACTGAGATTTATTCAACAAATTCGTTTCGAAACCTCAAACTTCAAATATGTAAGCAAACTCCGGTTGCTAAAATCGCTAGCACTTCCTACATTAGCTGCTTCAAATCTGTATGGAGACGGTTTGTGTTTACAAACCTTACCTACCGGCAGGTTTATTGTACCCTGCCAACATTATTTGGGGGATTTGCGTGTGGGCGTCAGCCATCCCAAGTTGTTTACCAGTTGTTAGAACCCACGTCTGGTACTCGTAATTAGCACAAACGGTGAGCTAAGGGTCAATTTTGCTGAGAGAAACAGCCTAACTTCTTTGTTGACTGGATTCTTTTACCACTGACTGACGTATGACAGCACCCGCCACCACCGCTGCCGCTGCCGTCGCCTCAAAGTCTCTGCAAACTTTGCAGTAGGGATGAGTCAGTTGTGCAACAGAGTAGATTTTCCGCATGCCAACCGAACACTTTCATTCAGGCTGCATTTATAGGCAGTGGTTGATCACTTGTTTTTATAAGGCTCCGACCCGGAACACTGCTGCCTGCCCCAATGGTAAAGTCACAGCTTAGCGTGGCGCTGTTGAAATCGCCTGACGGGTGCCAATTAATGTTTTTAATAAAACGATAACGAGGCCATTTCTTGTGTGCCGTTGTGTCATTATCTATGCTGTTGGCTTTGAGTAGAGGCCTCTACGCCAGCATTCGTACGCAGGCTCAGAGGGGTTGCATGTTTTAGAACGAAATTGTGGAAATTTCTGGGTTATACAGTTTGGGTGGAATCCTAAACGGTAGTCCTTACACTTAGTGTGACTATGGTTAGGATATTTTAAGGGAGCCCTACGTAAGGGAATTTAATTTCTGTGGGTTTTGACTTGCTGCAGAGGGGTTGATCGTTACCTCTGCTTCTATGGGGTTGGGACAAGAAACCTCCAACACTTGTAAGAAAACTACATTTTTGTGCAAGTCTTTACTAAACAAATACATACCTTGCTCTCCTTAACAAAAAATAAGAAATTTTCTTCAAAATAAAACGCACAATTTTCAACAGTTTTCAGCACCCGAGCCGGATCTGGTTAAACTACCACTCCATTCCTGATGAACCGACCTTGAGCTAAGGCTGAGGGAGAAGTTGGAACGTTTGAGACTCGGTGCAAATGTGAACAAGAGGCTAAGGAAGAAATGACAGCTACAGAGTGTTGAGGGTGACCATTAGTTCTCTTGTCACACGCGGCGCTCCCCACTTCGGTTCAGTAAGATAGATGTGATAACACTTCTGGCTATCTCAACTAGTGTGGCTGCTTAGATCTTGCTTCACCTGATTTATATTTTGATAAAAACCAATTTTTAAGTACAATATGTTTTGTTTAGAAAAAAACTCGAAAACAATTTTCTCTTCTTTCGTTGATAAAAACGTATGCATGCGCAAACATAGTCAAAAAAACTAATAAAGCTAGTCAGGTAACTTAGATTCACGCTCAAAGTTGTAACCAATTTGCCTGATGTAATTACTTAGAATATAATTCTGCTTAAAGGAAGGAATGCTTAGAACACAAAGGATAAATAGCTTTAATTGGCCCTTAAATGAGCATGTCGATAACCTTCATTACGTTTCAGTAATCAGTTTATATGCTTTTAATATTTTTTTCAAGGAAAGGTGATCTTTGGGAAAATGGGTAAATTTTTTCAGTAAATGTTCGACACTGGATCTCCAGGCCGTCGACAGACTTGATAAAAATGTGCAAAGCACAGATAACATATCAAAGTGCTGCTACAGTTATATAGTCTTCTAATGTGAACGTAACTTGGTAGTTACAATTTGCGTCATGCCGTGGTGGAAATAATAAGCAATTGCAATGGCGTAATGGGTAATTGGCAACTGTAATTTGAGTCGCTCCGGGCATAGTCTAGGTCATCTGGTGTGGGCGCTAATTGCGGTTCACGTTGGTCCATAGTTCTCGGCTGTAGTCTCTTCCACCTTTCTTTGAGGTGTTTGTACACTCCAGCTAACGTGACACGCCGGTTGATGCATGAATCAACGGAGAGCATGACCTCAATAAATTCTCGGCCTTTTTTGGAGAGGCAAACTCCGAGGATGCGTGTTTTGTCCCATGCAAAACTGTGCCCTCTGTCAAGGTACTGCATAGTCACCTCGGACAAATGGTCACGTCTCTTCACTGCCAATTGGTGCTCCTGGATGCGTGTGAAGACTGACCTTCCTATTTGGCCACAATTTACAGTATCACAAGCTTCACATTTGATTTTGTATATGGCTTCTTTCTTATCGAGGCTTTAAATATTGATTGATCAACCGTTCTTTTCAACATACGTACTAGTCAAAGACCCAGAAATGTGCTCGGCCGATGTTCCACCTCTATACGGTGCAATTGTTATAAATTCGACCCATTGGTTATCCCCTAGCCCTATAGTGATCTTTCCTATTTGTACTTAAGCTTTTCTTGCAAGGGTTTTTCTCACCTTTCCAAGAGTTGAATGTACGCGTTTGGAGTAAAGTTTAAAGCGAAACCGAGATTTTATACGAATAGTGGCATTGCTGTCAGCATAGTTAAGTATGTGATATTTATGAAAATTTGAAGTTCTGATGGCAACCGATGAATACTAGATGGTTATTTTTTATCAAATTGATGAATTTTAGCTGCAAAGGTCATCTCCATTTTTGGATAGCAGCTGAATTTTCTTCAAGTTCGCACAATAATCGCTAAAGCCAATAGATAGCTTACTCTTCAAGTATCCGTATCCTAAAGAAAAGCCTAATTACTATGACCTAATACTGTATCAGAGTTTGTTGATTCCATACATTACAATAGACTAGGCGGGTAAATTAACCCAAGTCTGAGTAAACTCATGGATCCCTGCAGGAGACTCGTAGCTCAGTTGGCTAGAGCGCTGGTTGTACTAAAGCGTTACCCTTGCTGACGTGGGTTCGAATCCAACCAAGGCCGAAGAGTTTATTTTAAACTGTTTCAAATGAGTTATTCAACTCTGTCAAGACTCCCTGCTCAAACCCTAATTGCCGCCCCCCCAGCAGAGCAGAAAAAAACGAGCAAGGTACCCTTTCTACGCAATTATTAATTGTAGTACCCTCCTCACAAAAATTGTACGTATTCACGTCTTTGTTATGCTTAAGAAAGAGTAAGGCGATAAACTGTAATTTATGCTTGTAATTTGTTCTGTATAAGTGAAGTTATAAATTTAACATATCGCTTATCATGCGTGAGCCTCCCTGTGGGAAATACAGCACTAGAAAAAAGCTGGAAAAGTGGACCTAAGGTAGGTTAATGGCTTTTCCCGCCGCAACTCAAGGTAAAAAAAAGAAAACGCATTTACGGGGATACGAACCACTGCCCCTAGGGGTTTTTAGCCCTAACACCTATGACTCGGGTATGTGTCGTGTTTAAGACAAAATAAATCGGAATTTTTCAGATATAAGAGTAATGTTTTGCATGAACAAAGCCGCCCTCATACCATCAATAAGACCCACAGGGTTGGGGTCACATGCTTGTGTATTCTTTTAAGTAGTTTGTTTTGACACATAGGTGCAGCTTCTTACTGAATTTTTGCTCTGCGCTGCGAATTGTCAGGCAGGACTGTTGACTATAGACTGGACGTTTAGAAATCTATTTTAAATAGCTTCATTATTACATACCCTTTTTTCTCCGTTGAAGCAAGTTCTAATAAAAAGAACTCCGCGCCAAATTCCCAGTCCAATTCCTTTTCCTAGTTTGTAATGTATAGTCTCATTGTGCGCATCCTAAATGTTCGTTTGATCTAAATCCTCAAAGTACTGTTCTCTGGGAATCACTGAATCGAATCCCAAAATTTCAGTACGGTCATCGGCAATGACGAATAGTCTCATTGTGCACATCCTGAATTTTAGTTGGGTTTAAATTCCCAAACAGACCTACTAAAGCCTCTTCTCTGGGATCCACTAAAATCCAAATTTCAGTGAGGCCGTTAGGAATGACGCATAGTCTCATTGTGTGTACCCTGAATGTTTGTTTGAATTAAATACTCGAACTGGCCCTATTAAATAGCTGTCTCACTGCGAATCACTGAATCCACTCCAGAAATTTAAGTACGGCCGTTAGGAATGATGATACCCCTGTGTTCCACACTGTGTGGTGGATAAAGGACGGCGTATGCTCGTGAATTATTTTGTGGTTAAAGCAGAAATCCGCTGAACTCTCCTCTTTCTCGCTCATTTAAGACCGGTGTCAAGACAGTGGCAAAGACAGAGGCGGAATTAAGCACTCTAGCTGACAAAGGTAAACATCTCCTCTACACAAGCTATCACTCTCTCAGGCATTCGAGGATTTTTTGTCACCTTAAACGTACAAAATGAACACTTACGCTTATCCATTGATAACATTGAAGCTGTAAAAAGACAGTCTTGGGAACAGACTTGGCTTCATAAGTGTAGACCTGACAGTTCAACGACGCCTTCCGTGTGTCCCACGAAAGGAGTTTAAAACCGGTGACTTGCGCTGCATCTACTACACGTTCTTATCCCCCAAATGCCTGCAATTAGTCACAAGACAGAGCAGGGATGACTGAAGGCGGGTCTCATGTTCATCATACACTGAATTCTTCATACCAAACCAAATAATTATTCAGGGGGTAGCTTCCAACCTTTCGGAGAGATGCACTGAAAATATTTGATTTAAGCAATTACTGACTTTCCTTCTACCTGCAGTAGACCTGCTATCTCAGGAAATAGCAGCCAAATTTCGATTTACGTTTTATGGGACGTGCAAGAAAAGAGCGGCCAAAGGTCACTGAGATGATCATTATTGTTGTCGGAAGTCTATTTAATCAAATGGCACCTTCAGTGGCCTGAACGTACACGATTATGCGGGCAACGGTGGCATTGGGCCTTTCTTGGGTAGTAAAGGTGTGTGGTGGTGAACCAAGTCACCTCGATGAGCGGAACAGAAAGAAAGACATATCACCTCCTCCCAAGCCCTCAATTTCCCAGAATGGGCGTAAAACACTTGCCAACGAACCCTTGTTACGCGACAGACTCGGATGCTGAACGGCCGTTTTTGCTGCTCGAAGATTATGCCATGTAATTGATATATTTCGGTGAATGCACTGTCCTTTTCTGATAAACTCCCGAAACATAGATGATTTTTATTCATAGTGGCTGCACAGTATGGATAAATATTTCTATGAGCCTGTGAGTTGACTATTAAAGTGGACAATAAAAACCTGCTGCTGTCGCCGGTAGGCATCGACGTAGAAGACATTTAGTGGGTTAATGAGATCCATCAACGGATTCCATACTACTAGCAAGTCAAAATAAGTCAATCAAAATTGCCATACCAGAAGAAGGTGAGCTGATGACGCTGCCTAGTAAGCCAAAAGGCAATGGGTGAAAAGTCAGTTGGTCAAAGCGAAACTTACACCAGATAGGAGAGTACCCCTTAATGACGGTTCTAGCAAACGCCAAATGAATGGAATAATTATATAAATGCACATAAATAAAAATAGAGCAAATGGCTATCGTACATTCAGTTGCATTGCTGGTATATCGAAAATAACATATGCGGCCTTTTCGAGGTCCTCCTGGTGATCATAATGGACATAACTGGTTTATCTCCCTTTGCCATGATCATATAAAGCAACTGCTCACCTAGGTACGTTTATAGAAAGCGGTCTACGCCACATACGCCTCCTACTCGACTAACCAATTTCATAGAAGCAATTGAGAAAATATATGCAGCCATATGAAATCTCAAGTGGCGCCTCTATACCTGGGTTGGTGCTGAACAAGTGAACTACGCTTGAACAGGATTGTAAATCTAACAGCAAGTTTCGAATGAAGTTCAGCTGCCCTTAAAAGATAGGTCTGCATTTCACTTACTGAGTAAGATTGAATCGACTGGCCCGTACAGAGATCATTCTTCTCCATTGTGTTAGGTGTTCCCCTTCCTTCCTTGTTAGTTTATCAAGGATATTTCCTCACAGAAAACCCTTATTCTTCTTACTGATTCTATGCGGTTGGCAACATATTTGCAAGTTATTTTTTGACAAAAGGTCATCAATTTAAAATTTCTATTGGTATTTGCAAAAAGATTCCCCCACAACCCTCAGTATAAGAAAAGTTCACCGGTAACCAGTTTGGGTTTCGTTGTTTTGAGTTTCTTCAAAAATAACCCACAGCTCTTTGTTTTGACAATAATTGAATAGATCCGCGGTCGGTCGGAGGCTAAACTTTGCTTTAAAAGCTAAAATATTAATTAGCAATACAATAGAGAAGCTGTTCTTCTAGCACCTTCAAGGATGGGCAGACCAAAATTTTGTTCGTTTGAAGTTTTTCCCACCCTTTGATTATCATATCGGTCGGGAAACCTCAACAGACAAATGACAACTTTACACTCGTCAATGAAGGTTCACCGACCGCTAGTGAAACTCACCTGTCCCACCCTGCCTTAAGTCTCAGCGACGTACGATCATCAACGAGCGTCAATATCTCTCGACGTAAACCGGCAAGACTACGAGCTCATGACTCAATAGTTAAAGTATTAGACTTTGATTAAAAATATCACGAGTTCGAGTCTCGGATGCTGCCTCACTTGGGGTTGGGTATGACTGGCTGACGACGACTAATAAACCACAAATGACCATTCAAGTCTCACTTGTCTTTATCGGCAGTATTAAGTGCCCTTTTTACTAAGCTAACGCAGACGCACGTCTTCAAGAATTAACAATACAATCTTATACAGAAGATATATAGATGACATATTCACAATTGTTGATTCCAATGAAGAGACCGATGACCTTCTCAAATTTATGAACACTTTACATCCTTAAATTAAATTTACAATGGAAACAGAGCAGCATAACAAGCTCCCCTACCTAGACGTCCTCATGTTTAGAGAGGATGATGGTTCCATAAGGCGCTCGGTTTTCCACAAAAAGACCTGGAAAGGGCAATATCTACACTTCATGAGCTTTGTGCCAATTCAGTGGAAGCGTAATCTGGTACAGAACCTTTTTCAACGAGCAAGGAACATTTGCTCTAGTGAGACTTTACCAGAAGAGCTTTCTCGTCTTAACTCAGCCCTACTCAACTGTGGCTACCCGGCACGCTTTATTCAAAAGTACAGCAATCCCCTACGGCCAAAATTTCTGGAACAGTCAGTTCCAAAAAAGCCCGTCATGATATCCTTACCATTCAAAGGTGACGACATTTCCAACACAATCAAGCGACGATTACGCTGTACGATAGAAAGGACCTACAACGCAGCAAAATTAGTCTTCTTAAGTTCTACCAAAAGTATTCCATTAAAACGGCCAAAGGATGCTCTGCCATTGCACGCCACCTCCAATTGTGTTTACGAATTCACATGTAATTGCGGATGCAAATACATTGGGCGCACGCAAAGGCAACTCGCAGCCAGGGCCGCTGAGCACTTGCCTAATTGGCTTTTGAAGCAAGAAGACAGAATACCAAGGTCCTCCATTACCAAGCATCTATTAGACAGCGGCCATTCTGTCAACGTTAAAACAGCGGTTCAAGTACTTGTTCGGGCCCGAACAAACCGAATCCTGCGCTATTTAGAAGCTGCATACATACGGTGGGAGAAACCTGACCTATGCAAGCAGCTTGATCATGTCGTCAACCTCCAACTGCCCTGGTGATTGGCCATTAAATTTAATTTCCCACGTGTTTTCCGTTAACTTCTCTCATCCACTACTCCCCATATGTTGACTTAACGTTCCCGTCCTTTATCGATTAATTTTTAAACTGACTCAGTTTCCTTGCTGTTACCAGTAATTCTGTGAGATTTACCACTCCTGTATGTGTCTTCGTTAACATTCTTATGCAACGACAAGAAGCAACTGATGAGCTGTCTCGAAATTTGTTGATATCAATGAATTCTGCTGTTTTCGCCTGTTTTCAATTTGTACCGGAGAAAAACACCTTCAAATCATTGAATTTAACGGTCGACGCTAAAGGTTAGGTTTGACAGAGTGTCCGACCTTAGTCAACCACTTTTTCTTCAAATAATGAGATGCTTTTATTTATTTTAATATTTTACTTATTACGAAATTGAGTTTACATATTTTATTTATAACTGAATAGTATTAATAGGAAGATAAATCTGCGTATCGCGTGCACAAAGAAGACTATAATATTCAAACTTATTTGGTGCATATTCTCAGATTTGCAATTTAAGACGTAGCCACTGTCATGCTGGTACCTAACGTTTTTCGAGATGCAGGACAGGGTTGTAAAGAAGGCAGGTAGACACTTTAAGAAAGAGTGCAACCTTTGTGAGATAAAAAGAGCGGACTCAAGGTCCAAAACATGTGATTACACTTGATTTGCTGTGATATTTCATAAGAGGGCTGCTTAATTCTTAAACAACTTTTAGATACATTTCGGTGAATATTGTGAATGGATCCTGTGCGGTGGACCCGCGACTTAGACCCACATAAAAATTGCAGCGAACGTCCTTAACTCGTATCGAGGTGACGGCAATTTGCAAGGCTAATTGTCTACAACAGAGGTTCTTTGGTCTCATGAAACTTAAATCAACTGGGATACGTTTGGTTTTGGCACATAAAAGGCAGGAATGCGGCGGTAAACCACATACACCACGTCAATAATAAAAAATAAATGTTGATGATGATTACATATGTAAGCTCACGTGTGCGCCTGATTACCACGGCACCGTATTTTATCTACATAGACACGGGACGTGGTAAGACGTTTGAAGTCTGGCTTAAAATTCAATTGATCTTCGGAGTTTGGAATTGGGGTTAGCATTTGGGACTGGCGTCTGAATTTTGCAGTTAGAGATACGTTTAGATTAAGGTTTATCTTTAGGGCTAGTTTTATGTTTACGGGTAGGATTAGAATAATGATTGGAGTTAGGATAAGTGTTTAAGTTAGACTTAGGATTAGATTTATGTTTAAGATAAGGCCTGAGAGGAAGTTAACAGAAAGGGTAAGGGTAAGATCTGAAGTAACCTGCTGCATACAAGTTCGACCTTTTCGGTCTTCTTTGGACAATAATTCTGGATAAATTGATCTCCATTCGTTTATACGTCCTCAGTCGACATCTTTTAAATTGCGTGGTCTGTTTCTGCACCCCCTTGGGTAATCAAATAAGCAAAATTCAAAATATGTGAGATTTCTTCATGCTTTATACAGATCCTGTTAATTGCCCCTTCATTCGCTCTAAGAATAAGGATAATTTAAGTTTGATATTATCATCAAAATAAAGTTCTCATCATCATCATCATCATCATCATCATCGTAATACAGGTCGCCCTGTGCTCCATTTTTGAAGTAGGCATACACAGGCAATCCTTACCCAAATGTCAAATTATTCAGTAGCCTTCCCCAAAAAGTACGGATGCATGTTTTGTCGATTTGATATCACTGCATAATGCAGCTGCATGAAGTTCTACTAAGCGTTCTGCTGAGCTCTGCTAGCGTTCTTATATATAATGCAACGATTGAGGTCCGTTACCGATCAGAGAGCGCCTGTTTACGATTGTGTACGTTCCCGCTTAAAATTGGCAAGGCAACTGGAAAGACAAAGGGCCCGTGGGGCAGTAGGTAAAGCGTTGTACTTCTAACTAGCAGGGTTGCGGCTTCGAGCCTCAGAGGACGACACCCCGGGGTTGGGTATGGCTGGTCGATGACGGCTCATAAGCCAGAAATGGCCATTCCAGTCTCCCTGGTCATGGTCGGTTATTTGTTTTCGCCTATAATATAAACTAGCCATTAATCGGCTGCTGGCTGGCCTCGAGAGCAAGCTCCAAGGCACAACGGGTGAGCTAGGTTCGTGCCAGTCGTGAGCGCCCAGCTGCCATGATATATATCAAATAATAAGGTGGAACTAAAAAAACAGGATACTGAGATGGCCATTTTTGGCTTACTAGCCGTCATCAGGCAGTCATACCTAATCTCAGATGTGCAGCACCCGAACTTTTGGTCATGAAGTGTAACACCCTACTATTGATCCAGGTGCCATTGGTTATTTGTCAGCTGTCAGTGTGAGGCTGAATGATCTGTTAACTGAAAATTTATGTCCCTTGTGCGCATTTTATAGCCCACACAGACAGTCTCGTAGAGATTTGTGGAACATACTGGGCTACTATGCGACCGCCTGCGAGGGCTCTAAATTGAACTCCAGAGTACAACGGGACATACATTTTTCGTAACCAGATCGGTGAGCTCCACAATATCATATATAGGCTTACATTTTTAGTATTAAACTGATTAAGTAATAAGGCCGCTTGGAATTAAACAT
Organism: Ligula intestinalis; assembly: GCA_036362985.1. Classification (NCBI taxonomy): domain Eukaryota; kingdom Metazoa; phylum Platyhelminthes; class Cestoda; order Diphyllobothriidea; family Diphyllobothriidae; genus Ligula; species Ligula intestinalis. Next base: position 42,722,265 of record JAYGXS010000002.1, read on the forward strand.
TAGGGGTGGACCTTTTCAGCTTCTGGCCGAAAGTTGATAAGAATGTTCAGACTACCATCTACCAGCTTCAGCTAGAGAATATTCCCTAGCTACTGGTGGGAAGTTAGCAGTATAGACAGACTGAATGGTTTACTGTAGGGGTTTTTAATGGGAGCAGTGCGTCTAAGCTAGCAATTTTAATCTCTGCTTTGAAAGGAATTTTTTACTGCTACTTTGGATAAACTGATGACAGGATCCGGTGCACGTAATCTCAGACGACCGACAGCTAGGCAGTGGTCTGTTGCTGGCGGTGAAGAAGAGAGTGAGGTTGACCCTGAGCGCATTTCTTTCTTCAATATAACGAATCTGATGCGCTTGAAACTATCACGGCGCGCTAAATGCTGTGGCTTGGAGGATTGCCAACTGACGGGATAACATGGACACCGCAGTCGGTCCAGTGTGTCTTCTTATGCGGAGTGAGAATCAGACTCAATGGCTCCTTCTTTATGTGACCTTTATGGCGCTCCCAGTCGAGAGTATACCTAGCGGGACGTGCTGATGGTACGCGTGTTGAATGTTGGTCGCGCCAGCCGTCAGCGCCCTCCCTTCGCGCCGGCCTTCCTAACGTTCTCTTGACAACCGGGTCCCGGGGTGGGAGTGTGTGTGGGAGTGGTAAGAGAGTGGGATGGATTCTCCTTGAGTCTATTTTCACTGTATATCACGCGGGAGTCACCGCGTTACTTCAAATCGTTGAAGCTCGTGGTACACATCGATGAAATCGACGATCACACTGTCGTGCGTGTGTCTGAAATTTCTGCTTTCAAATGCAAAGCAATCCATACCGCACGCTCTTGGACTAGCCCGACAAAAGTACTGACGACCTTAACAGCTCCTGCCGGCTAGAGGCCATTGTCAAGTGCTCGTGCTCCGTGGACAAATAAGAGAGAACACGAGACGTGAAAGCTCAAAGAGAGTGAGGGAGGTGACGGAACTTTAAGACTTTTGTTCCCGTGGTTACCGTGAGTTTGCACCTCATTTGTTGCCTGCTCAGCAAAACAATTAAAGGGATTGAGCAGCCAGCTATCTGACGCCGTTAAACTTAACCTAAGGCTGCGTCGACAGAAAATCATTTAAGCAGGAAAAACCAACAAACACGTTCGGAGGAGAAAACGACAGGACACATTACGAGTTGGGAGAAAATAAAATGACTTGTGAAAAGAAAAGTCACTTTGACAACGAATGCAATAGAATCGAAGAACGACTCGAAAGGATATACAGGGAAGGCCAAAAACAATGCAAACAGATGTAAGTTTAGAAATGATGTATCCGGATAAAAAGTAGCATATACATGAACTACAATGAGATACGCTACGCACATGGCTAACATTGCGGAGGAAAATTTAATAGGTTTTACAGGGCAATACTCATGAAACGACTATCTAACTATTATAAAAACGTTAAACAAATATAACACCAATCCTTATATTCTCACGTACTTAACTAAAAACAAGACTATGCTTGAACTCAAATTAAACTAATAAACTACATAATTTACTTAAAACGAAACGAAAGTAACACCTCGGTTCCGTAAGACAGAATTCTGGGGCAAAGGGGATCGCAGGTGGTCAAACAGCTTTATTGGTACCGTTAAGCAATATTGTGGGTATCATAAGCCCGGAAAAATATTACACTAAGTCTTAGACTTTCACGTCATGTTATTCTACGAAGAGGCGGAAGAGGGCCGCTTAACGGTCACATGACGTGGTATACTCATCCTGTTGTGCCTCGTAACTCAATCGGTAGCCCCCTCAGCAGCCAAATAGCGGATCTCGGAATAGAACAGCTTTCGGGCGGGTATCCATTCAGATACAGAATCAAACTTGTCGCATAGAAGTAATAGGAAATTTCAGTTACTTTGGGCAGTCGGTTGGGAGCTGTTGAAAGTTAGGAAGGTATTTTTTCAGAGGAAATGTGCGTGCTGATTGAAAGATTCACTTGGGAGTAGGATGAAAAAATCGTTCCAGGGTCGCATGTCAGTATTTGAAGTCTATTTTTCTTTTCAGATATATTTAACTACTTAATGGTTGTAAAAATTACTTCCGTCGAATACTAGATTATCTTCAGATAATATTCGTGGGGAGCTTTTAAAACAACCCAACGCCATCAACAGTGTAGGGTACGTTCCAGCGGGCAAAAAACTAAGGTAATATTAAATGCCATAAATGACAGACTTTGAAAAGTCGGGTTTCCCAAGCACGCGACTTCTCGGTAGAAAATCAAAAATTGATTTTATTATCTTGGGCTAGGAAAATTAACTGAATAGATATTATCATTGATTCTCCTTTAGGGGCTTTGAAAATGGGCAACGACTCTGTATGACCCACCTAAAGTAAACAATGGATGGGTATACGGGCAATTTTGGAGCAGTAATCATGATAGTAGGACAGCGAAAAGGTCAGAAAAGGCAGTTAACACGTAGAAAAGTAGAAGAAAGTATTACCGCTATGCACCTCTGCGTAAGAAGTAATAAAAGGAATATCCTACCTTACGCCAAATCCCTGAAAGGTTCGGGTTAGCTTTAAGCCTACGGTTAGGGTACGAGTTCCTTTTCTTAACTGTTAGGGTAGGGGTAATGTTAGGGCTACTGTTTTGGTTTATGTCAGCACTAGTATTAGGTTAAGGACACTGCCATATTGGCCCTTTCCGGTCATAGGCGAATGACCCGTTTTTTTAATGCGCGGAGTCATAGACATACACTGCAGAGCCTTCCATTTTTCACGACGGGCAGGGCATAAGCACTCGCGGTCTTTAATGGTTAACTTGGAAATTAAACAGGTCACTTGAAAATTGATCCAGTCGCGTGCAGTACTTAATGCCCCTTCGAAGGTACACAACCGTGTCCACTGAAAACAATAAATCTGATAGCTCTTTCGGTGAGCCCATGGAAGCGTCGCATTCGGCCGAGGCACCGTACGCCCATTTGTGTCATTAACGATGACAAAAGACTCATAAATCATCGCCCTCAACGGACGTAGGTATTTTCCAAAAGTCAATTTCGACAGACGTACGCTTTGATTTTTCATCATCAGGCAATTACAAGCATATAAGGGAGGGTAGAGTGACAAAAGTGCAAGCCTGCAATCAGCAGTAGGAGAGAGAGAGTGTGTGTACAGAGATCAAGGGGCTAGATTCTAGCCATCTCAAAGGTTCAGGAAGGGGGAAGGGTCCCAACAAGAGGTTCATGTCGCTGCGTCGTCGCTATAACGCAATGAGGTAGGAGGTGTGGAGTTGCATGCTGGTTTAGTTTTCGGCCAAGGGAGCCTAGGTGACCCACATAAACGCCGTCTGCGCTCATAAAATTGGGAAAGTTAGTCCTTCCCCCTCTCTGACCCCTTGAACTCTGAACACCTCCCCCCTACTTACTGTTGATTGTGCGCTTAAATGTTTGTCCCTCTACCCTCCTTTCTATGATAGTAATTAATGATGAAAAATCGAAAAAGCACGTTCGCTTAACTAGAGTCCTTGAATGCTTACATGGGTATGATCACTAAACTTAAAGAAATTAAGCTCCCCAGCTATGACAGAACTCAGCCACGCCCACAGAGAGAGAGAGAGAGGGAGCAAATAACCATGTTGGGCGTGGTGTGTCTTAGATTCCTTTTCGCGTTGGCTTCCAGCGTAGTTTTGTAGCTCTTTCTGATTGGTGTTTGTCCTATAGGTGTATTTATATCCTACAAAAATCTTTTTGCATTTTAAAAAATGTACTACCTGTGCAATTTGATGCTGGGTTACCAAACGAGGCGGCAGGGATATTAACTCCTGTGTGGTAGCTCTAATGTCGGAGGCTCGGCGTCCTCCAGAGCATATCCGATGAGGAAAAAACAGCGGTTTGCATTTTGTGCTTTAAAATGGCGATGCATGCTTGACCAACGACGTCAGTAAAGATTCGTGATGCTCATCGTCATGCCAATTTAACTCCTCAGAGCTAATTCACATGCATGCGTCCGTCACTGAGATGGATCCAAACGACTTCACCCAACCCCCTCCTTCTCCACCTTCCTTGATATAGCCACCAGATTAGTCAAGTTCGTCAATTCGCAGCTGAAATGTCAGGCATTTCTAATTGTCTCTTAAAATGAACCGCCCAACAACAAGCTCTAGATTCTGATAGTTTATTTGCTCACTGTCTGTTTCCTCTCCGAGATTCCAGTTGTAGGGAGTAACATACGGAAAACAATCTTGTTAAATTTGAAGCATGGGGCAAGATACATTTGTGTACAAAAACCTCTTCGCTAATGACGGTGAACACTCCTCTTCTGAAATGGAGAGAAGATCGAGAATTTTTGAAAATCTAATCATATGTTTGGTCACCTTTTTAGGGCATTTGATTATAGGACAGGACCCCAATGTAATCAAATGTAATGTAAAACGCTCCAATATAAACGGAAAAGTGAGAATTTTCCTTTGAAGTCGAAATATTATCTTAACTTTTCAGGAAACTTTTAAAAAACCATCAAATTTCCGCACTTTTACTCTGACGTTACCGTCTAAAAAGGTAACTTGCACAAATATCTCTCAGCTGAATATCTAACTAAAGTGCTGTTTTAAGAGGTAAATTAGGGAAAGTTTCCAATTGATCTTAGGTATATTAATATCGGACTTCTGCTGTGGACCTTCATGTTGCTCGATAGTGGATCCTCATGTGTTGGTGAATCTACAATTATGCCCCAAAAGGCCAACTTCATAAGAACTTATATCGTGCTCATCATCCCCGGAAGAGGAAGAAGAAGAGGGGGCAAGTGCTGGGACCAAATTGTATTCTTGCTGACGTTTCAAAGACATGCTCGTATTCATCATCAGAGCGTGCTGCTTACTCTTCCGCTGGCCTTGAATTAATGCGTCTTCCCGCGAGATGGGTGTTGTACCCATGTGTGATGCCCGTGCTCTCGTACGTCCGTTGACTATTGATTGGCGCCATCCTCTCCACTGTTATCAAGCTGCGTTGGCCTGTCTCTCCGACTCTGACTCCCCCACGTTCACGTCCTCGTGTGCGCCTGCGTCGGCCTCCCCCTCGTTCGCGGTCTCATAGTTGCTCTCGTGAGAACCCATCCCACGCCGATCATGTGACTCGCGCCGGATGCCAACTCCACTCATTGTGGCGGACTGTCAGTTTTTGTGTCGCCACTCTCCCACCTTAGTGCTCCGTTTTGTGCGGGCGTGAGCCTTACGCGGATGGCTTGGTAGGCAGGATTCAACTCAATAGCTATATTGAGTGTGTCAGTCGACAACCAGATTTCGAGCACTAGTCTAGCCATCTTGTCACTGGCCCTGCCGATCACCCTTGCCTTTTCGAAGGCGAAAACGTGTTCGCGCTGCTTCACGTGGCCATAAACCATAGAATGCTCGTTATCGCGATCGATTGCGGGCTGGCGTTCATGCAACCTCGTGCCAAGACGTTTGCCAGTTTCACCGACAAGCCTCGCATCGCAATCATTGCAAGGGATGCTGTAGACCACCGCAGATTATTCGGTCACTGGTAGCGGATCTTTAGGCCTCAAAACCCATTGTTTGGTAGTTAATGCCGGTTTGTGAGCCACGCCAATCCCGAACGGTTTCAGCAGTCCTGCAGTCGCCTCTGAGACATTCTTCACAAAGGGAATTGACAGCCAGAACTTCAGTTTCTCTTCGGTCGACACCTCAGAGCGGTCGAATGTAAGACTGCTGAAACCGTTCGGGATTGGCGTGGCTCACAAACCGGCACTGACTATCAGACAACGGATTATGAGGCCTAAAGATCCGCTATCAGTGACCGAATAATCTGCGGTGGTCTACAGCATTCCTTGCCATGATTGTGATGCGAGGTATGTCGGTGAAACTGGCAAACGTCTTGGCACGAGGTTGCATAAACACCAGCTCGCAATCGACTACGAAAACGGGCATGTTTTTGAAACGTCAGCACAAATACAATTTGATACCAGCACTTGCCTCCTCTTCTTCTTCCTCTTCCGGGGATGATGAGCGCGATATTATATCTGGATCCCGAATATTCGCGCATTTTAAGGACTTATATGCAAAAAATAATTTGTTTTATAAATGCTTTTAAGAAATAGCTGGTTTTCAAGGTTGTGATGAACGCATCGATCAAAACCTAAATTAAAGTGATCAGAGCTGCATAAAAAGTCAACCAACTGACTTGCTGGCCAAAAATGCCTCAAAAATATTAGCATGCTGTGGACTTATTTGCAACTTCCATCAGAATTTGGAGGAACATTCAGTGCTGTTAGCTAAGTGTTCTAATAAATTTGGGTTTTGGGTCAATTTATAACCTGCTTAATTTTGGTCTTTTATTATCCATTTTATAGAAAGCCGTTTCAGCCTGACACGTTCTCTTCCCTAAAGCCCTACAAGGACACCGACGGTCTGCGTTTCGTTCTCAATTCCGTACGTCACATGTTCGCTTGCTCCTTCGCACTACTAGGAAGTGTTGAGCAGTCTTAAATTGGTTTTGCATTAACTACCTTATATCCTAAAATTAACAAGGGGTTGACTCTGTTTTAACCCACTTCAACTTGGATATGTATTCCATTTACTGCTGTTTATCCAAACACACAATCTAGTTTTTTGATTAAAAAATACGATGAAGATATCGGAATTCCGGGGACTGAACATAGATGAGTGTCCCTCAGCAGCTCGACTGCGTGACCCTATGGAAGAGAGTGAGTTATTCCGCTATTAAACAAGGGGCAGGGTAGCTACGGCTGTTCAACCTGCAACTAGGTTAATCCAGGGTCTTTTTTCAGCCATACTTCAATGTCGCAAATGGTGAAAACCGCGCAATGTGGATGTGGGCGGGAGAGGGGGGGAGATTATCACAAGTACTGACCACGTCAAACTGACACTGTTGTTGCTTGGCATTTATGTCATAACGTGATTGAAGTCAAAGTGGTTTCTAACACATTGCTACCCTGGTGAGATGAGTTTGTGTTACCTAGATTGTTTCAGCTCAGCGCAAACTGCTAAACCTTGCATAATGCATTCATCTGGAAAAATGCGCAAATGTTGTGATCAAATCACGAAATAGGAGAAGGCGATCAACGACCACTCAGCCAAGCGTAATGAGACGCCGAAAGTGCAAAGGATATTATGTTTCGGTGTAAGTCGAGGACACCTTAAAGTAAAAACTTTCCGGTGCACCAGTACTGACTGGAAGCTCCCCACCATGTCTGGATAACTGATTCCTCGTCACAATTCCTGAAGTTCACTGTGTATTATGTTGTTTGTCTGAATCTTATCGAATTTAGATGATTGTGCTGGCTTTCCCCAAGAAGAATTTATAAAAGGCTGAATTTGTGGAGCTTTGAAGGAAACATATTCTCTGAGCTTTGTTTGTTAAAGAAATAAACTATGCTGATATTCGGAAATTGGCATGGTCATTTTCAGTTGAATTATTTTTGCTTATTATTGAAGTAAGATGCCTAGTTGGTAAGTAAAATATCTGAGGACTGACCAATATTTCATTTTATTATGTAACAAAACGGCATGATAAAAGTCAGGAACAAGTGGCATTGGTCTGGCGCTACGGCAGTAGACTTCAGAAGCCTCCTGGTATCGGACAGTATCATTGTTCAAACGAACAGCTAGCGCTCTAGAAAAATAATGAATGAGTTTGGATTGGAAGAACTATTTTAAGCGCTTTGATCATAGCAGCTTGACTAATTAAAAACCAGTTTTAAGAAAGAAACTTGTGTGCTTCCTTGGAAGAACGTTCAGTCTGCTATTACTAGTAAGTAGTTATTCATTTATAAATTAAGAAATTGTGATATAAGGATTATCACGCATCTGGATTTCACTTTTATCAGCATCTTAAACTCCACTTAGCTGTAAATTTCAAAAGGCATTCTTATTTCCTTAAGCATTGTGTTATTTTATACGTAATTGATATCCTACAAATATTCATGCTGCCATCGGCCAACCCCCTCGGTTCATTGTTATTCTAGGAAATAAGGATAAGATTTTGGCAGATTTGACTAATTTCTTTGACTCCGTTGTGAAACACTCGGCTATCTCGATAAGATTCGAAACCATCCCAGCAGAAGTTAAGCTTTAGTACGGCCAGTGCACTAGGGAGCTGAGTTAAGTGGACTGGTAGCCACCTCGTGGATTCTATATTACTTGCTTAGGAAATCCTACTTGGGCAGTCAGCTAACTGTATAAAAATTGGTGGATTCCATTCGCTGCAGAGAGCTGGGCGGTTAAGTGTGATTTAACTCAAGGTTTTTGGTGGGAAGCTCATAATTCGGTTAGCTAGAGCGTTGGCTGCACTAAATTTTTGCCCTTTTCCACATGGGTTCGAACACAGACCAGGCCGTCCAGTTTTTCACAACTCAGTCAAATTAATTTCAGGGAATTCCGAGTGCTCATCCATATACTCAGTGGACTCGTACTTTAATTAACGTTTCGTGTCTACTAATACAGCTTGTAAGCACTTTTATATTCCTTAATTTTCGTCATAATTCGGAGGTATAGAAGGTCCCGCTGTGAAAATCCTATACTCAACATTTTCATAAAACGTTCCACATGGATGAGTTTGTCATGTACCATTTTTTTACTCATTTAAAACTGATGGTAGAGTTACTTATTTGAAGTCATTCCCACACTGGAGCCTAATTCTTGTGATCTAAATAAAATGTTTTTAACATTACAGCAGTCACGCCATTATTTCCAACAAAAACCGGCAGTTTCACGGTCCACCGTGCAAGGTATCTGTGAGCCCTCTGAAGATCTTCGTCTGGACCGTTTGCCACCTCTACCGTACCACAAATGGGAAAGTCAACGGGGAACTAAGAAAGTGTGCATCAGGCAGGTGTTCATCAGTTCGTTTCCTCTCTCCCCCGCTAGAACGGTGATCTGAGCGCTAAACTGCCACAGAGTCCCAGATCACCGACACTTACCATTAAGTTTGGCAATATGAAGAGGGTTAATAAGCCAGAAGCGACCAGCTAATCCCCTTTGATCAGCACAAATTCCTGCATTTGCCTTCAATAATTTTAGATAAAGCCGTTAAGAGCAAATTAAAAAAAGCCTTTCCAGTAACTTGAGCTGTGGATATGTCGAAGTTGCTCAAGTTATTGTGGGAAAAGCTGGCTGTTATGACCTTCTTCCCGGTTGTTCCGTGCGAGAGGAAGTGGGAGGCCAGTTGGGTGGTTAGTGTATTCCATACCAACCTATTGGAGAAGAGTCTGGGTAAAGTTGGCAGGTGGACGGAGGCTAGTCTGTAGTCGCTAATGCGGCCTTTGAAGTGTGAGACCGCAAGGAGTCTTCACAGTACCTCCAGTGAGGTCATGGGAGCCAGTCTTGAAGATGATTGGCCGGTTGTGATGGCCAGGATGTGACCGCTGCTGGTGCGCACTTGCATGCAGTCACGAGAGTGTCGACCCTGCAACATGCACCCGAAGTTGTGTCCCTACAGATGTTCCTCCTAGGAAGATAAAAACGGGTGTGCGCATTCGGCTTAATAGCATTTCAACTATCCAATGCGCCTGTTAAGTTTACTCAGATATTTGGCAGTTCATATGCGAAACTGCAGCGTTGAATTGACTTTAGACTACTAAACACCAATAGGGCTGCGCACCCCTGCCTAGGCAGTTAGTTAAGAGGAGGAAGTTTGTCCTTTGAAATTAAGACACACCTAGGAAACATGTGCATTGTCAGTAGAGAATCTGATACACGTGCATTCGCATGTAGGCACAAATTTTGACAAATAATTGTGCCTGTTCTACCCGTTTCTTCGTGAAATTTGCATTTTCTAAGCAACGCATTAATGTTGCTCATCAAATATACAACTTAGTCCATATCCAATCCAATATTTTATGAGCTTTGTATGCCTTCTTTCTCAGACCGTAGGGAACTATTTACTTTCTGCTACACAGAACCTATACAATAAGTAGTTTAGAGACCTCAAATTCAAATGAAAGGGCCAGTAGGGTTGAAAGTGATTCGGCAGGTTAGAAACTTTTAAACACAGAAGATACCATTTCTTCAAGATTAAAATCGCAAGAAGGCGTACGTTGGAACCAGATAAGTTTGCAATTATAAAATATATAAAAATAGATTTGAATTCATAAGGGCAGTGAAAATCAGTGAGAAAAAATAACTACTACATAAATATCCATTTATTTACAGACGATGCATTGTGCAGTCTGTCAAAAGCAAACTCGTACAAAAGCTGACATCTTGACGTGACTGATACATACTGAGATCAGGCTGTAAGATAGTCATTGTCACAACCATACTTAACTAATTTTTTCAAGATGAAAACACATTTGAACATTACGGGTGACCCATCGGGAATAAGAAAATCTACTTTACATTTTACATTATTTACTACGTTGAAAGTGCAGGCACTTGCTAAAAGTGCAGACGCGTGCTCTAGCCATATTCCTATGCTGCATAACGCAGCTGCCAAGAGTCCAGACCCCCTGCTCATATCAGCTTCCGGACCGCATCATTTACCCCAAGTTAGCGATTAATTTCGGAAGAGTTTAAGAAGCAGCGATTTAAAAAATTGAATGGCTTTCAAAGAGCCCAGGGGGAAACACTGGAAAACCCAATGATGACCCAAACCTTCCTTAGCTATATCATGCATTGACAGGATATCACAAAGATACGCGTCTGAACGCTTCGATTGACTGTCAGTATTATCTGACATATAATTTTCCTCATTTAGTTTACTTAGAGAAGTGTTTTTTGACTGTATTTCAGACCGCCGAATTCCATTATAAAGAGAGCTCATTTGGCCCCATGTCGGAAGACCTTCACTTCGGCAGATTTTCTAAAAGCAAGGTAGTGATCTTCAAAGTGGTATATTTTTATTTATCGTTTCATCATGTCAGTTATATATCTGCATTTTAGAGGCATTTTGGATTAAATGCTGCCTTTCTCAAACTATAATGTAATTAAATCCACCAAGTAGAAAAGATGCAAAAGTAAATCAGAGGCAGTTTATGTTTTATAGTGGATCCGAAAGAGCGATGGAGGACTTTCTCTACAGATGGACTAAATCGGAGCTGGACGTGACTGATGAGGAAGAATTCAAAAAACTTGCTCCAAGATACTTAGCTTCTCTAAGAACAGCCTACTCTACCTACCTTCGTTCATCTCGTGGTAGGTGTTTTGCTATGCTTTCGTGTTTGCTTGCTTGCTTCTGTTTGCGTATAAACCTGGGTAGAATATTTTTAAATTTTTTTCTTCCTATGGATTGGTGAGGAATGCAAAATTGTCTCTCACACCTCTTCTAGCCTCATATTTAGTTTTTAAGACAATAAATAATTGATGAACAATCAACTGAGAGAAGGCTTTTGGATCCTGTTAGTGAAATCACCTTAGCGAAGCCTGACTCGCGTGTCAGTGCCAACAAACCATAGCCTGTTTTGACATTGTCAAAGATATGGGAAGTCGCTTTGAGTCCAAAGAAGCACTTATCAAAGTCCATTTGGCGGATGAATTTGCATACACTATTCCCTTGTTCACGAATTGGTGGTAAAAAGTGGTCCATGAATGACATAGCGGAACGCTAAAATCTGACAGAAACAGTAGTGAATCTGAGCCTCAAAGCCAAAAGTCGGGTAGATGCGCCTAACACAACATCATACCCTAGTAGTGCATACAAAGGACTGACGGTAAACCCTGCTTAAATTGAGTCACCGTCCCCAGTCATGAGTAGATAAAGTTTGAATGAGTAATAGATCAGTCTTCATCCAATCAGCGAGCTTGTCTAGGATTCGTCACAGGCTGAGTCAAACTATAGTCAAAAATTGAGACTTGAAAGAGTAATAAGCAAAATTACTGATTTATCTATTTGATAATTTGAAGATTTTTGTTTTGGCCCATGAGTAAAGACTGTTGTCTGAATTCAGGTTCATCTTTGGCCCTCGACGAATGGCTCTACAAATTACAATGGGCAATAAAGGAACGACGCAGACAAGACTCATGATTCATTTATCTTCGAAGGATATTATTAAAAATCGATTTTTAACTGAACAGCCAAACACTATCAATGGACATTCCACATTTTCCGAGGTGGTAGTTCGCGCCTTACAGAGGCAGATGTCCACCGATTTTCTACGAGTTTGGCACGAGTTTTACAGGCGCACACATTTGTTAATGGTCAAGTAGACCTTCACAGCATCTGCCTCATTCTGTCTTTCATTTCACAATTGTCGCACACCGATGAAAAGACATAGTAAGGATGACCGGTGATAGGCGCGAACGCAAACAATGAAAACTTCAAACGGCCCGCCTACATGTGCGACGCATAAGCTGGTTAGTAATTCCTTTACCAAAATTCAGTGCTAGCAACTACGATATTGTATACACCAAATGCCATAAGGGGTATACCATAAAGAAACAACTGTAGTCATTGAACTATGCTGAAGGACCTAACTTTAAGAGCCAGATGCGAAGAGCGGCGGAATTCTCCCTTTGACTTCTCTGCAGCCAAAGGATATTTAGTCTCAATGCACAATTTAGCGTGCAAAACCCATCAAGTTGATCAGAAGCTGTGCGAAGATTGACGTTAGTCACCGAGTGACGCATCATTGCTCTTGCTAGCGTGTGAGTGGATGCAACGACTGTGAAGGTCAAGTGTTTACTGAGAGTAAAACACATAACAAAACCTTGGCAGCCCTTCCAAAATTTATGAACACGGTGATACTTTGAGGGGACTACGATTAATGCCCTAGTGTTCGGTACAATTCCCTGTGATGAATCACTGATTCAAAAGTACTATCAAACAGCATGCCGGTGAAACGGAGATGGTAATAGTGCTTGCTAGACTACGCTTACGTCTGTGAAATTCGTGACTCAGAGTCTGATTATTCAAACTCTCCTTATTGTAGATCAAGAGGCGCTGTATTTAACTACTATAAACTGGTCTCTCTGTCGCGTGACTGAAAGGAATTTGACTCATCATACAATTTTGGAGCACGAAACAACTCAGTGAGACACGATGTACATATCTGATTCTGTGTCCAGAGGAGTAATAATCTGTATTATTTTCACTTAATCCCTAAATGGATTGTAAGTACAAAATACAGTGTGAGTTAGGCTTCAGAAATCTCGGTGTTTGGTGTGCACGAGTAACACTTATTACCAATCAGGACGCAACGTACATCTCCAGTGCTTAGAATAAAGAGAAGAATACGTGAGTGATCGAGGAGCGCATAAACAGCTATCATCCCAATGGCGACTGGACGGCATGTAGATTAATCCTCGATCATGAATTTAACCGAGAATTTCAAGCTGAGATCCCGGAGAACGGCAACCATATGTCGTTTGATCTATAGTTGTGAAACAACGGATTCTTCTGACAAGGATGTATTAAAAATTTAACCAAAACTTTACTCGTAGCAAAAACCATCATACCAATCCATATAGCTAGTATTGACTTAAGTTCTGAATGTGACTGCTATCTTGGCGACGAAAAAAACGCAGCACATTGGGAAGATTGAATAACAGAAGACATATGTACATCTGTTAAACTAATTGAACATAATGTGAGTTCAAACATCCGAAAAGGCATTTGCATTCCTCACACCTTAATCAAAATATATACACGAATATTGTTAAAAATTTCTTTTGATGTAAGTCTGCAAACAACTTAAATAATATATGATAAAAATGAGCTAACCCGTTCATTGTCTCAAAGAGCATGCCTTTAAGATCCCGGTCATTACCTAGCACAATTTTGTTACTTAAATAGTTTTAAGTAGCAAAATATTAGTCGATTAGTTTTTGAGGCGGATTGCCAGTATGAGCATCGATGGTTTTTTCCGCATAGTAAATAAAGAACCACGAAAATGAAGATTATGCAGCAATTTCGTTGTCTGACAATGTAATATACTCATGTTTTTCATTGATTCATATGTGATAAGTCAGTTTTGTGAATTTGAGCAACGAATAAAAACATTCAGGAGGGAAGGGATATAAACAGTACGGAGAGAATTAAATTTACGGGTAGCGCCACAATCCGACTCACGCCAAAACATCAACCGAAGTAGGACTGGGAGGGGGCAATGTTTAGTCATCCACCTGGGATCGGATTAATTACTGTCTCTGAAAAGAATAATCGAAATAAGTATTAATGACCCAACCAAAAGTACCCTCTTATGGCGAACAAACTACTGTGAAAAGCATTAAGTTGGTTGAGAGTGTTGCACAGAACAAGCGCTCCAGATGAGCATTCCTCAGAAAGAGCAAACGCGAACAAAACCAACGGAAAGACAAGAAAGTATGCTTGGGAGATACCCAAGTTCTCAAATTAGAAGTGTTTTGTCTATATTACGACTTTATTCTTCTAATAAAGGCAATAATATAGTGTTTAGATGACTGTCTGCATCTGAACTCAAGTTTTTTTTCAAGTATTTACAGTGGGATTCTAAGCGTGTCACGACTGCGCACGCGCGCAATCAAATAGGCAAGAAAGGCATTTGGGGACGATATTCCTATTCTTTATTAGAACACTTCTAGATTTACAATGATGAAAGGCTATGGGGGGATGCGTACGCCGCTACTTACGTATTCGTGTCTTCATGCACCCAGCTGATCACAAACGTGAAATGCACGTTTTGTGAGAGATTAAAACGTGCTTGGGGTACACTAATTAGCTTTAACAAGTAAGCTCATTGCATCGACTAAAGCGTATCTTTCACTATGGATATTAATAACTGTCTGCTGCTGTATCTGGAAATAAATATAAAAGGTAATTTTGAAACCCTCCAATTAGCTCCAAATTGAGTGATCAAGTCAAGTCAAGTCAAGTCAAATTTATTAAAGGAAATATAGGCAAACGCCTTTGAACTCCCTCTTGGTACATAGGATTTAAGAAATGCATCGGCAAAGCCGAACATTCTAAAGAAGTCGTTGACACAATTTCAAACGACTACTCGCTTGTTTCAAGTAAAAAACTCACACTCAGATTACACGAGCCAGCAGTGTAACTGAGGAAGAATAGCAGACAGTGAAAAAACTCCTAAGGCTGGCTCATAATTCAAAATGGAATGTCATTTTTGGTTTTTAGGAGAAAAACTGTCGCTCGTGGGGAAGCATGTGAATGATAGGGGCATGATGCTTCTGTGAATGTTGACGGTAGCCATGGCGTCCATGACGAGTAATATCTACACCCGAAGGACCATACGAGGAGGAGACCTCGGAGTCACGAGAACGTCCCGAAGACCGGAGATGCGACCATGATACGCCTTTGCTGTGTCAAGAGCCGAGGAACCTACCACGTTGTCAGCAGTCGGTCGATACGAGAAAGGGTGTGACAGGGCCGCATAGCCTAGGACCATAGGTGCGATAGGTGCGTCCTCAGACACGATCGGCGCAGATCGCATAGTGAGTAGAGACAACATAGGTAGATAATGGCAGACTCATTTTGTTAATTACTAATAATAATAATACTACTTATAAATTACTATTAGTATATATTTATAGCATTTCTAGAATTTCAGGTTTTGAATGTAGAGCGCTTCAATTTTTAGAATCGGAATAGTTCAGTGATTGGATTTGGAGTACTTAATCGTGACGATACTCATTATATCGGTCTAGGTTTGCCTTAAAGACATCCACGGAAGGGGACATGACAATATCCGCAGGAAGAGCATTCCATGCCTGGATTACCCTCTTAGAGAAAAAGAATTTTCTTGGGTCAAGTCTTGCCCCAGTCACACGTAATTTGAGGGGATGTCCTCGCAGCCTAGAGGTGGTGGCCCGCTCAAAGAAGTCATTTGTTTGGAGGCAGCAATCCTGACCACGCAACATTCGAAATGCCTGGATTAGGTCCCCACGTATCTGCCTGTAATCCAGAGGAAACAAGTCAAGATTTACCAATCGGGTCTCATAAGGGAGGTTCCGTTGTCCTCGTACTAATTTTGTTGCGCGTCTTTGTACCCTTTCGAGGTTTTTTATGTCTTTGGCTGTCCAAGGTCTCCAGGCTTGGATGGCAAATTCCAGTTGAGGTCGCACGAACGTGCCGAATACCTTGCCAAATACAGCTTTGTCAAACTTAGCAAAGGCTCGCTTGATTAGATACAAGCTCGACATTGCGGATTTAGCCACTTTCAGGACGTGGAGTGATGGCTTCAGTGAAGGCGTGAACCACACCCCCAGGTCTTTCTGAGCCTCAACCTCTGGCCGCGGCGTGTGATTCAGGTAATACACCCTCCGAGGCATAGTGCTGGTTCTACCAAAGCGCATTAGGTTGCATTTTGCCACATTGAATGGCATGAGCCAAAGGGTCGACCATTGCTCTAGTCTATGCAAATTTGCCTGGAGGTTTAATTCATCGTCTTGGTTGCGTATGACCTTCCAAAGTTTTATGTCATCAGCAAACATTGCGATTTCGCAGTCTAGTCCGCTTATGCAGTCATCAATATATATAAGGAAGAGAATAGGGCCAAGAACAGATCCCTGTGGAACCCCGCTCTCAACTGCTACCTCTTCCGACCGCTGTTTGCCAATACATACGGTCTGGGTACGACCAGTCAAGAAGTTTGCTATCCACTGCAAAAGGTTTCCCCTTACCCCTATGCGGCTGAGCTTGTATAAGAGACGTTGATGGGGCACCGTGTTAAACGCCTTCTTGAAGTCTACGAAGACTGTATGCACCGTATTCCCTTCATCGATCGCTCGGGTCCATTGTTCTAGACAATAGAGCAGATTGGTCAAGCAGGACCTTCCCCTGCGGAATCCGTGCTGCTTATCGGAAAGAAGTTGATGTTGCTCCAAAAAGTGCATCAGCTCGCGTTTGACTATGCGTTCCATAAGCTTGCAGGATATTGAGGTGAGGCTGACCGGTCTATAGTTATTTGCGGTCGCCCGACTTCCACTTTTGTGGATGGGTGAGATCCACGCTGTCTTCCAATCGGGCGGCACTTGTCCAGTATTAAGAGAAGCTCGGAAGATAAGGTACAGGGGTACCGCCAACTCTATGGCTAGCTCTTTTAATAGCTTTGCAGGTATCTCATCCGGACCTGACGACTTCGTTTCTTTAAGCTGTAGAAGTTCTCGCAGAACGGTAGCTTCCGTGAGTGCAACCGAGTCTATGGTCTGGATCACACCCACACTGCAGTTAATAGCGGTGAACTCAGCCTCTCTCGTAAAGACCGACTGGAAGAAGCAGGATAGATGTTCCGCCTTTTCGTTAATCTCGCAAATTTCTACACCGTCGTCTGTTTTTAGCAGAGGAATAGGGTCTCTATTTCGAGTACATTGCCTAACGTAGCTGTAGAAAAGCTTTGGGTTTCCTACTGCACGATTTATTAGATTACTCTCGAAGTTTTGTCGGCTAATTCGTATCAGGCTCTTAACCTTGTTTCTCTGTGCCTTATACCTATTGTACGATTCGGGGGTCCTCTCTCTGCGATAGATTTTGAACAGCCTTCCTTTGCGGTTTACTTCCCTCTTTAGCGTCGGCGGTAGCCATCGAGGCCTATTTGTTACTTTCTTTACCGTGATAGGACAGAAATCGGTAATTAGTCCGTGTAATACGGCTTTGAATGCCGACCAATCATCGAGAACGCACCCGGTGAATAGTTCATTCCAGTCTATCTCGCTCACTGTGGTTTTCATTTGTGTAAAGTCCCCTCTCCATATGTTGCGTCTTGTTACCGCACTACGATCGGGCACCGAGAAGAGTGAATATTCCCACTGTAGCACTACGTGATCACTTTTTCCGAGAGGTGGTAAGCAATTTACAATGTCCACGCTATCAGGTGCTTTGGTAAGTACTAGGTCTAAGCAATTAGCTTGTTGCCCTTCGCGTAATCTGGTCGGATATAGGACGTGTTGCGTTAGGAAAGATGCCTGTACTGTGCGCAGGAGTCGTCGATCGAAATTTCCTTGTGAGCCGGGCGCAGAACTCACATTCCAGTCGATATGGGGGGCGTTAAAGTCTCCCATGACCATGACATCGGATCTCCTAGCAATTTCTTCGACTCCTTCTATCAGACTATTGTCTGACTGCTGGTTGCTCGATGGTGGACGGTAGACCGCCATGATGTCAAGGGTCTGTGACCCCGGTGTTCTAACGGTGAGCCATATTGCCTCTATATTACCCGAAAGGTTTTCGGACTTGTCGGACACGAGCAGGCCGTGTCTAACATAGATTAGCACACCCCCACCTGGACGCCCGACTCTATCTTTTCGGAAAACTTGAAATCCGGGGAGAGCAATTTCCTGGTCACTTACCTTCGTGGACAACCATGTTTCTGTTATGCAGACGACGTCTGGTTCCAGTTGGCACGTAATAATCTTAAGCTCATCTAATTTGGAGAGCAGGCTTTGTGCATTGGTGTACATGCACTTTAGTTTCTTTGTACGGTGTAACCCGGTTGTGACAGTCACTTCCTGACCGTCGTTCGGAAGTGACTGATGAAGTAACTAGCAATACCAATTCTTATTAACTGTCTTATCAATCAAGTTTCTATCCTTATTGTTCTGCCTGTTATCGCTATACATATCAATAACTATTTTGAACGATAAGCCGCTGCAATTTGTTAGCAACCACTTGGGCCCACCACATGCATTGGGCAAGGAAACTCTGGAAAGAATCCAATTAAGTTAAACAAACCACGAATTAATACTTAACGAGATTCGGTTAAATGAAGGCCGAATAAATATTCTGTAACTAGTGTTAAATTTTTATGCAAAAAACTGTTTTTAAGGTTAACTGAACAGCCAAGAATACGAAAATGAGTTGTGAATAAGTGAACGTCATCTCGTTAACTAGCTTACAGGAAATGTTCTATCAGGTCCGCTTATCTATCCTCCTCCCAGTCCATTGATCAGCCACCAACATAAAACACACACCGAGTCAATGGCGTGGTCGTATAAAAGCTTGAAGCCAAGCCACAGTAAACCATGATAGTCTCAGACTCACAGCACGCATGTAGCAAGGAAAGGAGTGGCAGACTTATAGAATTAGCTTACTGAGCTTACATACTCACATACATATTTACAGACGTTCATATAGTCCATGTGAATTGTGTAGTTATATGCACTTTAGGTAGAGTCCTAATGTAAGCGCTGAAGCTCATGCCTAGTGTTCCTTCTTGCAGCGCTACCTTTTTTATCTTCCGTCCTAACCTATTTCACGTTTAAGTGTATGATATGCTATGCGGCGAACCTGTGACAAGCCCCGTCATCAACTGCCGATTAGCTTACACATGCTGCATGGTATTCAAGTCGTCTAGCGTCAGCCGCGTCAGCTGGATAGTTTGCGACCAACTCTGCCTGACTCTCAATCCAAGAACCAGCCACTGAACACACGAAACACACTAAGCTGATGGGGTGGTTTCGTAAAGCGTCAACAGCTAGTATTATGTAAGTATGTTATCCAAACTACCGTCAAACTATCAGGCCAAAATCATATATGCAGCTGAGGGGCCACATGCGGCAGGAGCTGAGGGTCTAACTCACCTTTCAGTGGGAGGGGCTTATGAATACACGCAATATGAGATGCTGGCATGAAGAGTGATATAAAAATGTGGTGTAACCGGCGGCATTGCTCCGCAGTTTTTCATGGGCGCGGACATGGTCTGATTGGTAGTATGCTTGGACAGTATGGACAGTGAATACGAGTGTGGTGACAACGCGCATTGATTTAGCAGTCTGTGTGCGATGTGGTGGTTTCACGTACAAGAGTTTGGTTAAATGACAAAATAGCTGTTAAAACATTTATGAATCCAAAACACACAGTTGGCAAAGGCAAAAAGACAGGGTAAATGGATCACGATGATCTAAAGAATGGAGAATACGTGTGACATTCACCACGTCAATATCATATTCGGATTTAATTTGCTCTAACTTTGTGCCCGAGGCCCCTTTCTCCAAGAACTGAAATGCATGCCTGAGTCCCCTTCCTCCAAGAATTATGTAAGTGTTGACCACTTTTTTTCCAGTTGACTGCACACTGGCGTGCAATCTAGTCACCCGGCCAAGCACCACTTAAGTGCTTGCTTGAATACTGTCCCCACCCCCCGTTCGGCTCTTTTGCCTTTTAATCAACTGTTTCACGAGCCACTTGAATATGCTGGTTTTCCCTCGCTTGGACTTCTGCAGGAAATTGAACGAAACACAGCAGCTGTCGTGCCGAGCTATCCTGAACACAATTGACCCAGTTGTCTCTTAGCGTGGTAATATAGAAGGGGCTGCGGTGAGGACCACTTGAAAACCCCTTTGCTCCTACTGGCACATGCTAAGACCATTTGTATAACCCCGGCAGCTGACAGTTGACAATTGCCAATGCGCGGTTTTCGAATTTGAACCACCTATTTTTTTGCTCTCCATTCACGTAGGAATTTATTATCCCATACCATCCTCTCTATTCCTCTGATTTGTTTGCCTGCAGTTGTGATCATGAGGTCATATCTACAGTACACTGCTACCTTTTGAAATGCACGAAAACAAGTTATTTTATCTACAACATATCACCATCTCAATATTTGTCAACTGAGGGCAATCTGTAGCATATGCAATTCACCAACAACACCAGCATCCGTAGGATGAAAACACGAAGAAAAAAGCGTGTGAAGAAGCGGAAATGGAGAAGTTGAAAGCCGATCTGTCCCCATAGTTGATGTGAATGTCGTGAAAAACTTGACTTGTGAGTATTACATGACCTTTCACCTTTGTCCTTTTAAAATGACCCTTTTTTTACCTCGCCATCTGCTCTCCGTGAATGGAGCCATTTTTGCAGAAAATTCAGGTTTGTAAAATCCTCAATATAGCATTCTTCTTCTCTTTCTCCCCCTCTGGTTTGATGACAGTTGTCACCACCACTGTCCTTAGACGCTTGCAAATCACTCCCCCTTTCTGGCACAGAGTTGCTTGTATTTACCCGCCCCACGCTATTTGTTTCCCGCCTATGTCCTTATTGGCTTCCTCGTTCTTAAATTTCCTGCCCCTTATAAACTAGCAACAATGCTTCTGTGTAATTCAAACGATTGCTCGTCTAAACACCTCGAATGTATGTCCACCTTCCTTTTGATTTGTACCTCGCATTTTTTACCTATCGTGCAATGTTAAGCTTACTTTTTATTTCTATAAAACCACATAAAGAATAACCGCGTAACTGACTGTCCTTCGAAATAACTACTGACATCGGGTACGTATATTCAGGTGACGAAACGCAGCACAGCATAAAGAAATATTGCATTATCAACCGTTATTCGAGCTGCAAAACGAATAGACCAACAATTCGAACAGTTATTCGAGAAGCTGTTCAACAGTTATACCAATACGGATAATTTAATGAATTGCGGATGTGAACAACGGCATCCCAAAGTGTATGAATAAGGTCATAGCATTAAAATGAGAACAAATAAAGAATATTGCGGTAATCGAAATAAGACCAAACACCAAACACATGTTCAAGAGTATTTTCTTTATAAGGACACAATTACATTAGTTTTACATGTGTTTTGGGTCTGAAAGCCTACTGCAGTCAATTATATTTCAAGGCAGCACAGCGACTAAGTGCTTTACCATGAAGAGTTTAGGTTAAATCTGCCAAAAATAAGTACCTCGGCTTAGGTCAGTAGAACGATGACCAAAATGCACAGATTTGTGGCTTTAATTCTTATAATTTTTCACTTCCTAGAGTTAAATTCAAAATTTATCGTATGTTTAACCTACACACTCTTGAATACTGCTGCTCATTCTTTGCTTT
Organism: Ligula intestinalis; assembly: GCA_036362985.1. Taxonomy (NCBI): domain Eukaryota; kingdom Metazoa; phylum Platyhelminthes; class Cestoda; order Diphyllobothriidea; family Diphyllobothriidae; genus Ligula; species Ligula intestinalis. The sequence goes on from JAYGXS010000002.1 coordinate 42,743,971, forward strand.
AATGAACGCGTCTAGTCGTTGAAATCATCAGGCGAAGTTTTACGTCCTACTCATCTGTACGCCAGTTACTGAAAATAAGCTGTTTATGGTTTCGGAGCCCGAAAGTTGGCTTTATCTCCTTTTAAATAAATAAATCAGCGCTGTAAAGCTTAATAATATTTAAAATCTGCCCTGGATGTCAACCCTCACCCTCATTAGTCGTGATTTCGCCTCCTCATGCATTCTCCACTTCAAACCGCTCTCTATTATTTGCTACCAGCTTTTAGCTATTTCAGATAACCTGTCAAGCGAAATGAGGTTGATATCCAGTCTACCCACTTTTAAGCGAAAATCACGAATTTAGTTCTTTTTATTCGATTGATTTTCCTCACCATTTCGGCGTAGATTTCTTCGCAACTCCGCAAAAGTACTATCAGGAGGTTAGGTCACCGTGTCCAAACTACCTTTTTCACACATAGCCTCTCCAGCGAACCCTGCTATATCTATAACTTACCTGTAGCCAAATCAATTGGTCATACGTATGCGCTCGGCTTAAATAGCTCCTATTTCATCTTCTTCTAATGTACACTAGAATTACCCTATACCTACTGAGATGTCTAGGTCTAAAGACCATTGACGATTATTCCAGAGTTATCATGTGAACTAGCTCAAGCGAGCGCATTTTATTGGCATTTTATGCTCACATTCAGACTCCATTTATTTCTTTTTCAAGCATTATTTTCTAAACAACATTTATGTATTAGTTTGAAATGGCAAACCTTGGTAATATCTGGTATATCTGGCTTCTTACCCAGAGTTACGATGGGCACATTGTCAGTATTTTACCTGAATGATAACTTTCGTTTTACACTGCACTTTAGACATTTCGAATACAAATATTTACAAGTATTCTAGTATTATAGATTCTAGTATGCTTGTATTCTAGTATTTACTAGAATTCTAGAGTAGTACTCAAGAGTAGTATTTACTAGCATTCAGACTGTTCCCGAGCGAATCCGAAACGTGACGAAAATAAAGTCCTTGTTCTAGTGATCGCATTTTTTTTCTTCTGAGTATTCTATTCGTTGGGCTCCATTCTGTGAAATTCGGCGGCCTCGGTGCATCACATAGCATCGGCTCGTAAAGCGTCGGCTGTATTTAGGCCTTCCCGTTCCTGGTATGGGTTCACATCCTACAGATACCACACTGATTTTCACTACAGAGTTCAATGAATTATTTAAATCTTCCGAATACCCTACATATTATTTATAATCCCGTTTATAGGTGCAATGAAAGCTATTGAAATTCAGATTTAAAAGACGCCACGAGAATGAAATAAAGTGGACTCAACGAATTGAAGTCTCATGGCGTCACACGATAAGATCTTTCTACGGAAGCAGCCTGCCTTCGAAATCGCCAAACATCTCCGGGGTTCAATCACTTTGTTTGTTATCAAATATATCTTCCCTACTAAACAGCGGCATTTCATCATAAATGCTGACCAAATTCGACCCACCGCCTGAAGTTCAGTGATTTGACTAAGCTCCAGGTGTTATATTAGCTAAAAAGAACATAAATCTTACAGATTATAAGCATTTTTTGTTTGTAACTTTTTGGTAATTCTGCAATGAAAATTGCCATTGGGATATCGAGAAGTTGCCTTTTCTCCACAGAAAAAAATATATCGAATTAAGAAAAAAAAGAAAGTTGACATTATGTCATGAGCATTTGTTTTAATCAACCAATTCTGTTCATTCATTTAAGGTCGCACAAACGCAATTTAAGTATTACTACTATTTTTAGGAATTGACAACGAGACTCAAAGGGCTTTGTACGTTTATATGTTTTACTCATCAGCCCTTGAACTGTTTTTGTAGTGAAGCGTATTATTTGCTTATAAGCTTCGTAGACTTATGTTTAATAGACGGTCTAAATGCACACTGTGTCACTTTTCCTGTGAAAAATGAACATGTGCGAAACGTACAAGTAAATTCATTCATTTTATGAATATCTGGACAACTTCCTTGAAGTATTTATCGCCTCATTTAGTAATCTTATCGCTTTGTTTGATCTACTGCACTAGTTAAAACATTAAGTCAGTTCTTTTACCGTTTATTCCAAATTTTACTTGAACGTTCAGTTATTTCTACATATGAATGATAGATTAATTACTTTAGCTTATCCCTACATGTATAAATTATTTACTGTTTTAATTACGGAGGAATATGTTAGGGATGTTCCATAAGATGAAACTTTATATGATTCAATAAGGAGAAAATTTCCTATCTTAAGAACGTTTGCTTCTATGTTAAAAAACATTTTTCTGGTTCCTTTTCGTCCTATGTATTACAACGTAGCATTGATGAATGTACCCAAATCATTTAAAATCTGCTAACTTTGAGCATCATTGGGTTTATGCCTTGGAGCATCTATACTTTTTTAAGTGCACGCATTTTGTTGGTGTTTAGTATCCTTCTGCGCCTCCATCCTATACATTTTCGATAGCACGTAAAGTTCAATTAAAATTGCTCGTTGTTCGTGGGTTATTGCTTTCATGATTATAAAATATAAATGAAAAATACCTGTGTTTGTGATTGGACAGAAATTGGATGGTTGCCTCCTTAATGTGCTTCAGTACCGTTCTAGTGGTAGGCAATTTTCGTTTAATGTTACGTGAGCAGTTTTATCTTCGTACAAGCAAAGTATCTGAAGTAGTAGCCCGTAAAGTTTGCCTTAATAGAATCTTATATAAATTTTTATATGTACAATTACACTTGAATTGACATTCATGCAGCTCAGTACAGAAATATACCTGGTATACGCCAGGGAATGAAAAAATGCTATTTTTTGATCCTGAGCTACTTTGAATATAAAACTCTTGTCAACACTTACGTTAAGCCTGGATGCCTATCGCGTTTTTCTGATATGATTGAAAAAGCGTTTCAAATATTGAGGTTTTAACAGTAGTTGTAGGAGTTTGTTGTTCTTTTACGTTTCACACTCAAGAAATGTTTTTACTTAACGCTTCTAAGTATTAATTAGATCACAGTACGTATGGTTGGCTTAAATTCTTTAGTCTTGAGCGGACAATGCTTCTTAATTAACCATGCACTTTATAAATGATATTCATAATTTCGCGCTGAAGATTGAAAGACAAAACTGGTGGATCTTCAATTTGTTTCTCTCTAGTTAGTCAGTTTACTCATCCCTCTTTCATTGTTTGACTAATGCTGCGGTAAAATAGTAGAATAACATATCTAAATTTGCGAGGGTAGTATGCAAATTGACTTATAATTTAAAACAGGACAGTCACCGAAACTACTATTTTACTCATCCACGAAAGTGTTCTAAAAATTTCCTTACCATCCTTGACGATAGCATAATTTTACCTTTAAACGATGAAAAGGTTGCCTCTTTAATTTATACTTCTTCCATCCTACATGATCGGTTTCCTTATTTGAATGGTGTTTGCTGTATGCTTGAAACATTTAAACTGTACTTATTTTCAGACAATGAATGAAAAATAATCCATTCGCATGAAGGTTTCTGCTAGTATGCGATCCGAGAGCACATACTCAAGCAAAACTGCCAGCCTCGAGCGCCAGGTACTTGCGTTATTTGTGCGTTTGATACTTTTCATTTATATATTTGTGGGATTGTTTTCATGTATGTACGTTTTTTGCTTCAAACTAAGAATTATTACAAAAATAACTTGAGAAACCATAACTTTCGTTTTATCTAGCAATCCGAACTCTCCCCGGGGTCCATATCATCTTCACAAATAAGTTTTGATGGCGGTGATGATGAAGGCACGTCAAAATCAATGGATGCTGAGGCCGTTCGAGAAGAAACGGAGAAGTTGGCAAAAGCACAATTGGAAAAAGCTCGCGTACGTCTTCTTGCCCTCGACTTTATCTTACTGATGATGGAGAAGCCTAAACAACTGACCTAATGCAAGCAAAGGCAACCAGTTTCTTTTTGAAAGCAATTAATCAGCTACTTGTTCATATCCACCCCTACATCTAAATTGTTGTTTTAGTTTAATTTTTTAAGGACAGTCAACTACAAAAACAAAATAATTTTGGGTCAAAAAACGATACTTAAACGTGAACGTAAATATTTGCTGTTGAATACCCATGGAACTTCAAAAGTCCCGATCTTAAATGCTGCTGAATTGTTGGTGCCTTCGTGGGCGTACATTGAGAGTCGGTAGTTTTTCGATGTACCCAGGCATTTCGCTAGTTAACCACCGAAGGAGATTCTCATCCTAGTCGCCTTGGCACGCTTCCTGCCCATCCACAAGTGATGGATAGTGGAGTGGCCTTTAGTGAAATGTAGCTGCGGATACAGTGAATACGCACTCGCAGACTAGCAGCGACAGTGCTGCGACTGTGCGGTGGGATGAGATTTGAAACACCAGAAGCCTATAAAATATCGCAAAAACCGCCATTAAATAAGCTCGCTGGCCACCAATCCTTTTTGGTTAGACGGTTGAGCCAAAGCGCTAGAGGAAACAACTCTGGAAAAACAATCGGAGCGGTAATTGATACCCGTCCGTTCTCAAACTTTCCCAGAAACCTAATGGAAACTTTGTCCGGTAACTTTACTAAGATTCGTGCTCCGGCGCCCACAGAGACTGACACGCTCCGCAACCTTGGTCCGGTAGTACAGCCGAATAGTATGGGAGCTGACCTATTCAATCAAAATCGGACCTCTGGTATTGGAAGAAAGAACGTGCGAACGATCCTGCCTCCTTTTACCCCAAAACTAACGTTACACAGCCTTAATCAATACAGCGTAGATGTCTGCTGCCTGTCCGAATTTGTGACTCAAACCCTCTGTAAATGAATATCTCCGAATTCAACTCACACTTCACCCTACACCATAGTGGTCCACATGACTCCTGCGGTAGACCTGGTGTGGCGATAGCCCTCTCGCAACAAGCGAAACGTGCGCTACTTGCTTGGAGAGCAGATGATTCCATTTTTGTGGATACTTTCAGCAAATACCTTCCCCCATAATCTGCATATCTCCGTAAGCTTTTTGAATTTTAACTTTGTCTGTATCAGTTGGTGTGATTTTCAAAGTCAAGTTTCCTAGCAATGACAAAAGGCACAAAAACCGATGCAACACGCATTTTCTTTGCTGTCTTTTCCCTTCTATCTTAGTCCATATTGTCAGTGTGGTAAGGGTTTGTGGCCAGAGATCGTTCACATTGTCCAGTAGTGCTCCTTCGATATTTGTTAGTTATATAAACTTTTAATTTGCTTGTTTTGGCTATATTATTTCTATCTACATTTTTATTTATCTCCGAAAAACTGAATAGAGTAAAGTATTAATGCATCTCTTTCTGGGAAGAGGAACGCTAAGAAAGTTTTCAGCGGATTCCACTTTCTTTGCTTGTATCGCTGTTGTATTCAACATAAGGGTTATTGGTCAGACAGGGATCCATTCCATTGAAAACTGTTTTTTTCTTAATTTTGTGGGGATAGTTTCAGGAGGGCACCTCTTTCACGAATCAAGAGTCCATCTACTTATTTTCATTCTTTTCTCTGTACTATCAGTTTTTCGAAGGCCTCACTCGTTTACCTGCTTGGTTGCGCTGTTTGGTGAGGCTTCATATCTCTCTAACTAATACGAATGGTGGGTTTCAACTCGCAGCATTTAGGAGATTTTGGCTCACCTGGAGATTTTGAGGGATATTTTAACAATGAAATCCTTCATGAAAGTGTCGTATTCTTTATAATAAACAATTTTTCTTCTCCATGTGACTAGGCCGGATTTTACTTGTTTCTAGACCTCAAATGTCGTATTCGCTGTTCGCACCAATGTGAGTTTTGACGGATCTGTGGACACTGGCTGCCCTCTCGCCGACCATATTGTCAGCTTTCAGGTAGACTTTTTGTGTGCGTTTGACTTCTCACTAAGCTTTTTACGAAGCAGCTTCTAGCAGTCACGTTCTCACACAGCTAATTCCGTATATTACTATTTGTTTCGAAAATACCCCTTTTGCTTCAGTGTTTTTGCCTTTGTGCGCCTAAAGTATTACTCTTCTTACCTACACTGCACTTAATGCAGAAATCTTATTCAAATGTTGGTTACCATTTTTATTGGAAACAGTCATCTACAAATGTGTTCGTGCCATTGAATTTACGCAGTGCTTTATCTTTCAGTTAACCTCTGGTGTTTCCTCTGACCTTTATGAGCCTCCATTTTTATAAGTTTTACCCTCCGGCTAATACTCTAGGTAGACGAATTAATCGCCATCTTGTCCCTGATTCTCTACGGACCAAACCGATTTTGCAGTACACAAAAGTGCGTCACTTTAGAAGCTTCTGAATAAAGAATTTGAACAGATCTGGGGATTATGAAAAGGCGGCTTAGTTACAGTGAACATTTTCTTATCTAATTTACTTTTGACTGGCGTTATATTCTAGTAAATTAGTGATAAGATTTTGCTGTTTCTTAGAATGCCTTCGACTGTTACATTGCTTTGGCCAATCCCGGCCCAACTTTCTTCCATTAATTATTTAAGCACCATTGATTATCCGCACTTAAATAGCTAGAAGGCCGGCTTTTTTAACACCATAAAATAGACACACGTCTTCACTTTATCTTGTTGAAACATTATAGCTTGGAAGGTTGTCGTCCCAATTTTCCTAGCAGCTAATAAGTCAGATATGGTAAACTTCGGTCTCTCTGGTCTTTTGTCAGTGATTTAATTTTGTCCAGCTACTCGCAAGGTGCAAAAAAGAGTCTCAAAGCACGGCGGGATGAGCAGCTCCCATAGCTGATCTGTATATACACCCATCTATAATTTTTAATGTATCCAATCACAACAAACTGAGTAAGAAAACGTTGGCTTAATAATTAAGAGCGTCGGACTAACACCTAACGAGTGTTTATTTGAACCTAAGACTTCCCATACGTATGTTTGGTTCGGGCAAGCTGACGCCAGGTAGTCAGTCAACAATGTTCACTCCAGTCTGCACTGTTTTTCGTGGTAGTTTTCTTTGCAAATATAAGGGCATAAAGACAGCACCGAAAAAGACAAGGAAAATGAGACTGGCCATTTATGGCTTATTAGACGTCATCTGCCAGCTATACCCAATCCAAATTGGTGCCCCATCCATGTCTGATGACGGGATATTAGCCAGAAATGGTCATTCCAGTTTCCCTTGTCTTTGTCGGTAATGTGTAAGCCGCCTTGCGGCGTGGCTCAATACTGTGCTCGAAAGGCACAAAAAAGGGACGAAAGGGTCATGTAACTGATCGGTATACCCTATTTGCTATTACACTCTGACTATGTATTTGATGACGAATCCGCGATGGATATCGAAACTTCAGGCGAATAAAAATATCGGCCCATCGATCGAGTCGTAGTTTTCTTCTTCTTCTTCTTCTTCTTCTTCTCAATGTGTGTGTCCCCGATCCAAACCGGCAGAGTAACGAGCCTGTGGCGCACTGGTTAGAGCGTTAGACTTCAAACTAACTTGTTCGTGGGCGCGAACTTCGGGTAAGGCACCATTTGTTTGGGTATGACTGGCTTATAACGGCTTATAAGCCAGAAATGATCACTTTCGTCTCCTTTTAATTATCGGCAATGTAATTCTGCACGGCAACAGTAGTTTATGTAGGGCACCTCATTAATTCTTAGGTCCAGCATCTTGTCCTATGAAAATGGTGGCAATAGGGTTTTAGATGTGAAGTATTAGGATAGGCAATAGAATAGACCTTATTTATTGCTATATGCATTTTTATTGCATTGCATTTAGAAATAATGTTGATTTATATCTGTAAATTTTCTTAATCGTTTAGCGTAATACGGCAAAACTCGATTATCAAATTGCATATTTCATAAAAATTCTGAAAAAACAAATGGTGGTAAAGGGGTCGTCTACTTCAACTTATCTGAGATCCAACTTAGCGTTCCCAAGTTATATTAGTAGAAACGGTGGCGCTAAGCGCTGCCCACACCTTCAATTTACACGCGGAACATCTTCCTTCCAGCGGCCGCGGAAAACAAATTCGACTGCATGTTTCCCCTTCACAATTACTTTTAAAAATTTCTTTCCGTTTCTATTCTATTTACCCACCCCCAAAAACCTTATAACCATCGTTTCCATAGGACAAATGCTGGAACTAGGGGTATATGAGGTGCACTATTTAAACTGCTTTCGCCTTCTGTACTTATATATTCCTAATAAAAGTGAAGATGCGCGTCCCTGGAAATAAATGAGAAGATAAGATGATCTCAGGAACCGCGGTTGTATTGTCCTGACATTTTAAAGTGTAAAGACTTTTGTCGTCAGGGGTAAAATTTCCACCGTGTTTCACAATTTATAGGTTGTGATGGTCACAACCAAAAAAGCTTCAATCAATGCAGAGGAAGTGGACCAGGGTTGAGACCGATACTCAATCATGGTGCCTCTTGAAACGGTCTCCAGTCGGCATCTGGTGTTCACACGTGCGCAGTTGTCATCGACCTAAGATTTCGTCCCAGGCCGGTACTCCTACTTGCGCTTACACGTCCATACGGCTTCGCATTTGCAAGGTAGAAACCTGTATGCTTTTGAAACGTCAGGGCAATGCAACCAAAGTTCCTGAGGTCGTCCTTTCTTCATCGATTCCACTTTCTTTATATATTGTAGGTGGGCGCTCAGTGATATTCATTTGCATTTCGAAGTCCGCATCCTCGTATATGTACGAGTTGACAAAAATGCGACCATTTATGAAACTGAACAAAATTTATCGCATCAATTTTCAGGGACATCATCGGCCGCGGCGTCAATACACAAACCAGATAAATATTCACCATGTCTTCAAGTAAAATGCTTGTTCGACATTCATGCTAGTAAGACCTTGCTGTTTGCCGCCAAACCGATTGGATTAGCTTCGATCTCTTCCACTTTGGCTCGAAGTTATTGTACACAGTGTCTCGTTCGATATGTCGATTAATGCACGTCTCATTGGAGTATAGGGCTTCAAAATGCATTTGCTTATTTAAAATGGGGAGAAAACGGCCATGCCAGATTTTTCTTACATAAATATGTGTTCGGTTTTTAGCATATCTATAACGACTTGAGGCAATTTAGCCCGTTCCTTTAGTGTGAATTGATGTCCACTTAGGCGTGTAGAGGTCGATATTCTGGCTTTGGTACGTTTGATACCATTACAGTTGTCTCATGGAATCCAACTGACCAACCCTATACTGATGGTGGACAAATTGGCGCGTAACAAGCTCATCGGTTTCTGCGCCCATTGTATTCAGTTATACCTCAGGTGTCTTCTTAAAATGTTAGTAGACATTCCTAAGAGAGGATTTTGAGAATTTCGCCGTTTTGACGCCGAAATGGAAAACCTTATTTCGCTGCCTTTCTCTTCTGACACCTGTTTTCCCATGCAGGAGCATACAAAAGCTCTAGGGTACGCCTTTAAAGAGTACTTAGCAAACGAATAATTAAGTCTCATTCAATAACTTTCGTAGATCAGAACAGTGATTCCTGTTTTTCGGTTAGCAGATATATTTGCAGCACTTCCCTTATGATGGAAAGGACTGGTGCCTTAGAAATTTAGAAGCCCTTTAGCATAAAACCCTTCTTGTTGAACTGGCTTGTCGGGAACTTCCAGAACCGGAGAACCCACGTGATTCACTCACCTACCGCATGTGGGCATAATTAATGTTAGGCAATTAAATGAGAGTGAATTATAACTTATCCCCCGTCAGCTAATTGCTCGGCATATTTTAAAACATTCAGTTTGAACAATGTGACCGTTAGGGCCTTTGAAACTAAGTCGACATCTCAGCACACGCCTCAGCATTCACAGGAAGCCAACTATTTGTTCAACTATAACCGAATTTTCCTCCTTGGTCAGCGATGCAAAGTACACTGTTTGACAAGGCTCGTGTGTCTATAAAAAGCAGGTAGGCTGGCTTCGGCCCGGTGATATTAAATGCCTTTGTGGGCGTTACATAAGGCTATGTGAAAATGCTTTGGCACCAAATATGGTTTCTCTAACAGCAGTAGCGTGGTTTTCCCGTGCTCCCCGCCGACGTAAGGATATGTGGCAGTTAAGGTAGCAGAGCGTGGGCGTCAGAATAGACACAGGCCCTGCTTCGGATTCTTAGTCATTCACCTTTCAGAAGGAGGCCTTCCCCCCACCCTTCTACGATGCTGTGGTTAATACTGTCCAAATGTATAAATACGTTCTATTCAATAACGTTGGTTTATCTGAGCAGAAACTCCTTGCTTGGTTAGCTAGAATATTTGTAGAAGTTCTTTTGTGACAGATAAAGTTATTGTTTTCGAAATGAAGAAGAAGTCTCGCATAAGTGCCTCTGTGATAACCTGCTGAGTGAAATGCAGAAATGGAAATCTACTGTACAATGTGGAAGTTTTCAATCAAAAGCCTCAAGATCATTCCCACGTAATCCTTAAAGACAACAAAGCTATCATCCACTTACCACACGCACATTACTTGGCGTTAGTGAACGGTAGGCAATTTATTGAGAGTGAATTGAAACTTGTCGCCAAGACGAGATTTAAAAACGAGAGCTCTTAACGCGTAGCCGTTTTGCTGATTGTAAAAAAAGTAAGCTTCAACAGTTGCTGGCTTAAAGGCCTTTGAAACAAAGGCGGCATCGTGGCGCACCATGCAGCGTGCACAGGGAACCGCCTATTTGTCCAACTACAACTAAACTGCTCCGCCTTGTTCAACTGTGCTAATTTACTAACATTGTTTTACAACGCCTTTAAAAAAGGTGGCTAAGCCAGGCTTCATTCGCGGTGAACTTCAAACGCATTTGTATGCGTTTAACAACGTTAAGTAGGTAGGTGAGAGTATGTTTCAGCGTAAAAGATGGCGTCTTTAACAACAGAAGCCTGTGCCTCCAACCCCCTTCCCACTTCCTCTTGCTTTTATTAGCATCTGTGGCAGTTAAGATAGCAGCGCGTGGGTGGCAAGCCCACCTTCGGATGCTCAAACATCCGTCTGCCTGTCTGTCAAAACTCACCTTTTTGAAGAAGGCCTTCCGACCGCCTTTTCCGTTGCCGACGCCACCCTTGGAGGAGCTTCGAGCGTTCTGGTCGCCGTCATCCCGTCCTCCGCCCTCCCCATCGGTGTTGCCTAAGTCAGGAGATGGAGCAAATTAGGGGAAAATTGACTAGTCTGAAGTTCCCGGTAGGAAAGATATTAAGGCGGCGTCTTTAAGAGACCTGTATACGTTTACTGTGGGAAAAAAAGATATCCAGTTAGGACGAGTTGCGATTTTCCTGTTCGGGTTCTCTGGATTTTTGGCTTCTAGGGCAGAGGCTTTGGGTATAGTGTTTGCTTTCTGCTTCTTAGGACTTTAAATTTGCCCCAAGCAAAAGCGATATTGTCAGCGAAAGCGTTTGTAAAATTTTTCCCAAACGTAGTACGGAACCCCTTCACACATATGTGCACAGTAATGAGGCGATATCGCTTTTTTGATTCGTCGTGTATACGCCCGAATCCGGCCATATATTTGTTTGTGACAAATTTTGCCTTGTCTTTGTCTGTCCATTTAAAACAGACCGACAGTTCCCCCGTCGATTTCCACGATGGGCACCACGCGCTCCAACAAGCCGCAGCAGACGCTGAAGCAAGCCGCCACAGACACTAAGGCGAGCTGGGCAAGCAACACGAGAGCGACAGCAAGCAGGAGCAACGCAGAGAACTGGCACGAGAGAAAACAGGAGTTTAGGCAGACTCGCGCAGTATCTACCCACTCGCTCGCCACTCCCACCTCTGTATCCGGTGTAAAGACAAAGTCAATAAGACCGGGGATGAGGGAGGGTGTAGATGGCTGGCGCGGTAATCACTCAACACGCGCACACTTGCATCAGCCATCTCGCTAGGTATGCTCTCGCCTTCGCTGGAGCCCCATAAAGGCCACATTAAGAGGGAGCCATTGCAGCCTGATGCTCAGTCCTTTCTCTCCTCCCACACGCACACAAAAGCCCTCGCGTACAGTAGGAGCAGCAACGTAGGGGGCCCGAGTTTTCCCGTCAATTGGGAAACCCTCCAAACCACTGCTTTTAGCGCACCGTGATAGATTCAGACGCATTCAGATTTATTATAGAGAGGAGAGAAAAGCGCCGAGGTCGACCTCACTCTCTCCCCCCACCGCATAGTGACCGCCTAGCTTTCCGGAAACCTGAGGGGGTATGAAAACCAGTGGGAGCGCGAACGCAATCACCAACAGGGAATCAGAACTAAAAGAAAGTGCCAGCGCCTTCCAGGCTGCAGGGACCGTGATTGGCTGAGGACTGGCGTTGCATGTGCATACAGACCATTGGATCTCAAAAGGGTGAGAGCAGCCCTGCATGAAGCCTAGGCCAACACCCTCCTGAGAGGGTAAAACTTACCTAACATTTGTGAAAGACCTACACCCCAATGGCTCGTAAATTAATCGACACAACGAATGAGACACCATGTAACATAATGTCGGGGAGAATGGAGAAATCTGTCGTTAATCCAACCGGGATGGCGGCACTATAGTTAATCTCAGACCAGAATTTGGTTTTTACGCGTGTTAAATATGTATCTGTTTTCGCCATTACTGTACGCTTGACAGCGGCCTGAGAATCGCTGTTTAAATATTACAAAATACAGTTTATTAACTTTTCCAGAGGGCTTATATGTCGACAGCGTTAGTTTACCAAATAAGGTTTCTTTCCTTTGCCAAACAGTATATCTGACTTCAAATTAAAAAAAATTGCTCTGCTACTGTGCGTGATGATGGTTTTGAATGAAATCATGAGACATTATGCCAATAAAGTTCGTGTTCCAGTGGTCCTGTCTCCTTCGCGATTTCGCGTGATTCCTTCCTTCCCACCGATATGCATATTCATTCTGATTCGTCAAATGTTAGTAAGCTGAGCGACAGACTTGCTGGCTGTCTGGCTGAAGCACATGCACAGCTGATTTCCCAGAGGACCAAACCTCCCCTCTGTCCATTTCTTAGTTCGACGTTATCCAGCTTAGGCTATGGTTCTAAATGGTCATAATTTGCCTGTCAGTTAATTGATCTGCGTGGTGTTTACTCAGCTTGACGGCAAACAATCTGCATGGTCGTTTTTAGATAGGTAAACATGGTAGCACTGTGTTCCATGTTTTTTTAGGAATTTAAATGTTCTTTAGCATACAACGAGAAGAAACTATACTTGTTAACCGGATAGGGTATTTGCCTCTGCAGATGGTCATAAAGCGTGCATCGTAAACAATATATTGTTTCATGCGCCAATTAACCAGGCTTCCCCCGCACACGCTTGCTGGCTTCATTTTTGCCGTTATTTTTCCGTTGTCTTTTATCTTTTCAATTTTTGTGTTTTTCATTTTTCGTTCACTCTACGTATTTCACCGAAACTATATATATATCCAGTTTACGTCATCATATTTTAATATCTTCCGAAGCTTATCTGTCGAGATTAAGCTGTGGGGGCTCAGTTCGAAAGTTGATATAAATAATTTTACCAAAGTCCATCAGCCATAGCGAGCTGACCGCGTAATATTCATTAAATGCCAACGCGTAGTCAGTAGTATAAACATAGGTCACATGATAGGCCATAATGTCGATCCTAGTGTTAGCTAACTGTCCATGCACGTGCTAAGCCTTTATTCCACAGCTGCGAGGTTCGGCCCTTCAGTGCGTTCTCTAGCCCTCGTCATACCTCTTCGGATGTTAACTCCGGTTTCGAAATTGCTGCTTCTCAATGTGTTTTGTAATTATTCGCTATTCAGGAGTAATCCGCTGGAAGCAAACTTTAAATTCTCAGTCCGAAATTTGAAATTTATATTGAGGCCATCGGCCACTATGGGATAAGCACAATTCCAAAACTGGATTATCTAACAGAAAACATACGGGAAGGGTTGTGGGGACCGACCGAGAAGCTTAACCCCTCGGAGGTGTATCGTGCAACGGTAGAATATCAGCAAATCACTTATTTGGAATTTAAGCTAGTATCTGAATAGACTACCATTTAACCACTATCCTTCATCTAACGTAATCAGTGTATCAACTTTAGTGTATTTCTTTTTCGTTTTAGATATGTTAGTTTTACGTTCAGAAATAACTGTCTTTTAAACCGGTAACAGGCATTTTTGCCATGGACCAGTACCTACTATTTACTGCCTTTTCTCCTTTCAGCTTAAAGACTTTTTGCATATCAAAGAAAAATTTAACAACGAATGGTGGATTGGTCGGCCGGTGAAGGAGAACTTGGACGTGGGCTTCATACCGTCACCCGCCAAGTTGGAAATGCTGCGGACGCGTATGCGATCATCAAAATCAGTGACGTAAGTGTCTGATGTTGGTCTTATCATTAACGTAAGTTCATAGTATGCTAACAGCTATTCAATTTGCGCTCATGCAGCCTATTGATAGTTTTCTGGTATCGACCTTTCACTTATCTCGTATGTAATCTACAGGAAAGTGTTTCATAATTTTTACCGAAAATCTCTGCAAAAAGAAAGTTATACAGAATGACATTATCGAAAAGTAAGGGAACCTAGAAGGACAATTTCTAGTTTATAAGCCGTCAGCAGTCATCCATCCCTAGTTAAGATGTTGCGGCATTCGAGACACTTGACTATATAAAATTAACGCTATAACCAACTACACCAGGAGTTTGTTGCATTGTCGCGATTGAGAAGGAATATTAGCATTCGTTGATGAACGTGCAACCGATCGCTAACTGAATTCGTCTGTCCAGCTCTGCCTTGGGCCTCCACAGAAGCCCTGAGAGCCGTAGCGGCTGGTGGTATAGACAGATAATATTGCCGTCAAGGACAAGGGACATTGGAATGGTCATTTCTGGCTTATTAGCCATCGTTAGCCAGTCATGCCCAGACCAAAGTGCTATCCTACCCGACCATTGAACTGTCGACCTTTTTGATCGGAGTCAAACGCTCTAACCATTGAGCCACAAGTTCGTTGTCTTGCTGGCAATATTGTATGCCTAAACTAACAGCTGCTACGGCTTTCAGGGTTTACGTCGAGGCCCAAGACAGAGCGGAGCAGATGCGTGCCTGTAGTGGTCGGGTAAATGTTCGTTCACTAGTGTCCAAATGCCCCGTACCGTTGTGCCTTTGGTATGACTGGCTGAGGACACCCATGGCCACTGCAGTCTCCTGGTTTTTTTGGGGGGAGGAGGGGGAATTTCATTCTGCCTATGCCAGCAGCCGGGCAGCGGCTGCTGGCGAAGCTCTAGAGTGAACCCCAGGCGGCAAAGGGAGGAGTGAGTCCCGTAACCGATCGGCGACCACCCATCTACCCCGGGAATGCACGTATTGGAAGAAGTTTTTTTAAGTCTCGGAATTAGTCATTTTTTGGCAGAATAATTCATCTGGAAAACCCTGTGGCTTCAGTGAGCTTTGAACCGTCTACAGCAAGGGTCAGGCTGGAGTGCAGCCAGGGCTCTTACCCCCTGAGCTACCGAGGCTCCGCTGGGAGAGGGGAGCGTGAGTTTAATCCCACCTGAACACAGTTATCCGCTCAGCCTGCTGCAACCTATGGTAACTACCCATTCTGATATAGTAAGGTGACTATTCAAGCAGGATTTCCTAACAGACGACTAACAGGCACACCGAATTAATAGGTGGTTTTGGCGGATTTGAATATTTTACTTGACCCCATTGTGAAAAATTGGGTGCCTTTCCTTTCGTGGATCCAAATGGCATCTAGACCGTCAGCTATTTCATAGTGTGGTCAGCTAAATGCATGTGAATGGTTTTAAAAGGGGGATAAAATGGATTATTTAGCTTGTTTGCTAGATTCATTCTTCCGTGATGACGTAAACCTGCCATCTGGCGATGAGCGAGCTATGCGTTGTACGCGGTAGTAAATAATTATTCCGGTTTTGGGGTTTTCTAACCTATGTCTATGCGCTGTCACCTATATGTTTGAACCACCTTCTTCGCTGACTGTTGGATCGTCTTTCCCGTTCGCCAGTTTTTGCCCATAGATTCGCGAACCAAGCGCTTTCGACTCTTTTGATGATGGAATCCTCTGACTGCTTAGGCACTGAACCCTGTGGTAAGCGTATGAGGGAGCGTTGGAAAGTGCCAAAGTTAAATTGTGTCTCATTTGCTTATCATCTGCGAGCGAATATGGATGCGTTAATTAATGAGTGTGCGACACTGGTCATTTTTTCTTGACCGAGTGCGTAGATAGCTGAGTTTATTTGTTCCTTTTTCCGAGTCTCCTTGGGTTATTTTGCCCATTTGAAGAACATCCTACTACAACTCAGATTATGAGCCACCGGTCGGCTTCTACGACAGTCCACCACCCATCCCTTATCTTCATCCATGCCGGCGAGCGGTGGAGCAGCATAAAACTGATTGACTGTTATTTGTTTTCCTTTTCTCCGTCGATGACTCCCGGAAGGATCTGGAGACTAGGGCAAACATATCCGCCGTTCCACGAAAATACCCATCAGGCAACGCATTAAAACAAAATAAACCAAAAGCCTGTTTTCGTGACGTCTTCGGTGAACCATGACTCCTACGTGTTTTTGGTCACATTTTCTGGAAAATTAGTTTGATTGCTTGTAGGATTCATATATTTCTGACTGAAACTCTTTGTTATTGGATGTTTATCGGCTATTCCACGGCCAACTTGCATATGCATTTAAAACTGGTCTGGTGCAGACTACCACGCTCCAACAGTCTTGCAGCACGAAATTGATCCCGTTGTTGAATAAACTAAAATAACCTTGCGTTTTATTCCGGGATAATTAATTTAGTTGGGTGCTTTAAAAATGAAATTGGGCTAAGTAACGGGGCAGAAGGCTGGAAATGTTATTATTTTTCTGTAACGTCGGGACATTGAAACTTCCCACCTGGCTTCCGGACTCAGTAGTGTTTTGTAGTTTGCATCGTTATAATTGAAATACAAAGTAGTAAATGGTATATAGTAGCAGTGCAATCTCAGGAAATGTGAATCGAAATTCTAAACTTCTTTTCTTTTCAAAGAAAATAAACAAAGTAGGATTAATTGGCATGCAGCATAATCTCAAAGTATTTCTTTCACGACAGGATGCCGGCTTTTGAACAAGATTCTTTCTGACTGTCTGCAAAGATGAAAAGCTCTTAATATGTCTGTGCAAAATAGTATGAATTTACTCCATTTATTTTCGATGTAGTTATAAATATATGTTCTGGAAAACATATGGTTCAGTTTTATTAAGAAAAAATATAGGTAAATATCTTAGTACTCGCTCTTGGTACAGAGCAGCTATGAAATGCAGAACATGTGGCATTACCAGTAATAAAACTGCCTAAAAAAGGTAGACAGTAAAAAAACCTCGTAGGCATTGCTCTGAATTCTAGGGGTTTGAATGCCATTTGCAGGATTTTAAGGAGAAAAACTGTCGCCCGTGACGGGGGAGGAAGGGTAGAGTATATGCAAATCGGATGGTTTGCTGCTGAAAGTGTTTGAGGTATGTCAGGAGGAGCCCATCGCGGTATTATCAATATCCTAAGGGTCACACGAGGAGAAGATCACAGAGCTCACGAGAACATCACCGAGATGCGTCCATCATATACCCCTTGCTGGTTACCGGGTTTGCCAGGTTACGAAACATGGGACCTCACCACGATCGTCAACAGTCGGTCATGGACAGCCATTAGCCATGCAAACATATCCCTTCGTGTGTTTATTTGGTGGCAAATTATGTCCTCATTGAATGTGATAGTGAAAAAAGGAGTATATTTTGATTTTCTAAACTCTTTCAGTGTGAATAATTTTAAATGTGACCTGTTGTTACGTGCGTATTCCAGGTTTTCAAATTCTGAGCTCTGTTTTGTTTTTATGTAAGGGAAAGCATACATTTTTAAAAGCTCATACGAGGTTGTCCCGTAGGGCCTATAAAATATAGCAGTACATGCTAATCATTTCGTGTACTTTACCAGCAGCATTATTGCAAGAAAAGCTACGCTTTTTTAGGAATGAACATTTCGCGGTTATAAAAAATCTTACTTAGAAACTTTTACAACCTCAAAAGATACCCTTTCTTCAAGAATAAAACTTAAAGAAGATCTACTTTAGAAGAGGAAAAATCACTTATCTACCAACTGAGTATAATAAAAATGCTTTTGTTCATGCATCCTGTAAAAAATTACTTCAATTTCTTAGGACACTAAAATCTATGGGAAAAATACACACTGCATACGTAGTCGTTTTCTACAGAAAATTCGTTTCATATGACTAGAAAGAACTTCAGCCAAAGTTAGTTAAAGAAGTGCCGTTCATGTATCCCTAGGTCTAATATTTAGTAGGACAAACTCCACTACTTAAACTACCTTTGCTGAATGATTTTCGCAAATTTCAGACAAGATAGCAATGAATTTACACCCACATTTTTCGACTTTCCTCGGGTTAGTTACTTCAAGTCCAGTAAGTGATTTGGCTAGAACGAAAAGCTTCAGGCATGCCGGAGCAGTTTACGTCCTTTAAAGCAAACAACGTGTCTAGGGACAGGCCTGTCACGTAAAGTTGGAATTTTAACCGGAAAGTACTTCATAATGCATTGTCTTGGGAACAATCCTGAACGCTTTGGGATACAAAGACGAATTTTTGAATACTCGCGTTCCTGCTCAGCTGCTAGTCAATCGCCTAATTTTCGAGTTATAAGTATAAGGACAATGTCTGCCGCAGTACTGAGGACAGATTTTCTCACACCGCATATCCCCTTTGCTTCGATTTTTGTAGGAAAGGAAATTTTGACTCCTCCTCGTTGCCCCGGACAACCGCTTCCAGAGCTTCGACTCCGCCTTGTAAGACCGACGGATTTGACTCTGTTTTGCTTACTCTGCCCTTGCATGCTAGTTTTCCTAAATGTAGGTCACTTGTGCCTAAAGCAGGACTTTGCCAGTGGGTCCTTGCGATATGTCACTCCGTTTGCTAGTTCCGGATCCACAACCACTCTACCAGGAAGGAAGGAGGACATGTTCACATGACAGGCAAATTTTACCGCTTCCTAGCTCACTTCCCACTCCCCTTTTAGTGTTTTTCTATTCTTGTTTTCAAAAGTGCGTCAACGCGAACTGTGATTACAGCTGTCAAAGCCAGGCAATGCAGCGTAACCACTAGCAATCGAAGTACATCGAAAGGGACGAATTTTATTTAAAGTTTTTAAGCTGTAAGTAGAGTATGCATGCGAGGTCGTTGGAGCGGCAAATACTCCACTTGACGTTCGACCGTCGATTTCGACGATATCCACTGCGAGCCTTAACGAGTTTAAGCGCGCGGTGACTATGGCGGAAGTAAATGAAGGCAAACTTGCTGGGTCTACCGCACTCTCTGATCACTCCTACACTTAATTGCGGTTTTCAAGACAGGGTAAAGTAGGCCGGAAGAAATAGTGTGGGAGGCGCAGACGGCTGGCGCGACAAACAGTCAAAACGCGTACCAAACATCAAGTCTTGCTAGGTATGCTCCCGAAGGGAGCGCCATAAAGGCCACATTAAGAAGGAGCAATTGTATCTGATTCTCAGTCAGCAAATAGCTACACCAAACAACACGACCGACTGCGGTATCCGAGTTAACCCACCAGCCGGCAACCCACCAAGCCACGGCTTTTAGCACACTGCGATAGATTCTGCGCGTCGGATTTATTATATTGAGAAATCCTCATTATAGTGAAGAAAGAAGAGCGCTGAGGGTCATCCCTACTCCTTCCCTGGATTTTTGGGTACAATCAGCAAGACACACTCAGTCAACCAACTGCTGGCCGTCTGAACTACGAGCAAAGCCCTGGCTCCTCGAAACAGGTCCACGCTGGGCCCCACAGCAAGAACTGTCACAGACATTGTGACTTCCGCATGCATGAGATTATAGAGAGAATAGACTTGAGCTGCACCTTCCCAACTTTTGGTGAGCGAGCCCGTACGTAAAGAACGTCTCGGAAGCCATCGGCCACCTTCACGCATCACTTGGAGTTGGAATCGCACAAAGGCCGGAGGCAACCATAAGGCGTCAAATAATGCAACCGAAAGATCCACTGCAACGATAAAGAACATATGTAGTCGTCTATAAGATCTAGTTCAGTTTCGGACAAATCAACTACGTCGGGGAAACTGGCAGCCTTCTCAAGACGCGAATTGCCGAACACGCTGCAGCAGTGCGGTGAAAGGATGCCAAGTCTCATGTTACGGCTCATTCGATGAGACCCAACTACACATTCAAAGTTGAGGAGATCGAAATTCTCGCAAATGGTGATACTCGTTTGAGCCCATAGTTACTTGAGTCGAGGTTCACGGGCCCCCCGCCCAAAAACAAGCGCAACGACCTGCCCAATCTATGCTCGGTGCTGGGTCTCAATTTGGCCAGAACAAGTGGCTACTTGGGGAATGCGCGAGGCCCCGCGTCGCCTTACGCCAACAACGGGGAAACAGATGGCCGAGCAATCATCACATCCAATTCCACCAGGCGTGATGTAAGTTCAGCGGGTCACGGCCCGCATGGCGCCCATCAAGTAATCCACGCACTAGAGGACAATTTCCGTTAATTGTCGTTATTTTTCATAAGTGTGCAGTAATGGCTGTGGGCTATAAATGCTGAAACTTCCTGTGCATGTGTTACCCCCTTCGGTTACGGCTATCTGCTCATGTCTCTGATGAATAATCCGCAACGGAGGTCGAAACGTCAGGGGGTTAAATGTGTTGTCCTAGCGATCCATTCTTCTCACTCTCCTTCTCGCCCACTTGGATCAGATTTCACGACGAAGTCAAGAAAACCGGAGACGGGAGAGGGCGCAAGTGGTTGTAGCCTGGCTCGGATCCTAGGGGCCGGGAGTATCATAGAGTGCACTATAACAATGAGTTGTTGCAGCCTGACTTTCAGTCCGCCAGTCGGTCACACACACACTGGACTGATCGCGTGGTCAGAGTTATCCTGTTAGTTGGCAACTTTCTAAGCCGTGGTTTTTAGCAATCTGGTAGCAAACCATGATAGCTTCAAGCGCCCCAGAATGATTATGGTGAAGTAAGTGCGCTGAGCCACTGACCATCCCAGGCCTAGCCACAGTCCGAGCCGGTCATTTGACTAGTGCATGAACTGGACAATTTATTATATTTAGGATAATAGCTAATGCCTTTGAAAACCCTTGATTCAGTTGATGACTTCTTTCCTACATACCCGCCAAACAGAACAGCAGAATTTCACACAAAAAGTGGCTTAAGTGTTTGACTTCTCACATGCGTAAGAATTCCAGAGGTCACGTAATGAAGGAATCATTGCTGCCTGAAAGTGAGTTAAGCCATCGGCTATCCCAAGCCTAGTCACTTGTCGAGCCGGTCAGTTCACTGGTGCAGTGGATGGATAATTCGGTATATTGAGGGTAATACGCAATTCTTTTGAAGACCTTGATGCAGATGATGACTTTCTTAATCACCTCGTCTATGCATACAACGTACATGCACTACTCGCCAAACACAACAGCAGGATTTCATGCAAAAGGGGCCTGAGCATCTGACTTCTCACATGTGAGATAATACCAGAGGTCTAGTAATGACGGAGCTATTGCAGCCTGACCACCAGTCGACAACCTCATAGAAACACACATTGGGTGGTTTGATCGCTAAGATCTGCACCTGCGTTAGACACAAAATAAATGTTGTGGAGAAGAAGAAGACGATTCGATAGCTGGGACTAATGCTTTATTCGCCGGACGTTTCGCGTCGTCTTACCAGATAGCCGAGCAATCATCACGCCCAATTCCACCACGCATGCTGCAAGTTCAGTAGGTCACAGCCCGCATGCTGGTTATCGTGCCATCCACGTCCTATAAATACTGCAACTTCCTGTGCATGTATCACCCGTTTCTGCTGCTATTTTCTGCTCATATCTCTGATGGGGGAATTGTGACTGAGGTCAAAACGTCAGGCGAATAAAGGTTTCATCGAATATTCTTCTCAATTGCTTCCTGGCACTCGCATATATTGACAGATGCGTAATACAGTGGAGTCCGGGTAATGTGGACAACCGCTTAATGTGGACAGTTGGCCAGGAACGGGATTTCTCCAACACTGACGAGACAGCAATTTATTTTCGGGCACTTCCAGACTCAACGTACCTGACCCAGAAGTCAAAGAAGTCAGCAAAGGGATTCAAAACGGCGAAGGACAGAATCACCGCTCTGGTTACGTGCAGTCTGGAAGGAGAAAAACTGCCGCTTCTTGTGATCGGGAAATCAAAGCAGCCAAGGTGCTTCAAGGGAAAGAACATTCCATCGGGAGTGCATTACGCATTCAGGAAGAACGCATGGATGACGTCTGGGCTGTGGGAAAATTTCTTACGAGAACTTGACCTCGAAATGGGGCGCCAGAAGCGCAAGATCCTTCTCTTGGCAGATAACTGCAGTGCCCACACTCGAGTCGAAGGACTGAGGAACATCACACTTCGATTTTTGCCACCCAACACAACTTTAGTTCTGCAACCCTGTGATCAGGGCATCATTCGATCTCTTAAAGCCTTCTTTCGGACCGCGATCCGGCGAAGGATTTTTCAGATCATCCAAGACCTAGTAGAAGACGATGAGACTGGCATGCGTTTTGCTCACAACGTTGTGAAGAAGATTGACGTTCTTCAGGCCATGGAGGTATTGAGCACTTCGTGGAAAAAGGTGAACTCGGAGACAATCGTAAATTGCTGGAGGAAAGGGGGCTTCGTCACCACTGAAGAGGAAGTTGCAGAGAATGAAGTCGCGATTCCGATCCCAGAAGACGTGACAGAGGACAGGATCGAGAGTTTTCTAGAGTGAGTTTCAATCGACGACGATGCCGAAGTCGCCGAGGAGGCAACACTGGAGGAGGTGACAAGCGAACTCGCCGAAGCAGTTGCAGATGCCAAGAAGGTACCAGACGAGCAGGAAGAAGAGTCTGAAGAGGAAGACGAAGAAGTCGACCCCCAGTCTCCTCAAGAGAAATGAGGGCGGCATTGGCCGTACTTGAAACGGGGCGTCGACAACAAGGTTTTGATGTGGAGAATGTCGACACTGTGATAAAGAACTTTAGGGGAGCTTTAAGAGAAAAGTTTCACCAAAGCAATCAAAACTGAGCATGTTCTTTCAATAAAACTTCATTCAGATGCAAAATTCTGTTTTTTATACGTAGAAACGACTGGTTTGGGGTCAGTTCGCTTAATGTGGACAACCGGTTAATATGGACAGTTGGCCTGGAACGGAGGTGTCCACATTAACCGGACTCCACTTTATTTTCCAAATGTATGTCCTGGCAATGCTGCATAGACATGTTGCATTATTACAGCCGTGGTGAGCATGTATTCTAAAAAAAGCTCGGCCTATTTACACGGACAAACAATGAAAATGTGGGGGTTTTATCCGATTTTGAGTGTATTTATAACGCATCGGAACGAGCAATCGCGTCGTTATTACTGTTTCCCTATGCGTGTCAGGGTTCGTACTCTGTTTGAGTCAAAGTTCCCAAATATATGCGCTGGGAATGTCAATTTCGCTTAAGGCAGCTTTATAGCCGTAAGCGGTAGCTAGCAAACACAAATACACAAAGCCTCCGCTCTATAAGTAAGGAACCTAGAGAACCCGACCAGGAAGATGGCAACATTTTTTAAAAACACGATATCCTTTTTCAGACTGTACACATTTGCCGATCTCTCAAAGATGCCTCCTTAATATGCTTCCAGCGGTAAAAATTAAGACCAATTAATTTCTCCTTATTTTGCAATGTCTCTTGCTCTCCATCCTGCTCCAGGTGACACCGATGGGGAGGGCGGAGGACGGGATGACGGCGACCAGAACGCTCGAAGCTCCTCCAAGGGTGGCGTCGGCAACGGGAAAGGCGGTCGGAAGGCCTTCTTCAAAAAGGTGAGTTTTGACAGACTGGCAGACGGATGTTTGAGCATCCGAAGATGGGCTTGCCGCCCACGCGCTGCTATCTTAACTGCCACAGATGCTAATAAAAGCAAGAGGAAGTGGGAAGGGGGTGGGAGGCGCAGGCTTCTGTTGTTAAAGACGCCATCTTTTACGCTGAAACATACTCTCACCTACCTACTTAACGTTGTTAAACGCATACAAAAGCGTTTGAAGTTCACCGCGAGCGAAGCCCGGCTTAGCCACCTTTTTTAAAGGCGTTGTAAAACAATGTTAGTAAATTAGCACAGTTGAACAAGGCGGAGCAGTTTAGTTGTAGTTGGACAAATAGGCGGTTCCCTGTGCACGCTGCATGGTGCGCCGCGATGCCGCCTTTGTTTCAAAGGCCTTTAAGCCAGCAGCTGTTGAAGCTTATTTTTTTTACAATCAGCAAAACGGCCACGCGTTTAGAGCTCTCGTTTTTAAATTTCGTCTTGGCGACAAGTTTCAATTCACTCTCAATAAATTGCCTACCGTTCACTAACGCCAAGTAATGTGCGTGTGGTAAGTGGATGACAGCTTTGTTGTCTTTAAGAAGGATCACGTGGGAATGGTTTTCAGACTTTTTGATGGAAAACTTATAAAACTAGAATAAATTTCCGTTTCTTTATAGCAATTCCTAAAGAAACACTAGCAAGACATTTCACACGTTGGTTAACCAGGTAGACACTTATGCGAACACTCTTCTTTATTTCGAAAACATTGATTATATCTGTCACAAAAGAACTTCTACAAATATTCTACCTAACCGGGCAAGGTGTCACTATTCGAATAAACGAGCGTTATTAACTAGGACGTTTTTAGTCGTTTGAACCGTATTGACATTAGGTACCAAAAGAAAAAATAAGGAAATGCATTATCACATTTCGACGTCAAAACTGGCAAAAAATTCCCTACATTGGGTATTTTTACGGACTCGTTAAGACGACACCTTAGTCAGTGCATGTTAAGGCCCGGCTTAAATGCGTGTGCACGCCGCTCTATCGAGTCGTTCTCCTACCGAACGACTTGTCCGCCTACACAAATTTAACGCCGCACCGAGGAGTGGTTCGCACGCAAGAGAACCGGTCCGCCCACACACAGTGCATGTGACAGTGCGCAGCGCTGCCGGAGCAGGACTCTAACACGCAAGCTGCATGAGTCGCAAGGCCAATGGATTCGCGTCTTACCTGAGACCACAATCTCATTGGTCCAATCTTTATAATGCACTAGGCTTGTACAAAGACTGCTGCTTTTGCGTTCTTTTTGTTGTGTTCTTCCTTAGAGGCTCACAAGGCGTAAAGTAGACGGCGATATCGCAATTTTTGCTACATTTACAACAGCACTGAAACCGACGAGTGTGCTGCGCATCCATCTTATAGGGTAAAGATAGGATTAGCCAGTTTGGTCGGCGTGATATCCTTCACAAGATTCTTTACAAAAACCGCACTGTCGTGTACCCTTATCAAACTTGAACATTGACCTATACACATTTAGACGAAGAGCAATCGACAAATGATAGGTGAGATGCCTAGTCTCGAGTCAAAATTTATAGGCTACAATCTGGACAAAATTTTGCACCTCTTTTTTGTTGGCATTCATCTGAGAAAGGCCTTTAAGTTTTTGGATGACGTATCTGACGTTTCAGTCGTCGTTTTTGACGGGTCCAACGTGTGCGTCACGACAAGGTGACCTAGTGATGGTTACTTGCATTTGAATCCGTTTTAAGTCACAAAAACTGGAGGCAGGCAGCCGGTACTAGTGGCTGGTGTGGCTCGAGCTTGCACCTACGCGTGCCACAACGACGCCTTTACACGGCTCCCATATGGGAGTACTTCCCGACCAACGCCTGCTGTGCCCTGATCTAAGCCCCCCCCCCCTCTTGGTGCAGTACATCTACCCCGCAATCCGTTTGGGGGCACAGGTGTCATATCTCAATGACACCCGCCTTGCTCGAGACATCGAATGCGATAATTTTGGGCCGAAGTGGAAGATGTGGCATTTCATCCGGTGGGGTGGACGCCACGCAGTAATCGTGTATCGGCAGAAATAGCAGAGTATGCTGTTTTATATAATCATGTTTTAAATTATATGCTTTGTGTGCTTACCATGGGTTTAACGTCATCGAAAATTGACCAGCTCATGTTTTGCCATTTGTCTTTAACTTATATGTTTGTGGTTGCCTATAATCCAAGAAATATAGATATGCTTTTTAATGTCTATCCTATCTTATTAAAATTAGAAAATATGTTTTCGATTAAGAAGGGTTATTAAGACAGGGCTATAATCTTGAATAGCATACAACATAATCCGAAGATAAGTCCGTCAGGAGAAGCTGCCAGCTTTTGCATGAACCCCCCCCCTGCAAAAATTCATTTGGTGAAAAATTAAATGCTGTATTAGTTGGCATTTTGATTTATGATAGTCTTACAACTTTACAAGCACACATCGTAAACGTACATGAATTACGGTACTACATGAGTCAAAATATGTTCAGTAAAGTCAACAAGTCCACTTTTCATAATCTATAAATCTAATTTCGCCGCCTTCCTTAAATTTGGATGATAGGTAGCATGCCAGTAAGTCGATTGTTGACTGTTAGACAAAGTTTTTCCATATGAATCGCCATTTTTTGCTAGAAAATGTTCCTTTTGGCTATCGAACGTGATAAAATAGCTGTTTTTTATTTATTAGTTTCGGATGTCGCAGGAAAAAATTTAAGCAGAAAGCTGCATGCGAAGACGCTGACCTCTTTTAAGAATTCTTCGTAGTTGAATTTTAAATGGATTTTCTAAAAGGCAAGCAGTTCGCTAAGCATCTTTATAGCGACTGCATTAAGCTTAATGTTGAATTATCTGGCGAGAGTGTGCCGCATACGTTTTATACTATTGACTTCTCATGACGATATGCTCCATAGAGCTTGGGGGCACATCCTCATCTTATAGCAGCGTCTACGTGCACCTTTTATAGACTGTTTCAGAAGCGTTGATTTCATACCTTGTAAACGGCCTGAAACTGAATTAGATATGTAGGTGAATGACCTTTAAAATTAGGGCACAGTGCTGTGCGAGGTGAAAGAATCGATGAAGCGTGTCCTTGCGCTCTTGGACGTTCCATCTCCGAAATTTCCTGGTATACGAAGTCCAGAACATGACTAAGCAGCTAGCTTGTAATGGGTCGTTTTAGTTTATGCAGAAAATCGCATTAACATATGCCTAATATTTGTTTAACTTAAAATCTTAAGTTTGTATTTTTATAATATCTACTGACCTATTGGTTTTCAGATCTACTATGGGATTCCATCCCATCTTCAACTCATTGAAGCAAACATGGAAACAATTTTCTTTTGCATCTAGTGTTTCACTTTCTACCAGTTTGACAACTATTGACAAAACGAATTACGTAAACTATTGCTCACTTTCTCTTCCTTTACAGGCTGACAACATTCCCCCCTACGAAGTTGTGCCCACAATGCGTCCGGTGGTCCTCATAGGCCCCTCTCTGAAGGGCTACGAAGTGACTGACATGATGCAAAAGGCTCTTTTTGACTTCCTTAAACATCGCTTCGAGGGCCGGTTAGCGTTTTTTGTCTTTTATTTGATTTATAATATGCATATATCAGTCCTGTCAGTCTAAAGTCAAGTTTTTTGAGTTCATATTCCACACCTGAGTGTATTACCAGTCATCTTCTTGTCTTACTTCCATCTCGGATTAGAAAATTTAGCTGGTTATATATTTTCGACTTGCGTATATTAGTTGTAGCATTTAAAAGTAACTTTGTGCGTTATCTATGCAGAACCGCAGTTTGCCTCTAGGATTTTAGTCACATGATCTTTCAGATCGAGTTTGTTCGTTGGTGGCGTAATTACTGCTACTCGGTTTATTTCATACAGGAAGTCTTAGTTACTCCTTTTGGATTTTTACAGCCCAGTCACTCGGCGCCAAAAAATGTTATCCTTTTGGTGCTGTCGCAGCGCGATAGCTTTCTGCTAAAACAACGTTAGTTAAGTGCAAAATTATTCGCGTCATGGATGTATACTAAGCACTATTGTAAGGAAGATAAATTTCCCAACTTCTAGCTTATGGACTTTGGTTCTTTTTGTTTTGTATGGCAAAGAAACAACCAACGCAAACGTTTACTTACTTGTGTCCTGTAGAAAGGCAAATATGAAAGACGGGAAGCCGTTCTCTCCATCAAATTGTATATTTATCCGACGTTTTGAACGCTCATTTGAGTCCATCTTTAAAGAATAAGAAAACTATGCAACGCCACATATGTTGAGCTTATCTCAGACGAAACCGCCCGTCAGCCGAATACGAAATTTGATTACGCAGAGTTCGAGAAGTGGTTGGCAAACCTTTATACCTATTAATCGATTCCACAGTCGAATGCCTTGCTTTCTGTAGTACACTCCTCTCCTTTCTTGACGATGGGCTCGTGTAAGGAGTTAAAAAGTCGGATAAAAACACGTCTAGTCCCAGAGGACGCGTTCCCGTCTTCCATCCTCCTTCTTGACTTTCGCATGTTTTCCACTTGTCAAAAAGATAAACACGCATTCGGATATTTCTTAGGCATACTGTCAAGCCGTGAAGATTCTTACAAAGTCTTGGTATATTGTTTAAAGTTGTAGTGGTGGTTTTTTTTGTATGAGAGCTGAGACACCGAGCGTAACGTGCAAAAAGGTAAGGCACACGTGGACCTGAACAATTTTCCGCGAAGCTCAGATATTCCTGTGCTCCAACGTTAACACTAACCGATGCATTACTGCGTACCCTTAATTTACCCCTTAACTTACACTAACACAAGTGTCTTTAGACTAAGAAAATCTGATCGTTTGAGCGAGAAATTCACTAGCCTGATGTTTTAAATCGCCTTGGAAATTAGCATACATTCCTTTTAATAAGGAGAGGGGGCTGGGTACTACTTCCTTATCTTGCCAACAAAAGCTCTGAAATCGGGTGATTCCACCAATCGCAGGTAAACTGATATCGAAGCATAAAAAGAGGGTTTATTGCATAAAAAGCAATGATCATTTAGATTCCTTGATTCGAAATTGCTTCACCCTCCGATTAAAGTTAGTACGAACAAATGAGCATCTAACGTACCAATTAATTACTACCACCGACAGACTGATGCATACAGAGGAAACTGAATTAGCAGGCTTCCCTGCCTTTTCAGTACCAGCGTAAGCCAGTCGCATTTCTACCAAACACTGACCAATGTCCATTCACACGATACTCATTTGTTTATAGGCAGGAAGACCTTACCGGCAAAGACATGGAACACTAGGAAGGCCTTTACTGGCTTATTTACCGTCATCGGCTGGTGATACCCAACTTAAGTGTTGCCGCTGAAATAGCTGCCACACTGGAGGTTTGAACTCGTGATCTCTCTGGCTGGGGCAAACGTCCTAACCGTTGGGCTACGAGCTCATGGTCTTGCCGGTACTAGATCGGGGATATACAGTGGCAGCTATGAGAACGGTAATGTCCTTCTGTCCATATCCTAGCCGCCTCACGGTGGAGGCTCGAGCGAAAGAGGTCTAATGGCAATATGGAGGGACGAGTGGGTCCTCTAACAGATCTGTGTACGCGTATCTGCCACATTGGTTTATGTTTATTTAGATCACACCAGTAGGCCAGCACTACGAAAGAATCCGGGTGAAGTCAGTTGCTCCTTAACAATCAGTCTTTGTCAGCGTAGATCGGGTATTTATTGGCCCTGAAATGGGTGATCTCCGATCTGACTGATTTCACGTAAAAATTAACTCAAGTCCTCTATCGATATGTATTGCGAAAAAGCTACCAAATACTGGTACTTTTTGCCCGACGTGCCATGGGGACTGTGTGCTCTAGTAGAAAGAGGTTGCAAACGATGATGGCAAGGGAACGTCGCGACCGAGTCTCGCGAGTAGTTTGTCTCAGCAGCTGTATTCATAAACAGACCTCAACAACCACGACACACGGACCAGGTGCCGAATCGAAGTACGCCTGTAGGCTGTAAATCGTATTCTGTACAGAATAAAATGAAAACACGTTTTAAGAACGAGTGGACAGCCGCAGGCCAGACGCGAATATGGCGTCGGCGTCCCAGCTAAGTCGGAGCAATTCCACATTAGCTCTCTAGCTTATTCGCCATGTCGGACCGTTGTGATTGGCCTGACATCAAAGAGAACCTTGCGACGGCAATGACTGGCTGGAAGTGGTGACAGCATCGTACATGGCTTAGCACTGCTGGCGAACAGACTGTCACTAATGCTCATGTGCAAACACGCACCGGAAGCAGACGCAGACGATGGGAGTATGGTCATTACAAATGTTTCCGAAAAGTTCTCCAGGGTTAGGCATTCGTGTGCCAACCGTCAGGGCTGGTGTTCTTACTAGCTCCAACTGCTGCTGTATGACATTTTCGAAGTATCTCCTTACCAGGTTGCAAATCCCCCCGGGCAACATAATCTACACGACAGATGTTGAGCCCTCGTGGCGAAAAAGAGAAAAAAAACTACATGGATTTCTCAACATCTTTAAGCGTTTGGATCACGCTTGTGAGTGGCATAGAAAAAAATGGAGGTTGACCATGCAACAAAATATGTAGTTTATTCGAAAGAAGCTAGACCTTGTTCGGTTGGCTGGCTGTCCACTTAAAACTATCACAGGGCCCAATATAGTTGCGTCTGTGAGCGCACTTAGAAAGGAAATTAGACTTTCCTTCTTTTAATTCATCCATTTGTGAAAAATGTCAGTGGGATTAAAACTCACGACAACAAAACTAAAGCTTTAGTACAGCTAACGCGCTATCTACCTGAGCAACAAGGCTGCACCGGCGTTTAATCACATTTGAGTCAAATTATCCGCCCAATCTACTGCA
Organism: Ligula intestinalis; assembly: GCA_036362985.1. Lineage (NCBI taxonomy): Eukaryota > Metazoa > Platyhelminthes > Cestoda > Diphyllobothriidea > Diphyllobothriidae > Ligula > Ligula intestinalis. The sequence goes on from JAYGXS010000002.1 coordinate 42,774,706, forward strand.
GCCTATAAAATCCCCTTATTCTGATACAGCGAACTGACTGCCTAAGCAGAATTTACCAATCAATTAATCTAGACTCCGCCAGACTCCCAGGCGTAATTTATTAATTTGCCACTATCTTCACTCGGTTAACCTAATAAGGACAATTATGAGGTCAACCGGAGGTGACCCAACAGTCCGCCCAGCCAATCGGGAAGCCATCAGAGCATACAGCTATTCCATTGGCTCCCCTAATCTGCTCTCACGTATTAACACGCACAGCTCGTCAAGACGGGCGCACCAATCAGGCGGCGACAAGCAACCGGAGCGGCAAAAGCCCGTAAAAGGTGATGTGAGAGCTTGGTTCAGCAACTCCCAAATCTACACGAAACTAGATTTGATTCTTGTTCAGTGCAGGCTTTGTCAGTAAAGAGTTTCAACTCCCCACTTTCGGGTCTCAGGCGCTGCAGTTTGGTTTGAAATTTAGTTCCTTTTTTCTTATAGGCAGATAACTTTCTGATTTTCATTTTATTCCTCTGATTAGTTTAACATTGTTTTTCCTTTAGAATAATTATCACACGGGTGACGGCGGATATTTCGTTGGCAAAGCGTTCCCTTCTGAACAACCCCACACGCAGAGCAATCATGGACAAGGCATCGACCAGAAATCAATCTTTCGGTAAATACATATGCGTCTGTCTCTTGGGCCTCACTCTCTTGGCGACAACTCCAAACAGCCATAGGAGCGTACAGATAAGGTAGCAGCAAGATTCCGTCAGTAGTCGCGGAAGCCGATCACAGCTATTTTAATAAAAATGCATGAAGTGAAGCGCACATTTTGGGCAAACTGACATCAACAAATATCCACCCGAGCTCTCTTATTTAGCATTTGGCAGTTCACGAATCACGTCTTTATGGGGAAAGATATTGCTTTTGGACAAAAACGAAGAGACGCCAGTTCCTTTTTAACCGATAAATGATGAGAGAGATCTATTTGCGAAGCGAGAAAAGTGCCCTGAAGGACAGGAGGTTCTTTTTTGTCACACCATCTGGCACCCACCCGTCGCTCCTCCGTTCCCATCTGCGCATAAAGCCCACGCTACAAAACGTGAAGATGCGACTGGCTGTATTCAACCGCTCATTCTTACGATGGACTCTCACAAGAGTTCGAAAGCTCAGACAAATAAAACTGCGATTCCGGTGATCGAAACTACTTCTTCTCAACCGAAATCTGGTCCATGCGGGTCATTTGCTTCGTCTTTCAGTTACGCAAGGACAAGGTTTTACAGGCAACCATTCGCCCTGGACACCCAACGAAACTATCCTTTGTCAAGAAATTTTTATTTCGGTTTAATGCAATGCATTTCGTCGCGCCGACCCAACCACAATTGCGTGTGTGCCTGATTGGACGTGTGTCTCTGCTGATCACTATCTACGTTGTACTTTCCGCCTTTCTGGACGTTCTGTTTTTTTTTGAAGTCGTAACAGTCCTTGCGAGAGTAGAACAGGGGGCTTTACTGTTGTAACTTCTATGTCCGGAAAGGCGGGGCTGAGACGCGCTTTAAATATCCATATTTGATGCCCTTCGACAACGAGAAACAGTTGCCCCCACCTATTGAGCCTAGACTATGGGTCTATTAGGTTTAAAAATCAGTGCATCTAGCCTTCGCAAAACTACCTCAGCCGTAAATCTAGAATCCCTGTTCGTGCCTTACGTCTGCTTGTCGATGGTTCCATCAAATATGAACCACATTTTCAGGCAAAAATTCGGATTTTGAGGATTTACATATGCCTGACGCGATTCTTCTCGTGATATTTGCTCTCCAAGTATAATTCGATTATCTCTACTAATTTATCCGAGCAACCAGAAACAAAGAAACAGACACTTTATTAAAACATATCTTAACTTAGTTGGACAGTAGAGTCCCTCCTCTAAGTTTCTCTGGGAGTTCTGTTTATGAAATACTCTTGTTGTTTGAATCAACAATAGGAATTTTGAGACACGAGAACAACCACTCCTTGAGTCAGTGTTTCTGGCTGGTATTGTGGGCGTGAAGAGTGTGACCTTGAGTACGCGATACAATTTGATCAGGATTGGTTTTAAACTGGCGCAATTTGTCGGACAATTAACAATATTGCATCCACGTTTTCAACTGCTAACACCGCTGACATCGTGCGTCGACTATTTTACGGGATTGGATTCAAAATAGTATAGAATTTGTGATCCGCTAAAACGTTGCTTGTCTTTCCAAATATATATGACGCTGTCCGGTGTGACCGTGTAACGCTCCCTGTTACTTCAGAACAAGTTATGTACCGATTTGTTATTTCGAATGACGTTCGAGCGGGTGGCTTGCAAAACCTCAGCACTAGCGCTGCGTGGCTTATCGTCCTCGTTTTTCGGGATTTTACAGCGATCCTCTGTTGTAGCACTTTTTTGCCTACGATTTCAAAACACATGGCGTTCTGCAAAGAAGAACAAGAAGGCACGATCACTGGAACAGCACTTTTGCTTTTCCGAGCTTTCGGTCTCATACAGGAGGCCTTCTCCAGAGACAATGAGAGTGCAGTAAGAATTGACGTGTTTGTATTCCAGTTACGAGAAAATAGGGGGGTGACATTTGTGGTAGGTTGAGTCCATGCTCACGTCGTCTCATGTCGTCGGCTCGGTGTGCGTGCTTGGCTCCGCGGCGTGTGTCATGAAACAGGAACTGGCCACGCAAACGAAGAGCGTGATAGTAGGGCGGTATATCAATGTGTCTGTTGATGGAGTTGGGATCGGGTCCGCAGGCCTTCAATAGTTTTCGCCCCGTCTTATTACTGATTCGTGCTATTATTAGCGTGCCCGTAAAGATGAATTCGTGGGCTCCCTCCAGGGTCTGGGTAGCGCTTTGAAACAATGGGTCGCTTTTCCTCACCGCGAGCTAAATCGTCACCCGATCTGTTTAATGGCGACAACAGTCGCGACATGGTACTTGATAATCGACGCCAGTCTGCTCATTTACCACCAGTCGGTCTTTTATTTGCATGATCCAAGAACGCGTGCTAGCTAACGGATGGTCGGCAATATCCGCGCCAAAGTCTGCAGCAATACGTTCAACCGCTTCTTACACATTATTTATGGCAGAAGGTGCCGGAGTATGGTGGCACTCCTCTGTTTGTTTTGAATTGGCGCGTATGGAGACAGCTTCTGAGAAAGCTTTTCGGGTATCCATTCCTTGCCAGTTGGTCTTGCAGATGCCGTTATTCTCGCATTCGTCCCTCGGGGTCACTGCAAGATTGCTCTAATGCAACCTGGTTTAAGTGCCATTGGGTGGTTGTTTTAGTAGTTGTCCTTCATTTTTTTTCAATTCTGTGACGACAATTGCAAATCCTAGACTAACAGTTCGGCTGCTGTGTTCGCTTCCAGCTATGCGACCACGAGGAGTACCTTTAAGATTGCTGTTCACTTCATCTATAGGAAGACCAAATCTGCGCATAGGTAAAGGCTTCCTGAAAGGTAACCGTCTTATTATCTAACCGATTGGTATTCCCCACTACAAAATAAGATTCCGGTATGTGCGAAAAGATGCGGTTCGAGCCACAGATGCAAAAGAGTGGGCTTGATCGTTGAAAAAATGCATTCGTTTCATTTTCCTGACTTTTTCGATGGGATTGAAGTGCTTTATGTTTTCAGAAATTCTACTGGGTATTTTTGTGTGAATAGATAACGTAACTACGGACCACTTGGAAAGGGCTGAAAGTACATTTCTTTTCATTGTTTACTTTTGTGCCAAGGTGCTTTTTGACACCGACAAGGGGTGTCGATAATCATGTGCGTAACAGGTTGCCACAAAGGCCCTTCTCAAAGCCGGCCTTTTCCAAGCTCTACCTGCATCATGGTCTTCTAATTCCTTTTTGATTAATTGGCCTGTCTACACTGGTCACATAAAGGCTGTGACCAGCTGGTCTAGGCCGTTTCCATTCTATTGCTGTTCTGCTAGAACCCTGGTCATGTGTTTATTGTTGATCGAGAAACATGTTGGCACGCGTAGGTGCAGGCTCACGCCACGCCAGCCACCAGCGCCTGATCCCTATCCTGATCAGGTTAATAACGATGTTTTGTGTCATCTGCGCCCGACTTCGCCTCCGGTCTTCTTGACTCTGTCTTAATCTCGGGCACAGGTGGTTGAAGGGGGAGGGCGAGATTGCGGTAGATGCGCGAAAGTCTAATAATACGTAAAAATAACTGACGCAAAATTCGCTGTGTTTGCCCCCAGTCGGTTTAAGCCCGCGGCGGGGATCAGAGTATACAATCAACCCGGCAGCCTGCCCACATTTTCATCCTATCGCGGCATCATGGCGAGCATAGCACAGTTGTAAATCGATACACGGAATGGGAGGATACAAAAAGACCATATTTACCACCTTCTGGGTAACTTCCAACAAAACCCCGGTAATCAAGCTCCCGAATTTACTGCAGCTTCCCCTGCAGCTTCCCTGCTGTTTTTTTAAACCTAAAAGCATTTATCTACCTTTTTTCAGAAGTGCAGCAGGAGATCGAGCGTATCTTTGATTTGGCGCGAACGCAGCAGTTGGTGGTCCTGGACTGTGACACCATCAACCATCCCAGCCAACTGGCAAAAACTTCGCTAGCGCCGATCAATGTCTACGTCAAGGTCTCCTCCACAAAGGTGCTTCAACGACTCATCAAGACCCGCGGAAAGTCGCAGTCGCGCAATATGAACGTTCAGATGGTGGCAGCCGAAAAACTCCTCCAATGCACCAATGTAAGTCACTGCCGTGTGTGTGTGTGTGTGTGTGTGTGTGTCAGTCTTTCGAGGGAAGTTCATTTACGTGTTTAAAAACTCCAAAGACGTACTAGCGTTTTGATTATGGTGGGACACTTTAACAGGCCTGAGGTTCATAGAGCTTCCATTTCCCGTCCTAGGATCTTCGCAGTTAGTCATGTCGTTTATGCTTTTCGTGGGCAATTAGGCAGGAATAGTGATCGCGCACCTTTAAATTATTCAACGCAGACAACCTGTGAGTAATGATAATGGGGGTAATAAATTGTTCCCATGAGCTCTGTTGAGCCTACGCACCAAACGCAAACGTATCAGGGGGATTCATAAATTGCAAGTCGAGCAATAGGTTAGACGTTTATGCAGACCATAAACTGGACACTACCTATGCATAAATTGGTTCTTTTATTGCGCTTTGACATAAAGTACGGCAATGGTAGCTTATGAAAACCCCGGATCGGGTAAAACGAAGAAGGGCTAACGAGGGTTTAAAGATTGTGACCGAACCGCAGTCAAGCAGCACGGTTAACGCGAGCAAATATAAAAAATAAGTAAAGTTTCCTAGGGCTAAATATAATAACAAAATAGAGAATAATATTTAAAAATAAACAAAAAACACTCCCAACAAATAAAACTGTTTTAAATAAAAAGCAAGCATATAACGGTATTGTTTGTCGTCATAGTAATTTAGTAGTTACCACAAAGGGGTTTCTTGTCATAGCTATGAAATCATAAATCAAGCCAGACTAGGCTATTTATTTAGCAGATAGGAGCTTTATTAACCTATCCATGCCAAAAGTACCGCCTAAACTTCTTGGGAACCTCAGGCTTCAGTAGACGCGTAGCGGGGGTTCGCACACTTTTCTCTCAAGTGCGAAGGGGAGTTTATGAATGAAATTTATATGAAGAGGTTTTGGTCCCCTAACCGTATAATTCTGACGGGTGGTATTGGTTAGTTATGTTTTAGTTTAGTAGCTTAGTTTGTATAGTTTAGTGTAAAATAGTTATTTACGTATTTTTATCTAAATTTGGCGGTATTTTATTAAACTAGATACTAAAGTTAACCTAAAAATCAAATAATAAACTAAAAACTAATAAATTTAAAAGAAACCGCAGAACTGAGGACATGAGGCATCTAAGTTGGGCGACCAACTTTACTGGTACCACACCGTGGGTTTTAAAAAACGCACCAGTCAACGTTTCAGTTCTGCCTACGCATAGCGAAGATGTCTATTGTAGGCGGTACAGTCTGATAGACGCTGAAAGGTGATATGCACATGGATTACTTTATACAGTGAGAGCAGACTTGCGCGGCATCTGCCGCATCATCTCCTCCCGTAGCTAAATGGGCCTGGCAGCAAGACAAATTTTAAATGACCAGGGGTGGGCTCGGTTGACGTGGTTGACAAACTTAAGCAGACCGTCTGTACGGACCACAGACGGTGAACGGTTTTTTTATACATAAAACAGAGGGCAGTGGTTTAAATCACGGCTCAATGTGAGGAGAAGTATATAGAGGGCACGTCCGAAAGGAGTCATATCAGCCTGCGTTTTCGTCCACCTTTCCTTTGCTCTACACGACAGTTCGAGCGTCCGTTTCGAGTATATCCACCACAAGCTTTGGCAAGCTGAAGGCAGATGCGGTGACTGTAACTGGATTATATTGAAGGCGGACTCGCCGGGTCTATCCCACTCTCTGACCACTCTCTCACCGGGAACCGGTTGTCAAGACAGAATCAAGAAGGCCGGAAATAGTGGATGGCGCAGACGGCTGGCGCGACCGACACGCGTATCAGCAGCACTTCTCGCTAGGTATGCTCCCGTGCTGTTGATACGCGTTTTGGTCTCGCCAGCCCTCTGCGCCATCCACTATTTCCGGCCTTCTTGATAGATTCTGCACGTTGGATTAATTATAGTGAGGAGAAAAGCGCGCTGAGGGTCGACCTCACTCTCTTCTCCATCGCCAGCAACAAGCACACCGGGACACGTGCGTTGCACTCACTGATCTGCCTTGATAATAGAGCAAAATGCATGCAATTCTTTGTTGTCTAGGAGCTCCGATATAGTTGCCATGTTGCCTATTAACAGGAGGACTAAAGGAGGCTGGTGAGAGTCTTTCTGTGTTATTCGCCCTTCTCAAGCAATAATATTAATAGCAATAATATTGAATACTAGTTTGCAGGCACTATCGGAGTAAATATCTAGTGTGGATCGACGAAACGGTAAAAACTTTTGATGGCAGTGTCGGTATGGCCAGGTTTTAGGCAGCAAGAAGTTGCTCTAACTTTTGCATTGTTCAAGAGGAAAAACCTTGTCGTGAGGAATGTCCCCGGCCAGATGAATAGAAATCGTTGGCTACGAGAGTAGTGGATTGAGAAGAGGAAAATTTAATCGCTGGGACAAGTTTTATTCGCCCGACGTTTCGACCTCCGTCGCGGATTCTTCATCAGCGACATAAGTAGAAAGTAGTAGCAGAAACGGTTGGTGAATGCACGGGAAGTTTCAGTATTTATAGTGCACAGTACTGACTGCACACGTATGATAAATAACGACAATTAACGGCAATTGTCCTCTGGTGTGTGGGTTACTTCATGGTCGCCATAGGGGACGTGACCTGCTGAACTGGCATAACGAGAAGTGGAATTGCACGTGATGATTGCTTGGCCATCTGTTTCCCCGGTGTTGGCATAAGGCGACGCGGTGGCTTGCACGTTCCCGGAGTAGTAACTTGTTTTGGCCAAATTGAGCACCAGCACCAAACATGGATTGGTCAAGTCGTTGCACTTGGTTATGGACCGGGGGCCCGTGAACCTCGACTCAAGTAACTCTGGGCTCAAACGATTATCACCACTTGCGAGAATTTTGACCTCATTAAATCTGATTGTATGGCTGGGTCTCGTCGTATGAGCGGCTCATTCGCCACGTGATATGCCAGGATACTCCAAACAGAATGTTTCACATGCCGAATTTTTTAATACTGCTAAGGCGTTTGTAAGCAGCGGATGTTTCAAAATGTGCCTTAGAAATTGCTTCACGCCTTTTATACAAACTAACTTACCACGTCCGAAAAGTCCCTGCATATAACTTGCAAGTGGTCTAACGAGCCAAAAGATTCATTAAACGTGAACGAAAATGTTCAACTTGATCTGATTTTTTTGTATTTTTTACATACAATATGTTTTAATTTACTTTTTACATTTTATGGCAGAATGTCTGTTTGTCAGATTAGGGGCGGGGGAAGTATTTGGGCATTCGAGATGTTATGTCGGTCAGACTAAAACGGATACTTTAGCCACTACTATGTGATATCAGAGGGTAAATATTCGTCGGAAAGAGTGGGAAAATGGCCAGGAGGGAGGAGAAGCTACAGGAAGTCTCAATAAACAGCAGGACAGTGTGCGAGGGAGCGGGGGCGGCTAGACTTGCGTGCGCCTATTAATTTAGTCAGAATATGCACAAGCTCGTTGGCGGAATGTTCCTATTAGGTTTTCCCTGGTTGATCAAGCGGAAATGACCCTGAAGTCATGATGTCTGGACATGCAGGCCGGTCTCCGTGTCTGTCTGTCCTTAACTGAACACGTGAGCGTGGACGATTAAGATGAATGCGCAAACGAAAGTCTCTAGCGTGATGCACATTTAATTGCGTTAGGGAGAGGAAAATCGGCTCGAAAGGACAGCGTCTCCATGGCTATACTTTTAGACGATATTTACATACCACAAACTAGAGCAACAGAAGTGGGTTAGAATCGTTGACGAATGTGGTTCATTGGTAATTAATGTCTTACTAACCTTTTAACTCTAGTTTTGGCGCAGTCGCCTTCCAGGCAAGGTGTGTGTGTTCAACCATCAGTTTCGAATAAGTCCTCCAAGTGCAGCAACAGTTTGTACAGAAGGAAACGGTCTCAGGGGGTAGCTTTAAAGTGACAGTGGACGTAGTTAGCGCCAACCGCACTCTTCACCTTCACCCGGAGTCCCGAAGACTTAACAGGTTCCAGCGTAGGCTGCTTTCCACATGCAAACCGAAACATTACCTACCTTAGTCTGAAGTGACAGTAGCCTTTTGCGCTGGTACTAATGTACTATCTACCCTCCCTCACCTTTTCTAGGTGTGAAGACAGGCCTAAGCAAGCCGAGACTTATATGGTTAGTACTGTTTCTAATACTACTGGCTATCAATGTACCCGAGCCTTAGTAGTACTAATACTATCTCTGACGCTAACATTTGTCAAAAGTGACGCTGGGGCTCATACCTCCTTTTTTTCCATCAGGGAGTGAGAAGTTTGGGTTTATCCTTTTTTGAGTAACTAAATTTCTGCGGCTCTTGGCACGTCAGGGCTTGCTTTGGTTTCCACCCTCTCAACTCTTTCCTCCCAGGCTGTGTCCGTTTCGAATAGGAGCTGGACTACGAAGACTAGTATGCTGTTGCTATAAGTACTTGCCTATGCTAAACTGCTAATTCTAGTTACCACGGTTACTAAGACCAGTAACTGGTATATTATGATGTAACCTGTGTTTGCCTGTAGGAAGCCGGCACCCAGCATGCACTCACAATCTGTATGGGGTAAAGCGGATTAATAGTTTATGAGTTAAAGCAAAGCGTTATAAACTAGTAACACAAGTTCTACCATACTTTTATGCTTCACGTAGTGCCTTTTGCTGTGTATTGGCTGTCTACAATGCCTAGCTTGCGATAGAATTAGCATCACCGTAGGGTATCGTCCTCCTTTGCTGCTATTGACTGGAAATTAAGCGGAGTGCCGGTAGTGTTGTAACTGTATATTTTGAATATATAAGTCAGAGTTAACGTTGATTTGAGTCAACGCTGAGGCTCATATCAGTCTGGATTTATGCTATTACGAGTAATGCATGTTCGTGGCCGGAGCACGTCATGGCTGGCCTTCTCTTCCACGCCCTCACCTCTATCCACCAAATCTGTGCCAGATTTTATCAAATTTTGGACTACGATTACTAGGAATTGCTGTTAGATGTATTGCGTGACAGTGAAGGTAGGAGAGGAGAGACGTACGCTTATGGACACAATCAATATGGACTTTCAGGGATGCCTTCTGCGAAAAGCATTTGGTACAAAACTTGAAGGTCCATGTTCGCATTCCGTAGTGAACCTGGTCAACAGGCAACACCAACGTTACTACAAAACAGAATTCTTTAATACGTATTTTACGGGTGGGACAAAGCAGGATGTAGTACATTATGTTTGAAAAATATAGTATACGAATACAAAATTGGCGTGGTTTAGTTCTCCATGACCACGATGCAACTCGGAACAAATGATTTTCCGCCTGGTTGCTAGCAGGTTATCAGCTTTATTATAACATAGTAAAATTCTCGTCAACCTGTGGTTGAGTTTATGCACTTACAAGGTCACGTTATCATGTTCGGAATTCAGGTTAATGACTAGATAAATAACTCAAATGGTAAGCATCTCTCTGCGTTGTAGTTAGCTTACTTGAACCCACATTTTGTATTTGAAAAGGGTCGGTTTTTAAGTTATCTGCAACATCTATATATTTTAATTCTCCCCATTTATGCGATATCGATCCCTACTGCCAAAGGAAGGTGCGTTGTTTTAGGGATATAAGATGTCCACATCTCCTCATAGGTTACTTAATGTTTTATTAAATGGAAGGCACAGAATATAATTACTAAGCTATGGGTCTGAATGTGAAGAGATGTTATAGTCGGAAAGCTGGACAAGCACAAAAACTTGTTTCAGATAGGCTTTTTAATCGAGAATTTCGTTCATTAGACAAATACTTCGTCTGGGATTCGAGACAGCCTTTTGAATGACAAACCTCCACACGTAATGGCTGTTCCAGTTCTTGTAGGGCATTCTTTTACAGTTCTAGGTCTAGTCTTCGGCTGATCTCCCATCCTATTTTCTTATATGAGCAGTATACTAGGTTTTATTCGGATGTACGGTTAAATTACCTTCGCAGAGGTCAAACGCTCCCTGGCAAGTTAGAGGAAGATGATAATCTTTACAATTTCATACAGGGAAAGTTGTCTGGGTCATTGTGTTGTGTAGTTCACAAAGCGTAATGATTTCTCTCCCGCCTACGCAGCGTTCTTAACTCGGCAGTGAGGCGTACCTTACTCATATTAAAACCACTGGTGGCCTACACAAGAAACGGAAATCGGACCGCCCCGCCCACTTAAAATAGGTGGCCTCAGGAGGGATAAATATTCCCGCGCCCAAAGCCAAAAATTTGCCCTAAAATATAACTAAACTGTGACTTAAATCTTTACTCTTGCCGTGCCCTAAATCTACATCCCGCAGTTAACACGAATCCGGACCGTACCCATTAATATAATTCTGGCCCTAACCCCAACCAAAGCTTTACCTTAATCTGAAACCTTATCCTGATTAGACGGCCATACAAGTCATCTGATCAAAAGGGTTGCAAGATTGAGCTTCGAGTGGTGCACCACTTGGAGCTGGGTATGACTGGCTGACGACAGCTAATAAGCCAGAAATGGCCATTCCAGTTTCCCTTGTCTTTGCCTGTAATACTATCTCCCATATATGTCATCCTTACCAAACCACCCCCGTAGACATTTCAGAGAGACCAGATTGTTGATTAATTATCATTTTGAAAACAGGCAAAAACAGTAGAATTCATTGATATCAAAAACTTTCGAGGCAGCTCATCAGCTGCTTCTTGTCGTTGCATAAAAATGTTAACGAAGACACATACAGGAGTGGTAAAATTTCACAGAATTACTAGTAACAGCAAGGAACCTGAGTCAGTTTAAAAATTTATCGATAAAGGACAGGAACGTTAGGCCAACATATGGGGAGTAGTGGATGGGAGAAGTTAACAAAAAACACGTGGGAAATTAAATTAAATGGCCAATCACCAGGGCAGTTGGAGGTTGACGACATGATCAAGCTGTTTGCATAGGTCAGGTTTCTCCCACCGTATGTATGCAGCTTCTAAATAGCGCAGGATTCGGTTCGTTCGGGCTCGAACAAGTACTCGAAACGCTGTTTAAACGTCGACAAAATGTCCGCTGTCTAATAGATGCTTGGTAATGGAGAACCTTGGTATTCTGTCTTCTTGCTTCAAAAGCCAATTAGGCAAGTGCTCAGCGGCCCTGGCTGCGATTTGCCTTTGCGTGCGCCCAATGTATTTGCATCCGCAATTACATGTGAATTCGTAAACACAATTGGAGGTGGCGTGCAATGGCAAAGCATCCTTTGCCCGTTTTAATGGAATACTTTTGGTAGGATTTAAGAAGACTAATTTTGCTGCGTTGTAGGTCCTTTCTATCGTACAGCGTAATCATCGCTTGATTGTGTTGGAAATTTCGTCACCTTTCAATGGTAAGGATATCATGACGGGCTTTTTTGGAACTGACTGTTCCAGAAATTTTGGCCGTAGGGGATTGCTGTTCTTTTGAATAAAGCGTGCCGGATAGCCACAGTTGATTAGGGCTGAGTTAATACGAGAATGCCCTTCTGGTAGAGTGTCACTAGAGCAAATGTTCCTTGCTCGTTGAAAAAGGTTATGTACCAGATTACACTTCCACTGAATTGGCACGAAGCTCATGAAGTGTAGATATTGCCCTTTCCAGGTCTTTTTGTGGAAAACTGAGCGCCCTACGGAACCATTCTCCTCTCTAAACATGAGGACGTCTAGGAAGGGGAGCTTGTTATGCTGCTCTGTTTCCAATGTAAATTTAATTTTAGGATGTAAAGTGTTCATAAATTTGAGAAGGCCATCAGCCTCTTCATTGGAATCAACAATTGTGAATATGTCATCCATATATCTTCTGTATAATATTGTATTGTTAAGTCTTGAAGACGCTTTTTCTTCTAGATGTCAATAACCGACGACGGCTAATAAGCCAGAAATGGCCATTCCAGTTTCCTTTTTCTTTGCCTGTAATACTATCTGCCCGTATATGTCATCCTTATCAAACCACCCCCGTAGACATTTCAGAGAGACCAGATTGTTGATTAATTATCATGTCAATAACCGATATCGGCGGAAAGAGGGCGCAATAATTTCCGCCTCGGACGGGGTCGGCCACACCATTACTGCTGCAATTGCGAACACTTGGTGAATTGTCAGCTAATATTAAACTTAACTTGGATTTTAAACCATTTGATTCCTTCAAATGTGCAACTTCATCCCACAAATACTGCAGCCCTCCTTCCTCTCTACACCTCCCTACTCCTTTCTGCTTCTCTTTCTGATGGCGGGGTATTGCAGGAATTCAAAACGCTACTCAGATTAAGTTCACATTACAATACTCGCCTACGCTTTGTTCTAGGTAGAACTTCCAGCCCTCCATCTCGCACATATGCAGCGCACTTGTATTTCTTCCTACGTCTCATTCCTGTCAAAATGCTCAGTTTTTGAATATACTGCAGCCAGTGTTATATTATCCTGGTGATGGTATACTTTTGACTTCTGCAGTAATGCACCTTAGTTTTGGCTTCGTTGATGTTTAGTACCCTTACCTGTAGTAATAGTAGTGAAGATTCGATTCCCAGGTGGTAAATCAGAAGAAAAAAGGGCGTTAACCGGGGAAAGTTTATTGTAAGCCCGACGTTTTGGGTAGCTGTCTCGTCTACCCATCTTCAGAGAATGAACACTCCGGCTCATGGTCCCCGTCTTTATGCCGCTCTTTCTTTCGTGTGCGTGTTCTGCCTATCGCTGCTGAACCGCTGTTTGTGTGTCGCGCGTCTCGCCTTCGGCCTCCTCGTTTACTCTGTCTGTCACCGTGTTGTGTATGTTGGTTTCGCCCTCATGTGCATTCGTCCCGTCGCTCCTCTCCCCCCCCTCGTCGCGCCTCGTCAGAATTACAATAAACCTCTCCCAGTGAATGCCCTTATTTCTTCTGACCTACATGAATTTTTCGTGCAACTGAGTGGAGTGGGAGTGGGAAAACCTTTTTCAGGTGCACTTCTCCCGCTCTCTTTCAATTGAATTCCAGTTAAGAGTTCTACTTCGATTGCAGTAATGGCGGAGACCCTGGGCCCTAAATATACAATTATTATATCTCTCGGGGGATGGTAGACTCGAGCGTTGTTTCCGACGAGGTTTATTGTGTGCTTCACAGCACTTTAGGCGCAGGAACGGTTGCTTGCACGTAGATAGTGATGGCGGACTTACACTGCGCCTACGGAACCGGCTCCTCCCTCTCCAACCGAAACTGGATCATGTGCGCAGGTGGCTGGCGCGGCGGAAGCCCGCGCTACGACTTGCCATCCCACCTCCGCACCTCCCCCCGTATGTAGCATGTGTTATGAGTTCGCATCCTTTATAAAATATATCGTGCCCTGATCTGTTTGCCGTAGTGGTAAAACTAATGTACCACATGGTCCATTGTAGGGGACGCCAGATTTTACCAACAGATACCTCACCTGTCGGCCGAAGTTGTTCTTTCCTCTGCTGCTCCTCCTCCTCCTTTCTTCCTCTCATATTCTGCTCTTTTAAAGTCTGCTCGTTTACTTTCCAGAAGGCATTTACGACTTCCGTTCAAATTGTCTGATCAGTCTTCCTTTCGTGGACTTAGGGTCGTAAATTATATTTTCAAAACTTTATTGCATAAAAACCTGTAGTCAGGCCACCCAGCGCGTTGTAATTGCCACTCATTTTTGCAATAAAATCGACTTTCCAACTACTCCTATTACGCCAGTTATTAAGGGCGCATTTCATATTATCTTCTGATAAACTGTGCCCTAGAAATTGACCCGAATTTTGCCCATCGACATTGTCCTCATTGTTTCCTACTCCTTTTACCGCCATTATTAGCACTTCACGCAGACTGCTTGTGTCAATATAGGCACATCGTATTGCCAGCAAAGGCAAGGGAGAGTTGAAACGTCATTTCTGGTTTATTAACCGCCGTTAGCCAGTCATACTCAGACCGAAGTGGTGCGAGTTCAACACTGGAGTGGGGCACAACTTGTGGCTAGGTATGACTGGCTGACAATGGCTAATAATCCCCCAATGGCAATTCCGCTCTCCCTTGTATTTGCCGACAATGCTATCTGTCTATACTACCAGCTGTTACGCCTGTCGGGGCCTCTGGCGTGACCCAAGGCAGAGCGGCACTAACGAGTACCATTAGTGGTCAGCTTAACGTTCATTAAAGAGTGCTTTTGTCATTGTCTACCTCCTCATAGGATCAGTTCGATGTAATTCTGGAAGAGAATCAACTGCAGGACGCCTGTGAGCACCTGGCAGAATACCTGGAAGCCTACTGGCGGGCCAGCCATCCGACAATCAGTAGTTCCAAGGCGGAGCGCATCCTCGGTATGATGGCAGGCGAATCAATAAATCGGGGATCCCAGGCGCCGTCTACCGGACCAGTCCCCTCTCCCACCGTTCCGCCTTCTGCGCCCGCAACCCACCTTCCCAACAAAAAGCTCTCAAGAGACGACCAAGAGCACCAACCGCAAGGCTATCCTGACCCCGGCCGTCCTGGTAGCCATGTACCAACCGACAGAGATATGCCGGCCCCCTCACATCTGCCGCCGTCTCATCGAGTCCGAGGTCCTCTACCTCTTCAGCCAATCCCACATGAGGATGATATGCAATGGGATGGGGAGGAGTATGAAGAGGAGGGAGAGGAAGAGGATTACGACGAAGACGAAGAGGGCCAATACATCCCACGTACGCATTTATTTCCGCGCGTTTGCCGCCTTTCGCCTTGTTTTAAGCATAATCCTCGCTGCTCCTGTCCCAGTGGCAGGTATTTTAGAGCGCGCGTGTATGCGCGCGCCCGTTCCTGCTCACGCCCCTCGTGCCTTCCGGCCGTCAACAGTATGGTGCTATAGGTCGGCGTAGTACGGACTGGACGCTGGCTCAAGGTCACACACACAGGCCTTGCCGAGCCAATAAGAAGAAGCGAAGTGCAGACAGGCACGAGAGTTCTGCTTTCTGAGCGATTTGGTCGACTTCGCGCAACCTAGCAAAAAATTGCCCGTGCAATTTGTGTGTACCTGCTACTTCGGAGCATTTGCCTGCCGAATTCGGTAACTTTTTTTCAGAAACGCTAACTCGTGATTCCTGTGGTGTTTTGAGCTGTGACTTACTATTTTTAGAGTCATCCTGGAAGCATACAATGTGGCACTTCTTTTCGCAGCAACTGTCAATGTCTTTTCATCTGGTTTGCGCATTGTTCAGTTTGGGGTATGTTGCTTTGCATGTTGGCCTAGTCGTATAAAAGATAAACTAAATTGGGGAATATTAAAGCTGTTTTTTAAATCACTGACTAACTACCGATGTTGCAACGGTCTTCATTCGACAACGGGTAGGCCGGTGGTGAACGGTTTCGGCAAGTCTTATGGACTTTCCCCTCAGAAAACTGAACTTCACATGTTTTTTGAAACGCATTAAACCGCAGGGTTTTGAAAGACTTACCGGAGAATTACTTTTCTATCATGATCTAATTGTATTTAGCGAAAACTCTGTAGTCATGACCGCCTAGGATAGTAACACCAGCCACGTGGCACGGCTACCTTATTTTTTAGTTTCAGCGGAGTCGCTGACTCTTGCATGTATCCGCTAGGTGCCGAGAGGCTTGTGAACTAGACTCTTTTGGGTCGTGATTGGAGTAACCTCGTAGCTGTTGCCTAGTTTTTTCCACATCCTTTGCCGACCACTAATTAAGAACCCGGGTTCGGCCACAAAATCTTCCCGGGAGAGTATTTTTTGATGATTAACAAGCCAGAATGTAGAAAACCAAGTAAGGCTCTCTAGTAAACAAAGGTTCTTTAATGTAAACAGACTGCTGCACTTATATTACACGGAGGATGAATGTACGTCTCCCATGCCGGTCCGCGGAAAAGAAATTTTCAAATAATTAGTGAACCAGAACTGCTAAAATTTTCACTCAGTGGATTTAAAGGTATTTTCACCAACCCAATCTCAACCGGCGCGGGTTGTGTACTGTAATAGGGCTTACCAAATAAGGCAAATAAAATTAACCCGTGCTTTTATTTCTTCTGTGGGCACTTGTTAAACATTAGTGGTCGCACAACATATTTACTGTAGGTTCCCTAAATGTGCTTTCTATTCGAACAACTTACTTCAGTAGCTTTCTAATCCTGAGCATCATACAGCCTAATGTCAAGATATTTCAGTCACGTGAGGTTACCAAATTTTGAATGAGCTTCTTTATGATTGGTTGCTACAAGTACATTCTGAAAAATGTAAAACCATAATTACTATGCATTTTTCTGATTGAATTTCAATGCCCTTACAGATTTACGTATATTCTGTAGAACACCTGCATAAAAAATATTTCTTCTTGAACCGTCCCTGGTAGGAAATCACGCTTTCTTCGAATTCTACGCTTGAAGATAGGGTATTTTTCGGTCTTCAAGATCATCATAGATATTAGTTTTTTAGTATCGTGAAATTTTCATTCATAATCAATCGTATCCTTCACTTTATTTATGTTGCCTGTAAAATATACGACACGATTCAACTCCGTGGCAAATTTTTACGAGACCTATGTGACCTCGTACTCATACTCTAGGAGAATATATGCTTTTTCCCAGCAAGAATATATACAACATGTAGTTTGGAAACCTTGAATTCAAGCTTTTTGGCCGGTAGGGTACAACATCATTCAGCAATTAAGAAACTGTTTTAACCAAAAGACACCCTTTCCCCAAGTTTGAACTTCTAGGTGAGCGTGGATTTCTATCAGGTGAGCAAAAGAAGGAAAAGTTTGTGCAAGTTTTCTATAACATATATGTAAATCTATAAGGGCATTGAACTTCAATCAGAAAAATGCATACTGATTAAGTTGCCATTTTTTTCAGAATGTACCTGTTACAGTCAGTAATAAGGAAGTTTGTTCAAAAGCTGGCATCCTGAGGTGACTGACTTATCTAGAGAGAAGGTTGTCCGGTAATCTGTATTTCGACGCTAATTTAGTAATTTGTTTGAATCGAAAGCGTATTTCAGAAGTTCGGTTGACTTTTAATGATAGACAATCTATTGTTGTTGGATAGATGACATCTCTCCTATAAGGTATAAACGTAGAACATATTATGCATAATTCGGACATTTTGGCCTGATCTGTCTCTATATGCTAGACTTGCCCTTCAGAACATGTCCGGTGTCATCCAGAGCCGAGGTGAATCTTTACAAAACGCTTTCGGCAGTACAGAGGTTCAGAGCACACTGACCGTCTTTGAAAATATCCCTCTAAGATAACCACGATGACCGCAAAGTCAGGACTCCTAAGCACAACAGTAGAAGTCTTAAGTGGTGTTATTTAAGAATGCAATTTTTTAGCGCGCCTCATTGAAGCTTCCAGTTTTTATTTTAGGCTCAGCGAACTTCATATGGGACGCGAACTCTTTTTTGCATAAGAACAGTTCATTGTCAGGATCGAACTCAACCGCAACTGCTGGTCACAGAAGCTTACGCAAAAGTTATTTGTCCTCTATACGCTTTTCTGCATTTTATTCACAGCCGTCAGGCGTGTTCAATGGAGCCTTGGGTGACGAGCAGCCACATCTACTAGCAGTTCAGGTAACGAGCTAGCCCCTAGCAGAAAATTTTTTTCGATTGGCAAGCTTCCGCTCAGTTAATAAGTTGTCAGTGCGTTTGTGTGCCTGTGTCCACCGCTGATTCCTGTTCCCAGGGCTTAGGTTCTCGGTCACCTGCAGCAAATTCGTGAACTATTTCTCAAGGCGATCGTTTTACACGACGAGCTCGGTGCTGGAACGGATAAAAATGCTTAGGCGAGGTCACCCTGTACTTGCGCATCGATGCGCCGACGGAGACTATAAGCCTTTTCGGTCACTTGTTTTGTTTCCCTCTGCTTCTATGCCCGCTGATTTGAATGTGTGTTTTCACCTGTAGCGCCGGATGTTCGTGACCATCGGAGGTATCAAAAGGGCTACCCACCTCCACGGCATCAGCAAAACGGACGGTACTGGACAGGTGAGGGCGAATCAGAGGAGGACGACGAAAGGATGGTCAGTAAGAGAGGCATATAAATACGTTTTATTTTGAAAATCTCACTCAAAAGTTTTCTGCAAAAACGTCTTTCATTCACAAGGGATAAAATAACGCACACAAACTCACAAACCCGGGAAATCAACAGTAATACATACTCGTCAATGGCTGCAATTGTCGACATCGCGGATAAATGTCTTTGGAAACTCGTAGAAGATAGGCCAAATCGGACTGCTTTCAAAACGGCGCTAGCGCCGTGCACTAATGACTTCATTGTCGTACAAATCAACAAAGAGGATAAAAATCGGGTTATAATACTAAATTAGGCCAACTGACATATGTGTAAGAAAATTTGCTTTCGAATGGAGGAAGGAAAAATGATGGCTCAATTTGAAGAGCCCGCTGAGATAAGTTGCAGAAATAGTGAAATGCCTCAAAACTAGCTGCGTTGCAAACGCACTGTATCATGAGGTGGCCAGAATGGTTCACAGGACGCATCTATTCAACTGCACCCACAAATCACAACGACAGTAAACGCCCAATCTTATGAAAGGTCAACCAAAATTCTGAAACGTGTTTTCGGTTTAAACAAATTACCCAAGTAGGAATGTCAAGTCAAGTCAAGTCAAATTTATTAAAGGAAATATAGGCAAACGCCTTTGAACTCCCTCTTGGTACATAGGATTTAAGAAATGCATCGGCAAAGCCGAACATTCTAAAGAAGTCGTTGACACAATTTCAAACGACTACTCGCTTGTTTCAAGTAATAAACTCACACTCAGATTACACGAGCCAGCAGTGTAACTGAGGAAGAATAGCAGACAGTGGAAAAACTCCTAAGGCTGGCTCATAATTCAAAATGGAATGTCATTTTTGGTTTTTAGGAGAAAAACTGTCGCTCGTGGGGAAGCATGTGAATGATAGGGGCATGATGCTTCTGTGAATGTTGACGGTAGCCATGGCGTCCATGACGAGTAATATCTACACCCGAAGGACCATACGAGGAGTCACGAGAACGTCCCGAAGACCGGAGATGCGACCATGATACGCCTTTGCTGTGTCAAGAGCCGAGGAACCTACCACGTTGTCAGCAGTCGGTCGATACGAGAAAGGGTGTGACAGGGCCGCATAGCCTAGGACCATAGGTGCGATAGGTGCGTCCTCAGACACGATCGGCGCAGATCGCATAGTGAGTAGAGACAACATAGGTAGATAATGGCAGAGACTCATTTTGTTAATTACTAATAATAATAATACTACTTACAAATTACTATTAGTATATATTTATAGCATTTCTAGCATTTCAGGTTTTGGATGTAGAGCGCTTCAATTTTTAGAATCGGAATAGTTCAGTGAATGGATTTGGAGTACTTAATCGTGACGATACTCATTATATCGGTCTAGGTTTGCCTTAAAAACATCCACGGAAGGGGACATGACAATATCCGCAGGAAGAGCATTCCATGCCTGGATTACCCTCTTAGAGAAAAAGAATTTTCTTGGGTCAAGTCTTGCCCCAGTCACACGTAATTTGAGGGGGTGTCCTCGCAGCCTAGAGGTGGTGGCCCGCTCAAAGAAGTCATTTGTTTGGAGGCAGCAATCCTGACCACGCAACATGCGAAATGCCTGGATTAGGTCCCCACGTATCTGCCTGTAATCCAGAGGAAACAAGTCAAGATTTACCAATCGGGTCTCATAAGGGAGGTTCCGTTGTCCTCGTACTAATTTTGTTGCGCGTCTTTGTACCCTTTCGAGGTTTTTTTTGTCTTTGGCTGTCCAATGTCTCCAGGCTTGGATGGCAAATTCCAGTTGAGGTCGCACGAACGTGCCGAATACCTTGCCAAATACAGCTTTGTCAAACTTAGCAAAGGCTCGCTTGATTAGATACAAGCTCGACATTGCGGATTTAGCCACTTTCAGGACGTGGAGTGATGGCTTCAGTGAAGGCGTGAACCACACCCCCAGGTCTTTCTGAGCCTCAACCTCTGGCAGCGGCGTGTGATTCAGGTAATACACCCTCCGAGGCGTAGTGCTGGTTCTACCAAAGCGCATTAGGTTGCATTTTGCCACATTGAATGGCATGAGCCAAAGGGTCGACCATTGCTCTAGTCTATGCAAATTTGCCTGGAGGTTTAATTCATCGTCTTGGTTGCGTATGACCTTCCAAAGTTTTATGTCATCAGCAAACATTGCGATTTC
>JAYGXS010000002.1:42796019-42808080 GCA_036362985.1 Ligula intestinalis
CCATCAACGTCTCTTATACAAGCTCAGCCGCTGATTATCCTACATCTTCATCTCAATATATTTCAGTCAGGCTAGGATGCGGACTTTTGACTGAGCTTCTTCCTGACAGCCTGCAAAGTTATACTGTGTAAAAAGGACAATATAAGTAGTATGCTTTTGTCTCGTTGAGTTCCACCGCCGCCATAAATTCAAATATAATTAATTGGAGAAAGGTGCAAAAATTTACGTTTTATTATACTCGCTTGGCAGTAGATTAGAAGTTCTTTAGCTTTTATATTTGAGGAAAGCGTAACTTATAGTTCTTTTTTAATTATAAATTTCCGAATAATTTTGAATTCTATCGACCGTGACACCTTAATCAAAGGTTTCCAAAATACGTGTTGTATGCATTCCATCTGAATAACATTGCATATTTCATTACGCTACGAGGAAGAGTTCACACAAAATTATGCAATGAGCTTGAAGCAAATATTATACTTTATAGGCGGCATTATTAAGTTGACGGATACGATGTATTATGAATGACCACTTCGCGTTCCTAAAAAAGGTTATTATAAGATATATTTTTAACAGCGAAATATACCCTTTATTCGAGTGCAAAATTTGACGAAGGCCTTATTTTCTACCAAATGGGTACACAGAAGAATATTTGTGTTATGTTTTCGCTAAAATACATTTGACATTTTAAGGGTAATGAAAATCAATGAGACAGAAGCGTACGACTTAGGGAGCAATTCTTTACAGGTTACGCAGTCAGAAAGCAGTTCATTCAGAATCTGGTGACTGGAATATCTTGTGATTAGGCTGTGCGCTAATCAGTGTTATTTTGGCAACTTGTTTGAATCGAAAACGCATTTTAGTGTGTTAATTGATATAAAAAACCTGAGGCACTAAGAGTTGGGACCTGGGAAGTCTCAATCTGACGGGACGTTTGCTTCTCTCTCTCAGTTCTAAGAGTTAGGCTGCAATGCCGCCTTCTTAATGCGACTAGTACGGCCCTTTTACGCGCGTGAGATCTAAGGCGGTCTCCTGAAGACTGGTTGCATGCTGTGAGACCAGATGGTGCGTGGCGCGTAACGCTGACTATTAGGCCTTGTCCACCACTGCACCCGAGCCAACCTTTGCTTGTCTGGCCGGTGCATGCCATTGGAGCGGCCTGGATGAGGGAGAAAAGAGTGCGGTACATGCAGAGCAAGTCACCACGCAAGTCAGCACTCGGGAGACATACAGTGGCATTATAGCAAATAAACGCAAACGAAAATGTCCGTCCTTGGTTCTCGATGCGTGTTCACGGGTATATTAGTCTGAGATTTCGGACTCGTACATCTATGAGAATGCAACAAAAATTTAATAGTTTTTACAGTCAAACAAAGGGGAGAGGTGGCGTTCGTTTTCGCGTTAGTCCAGGGTTCAAGCCTTCTCATGGCGTGGTAACGGCCTATACCATTGACTGGGAACTGAGCCGCTCTCTCCCTCTGGCCGCGTGATAGCATAGGGTATATCAAGGTGCCGGTTGATGGAATTGTTGTCAGACACCCAGTTTTCAAACAGTTTCCGCTCCATCTTAATGTTGAGGCGTGTTGTGTGTGGCTCACCATCTGCGTTCTCTCTTCCGCCTACTTAAAACCCGCTTCTTGGTTTGAGGAGGAGGAGGAGAAGGAGGAGGAATATTCGTTTTGTCCCTACCAGCCACGGCGATTGGTACGCAAGTTCGCTCATGTACAGGACGCTCACTGACCGTAGATGAAGGAGACACCTCTTATTTAGCATTAGCGTTTTCTAGAGTAGAAGTTCAATGAAAATCCTACCACCCAGCACCAATACCTTAGAAATCTATTCAACCAATTAAATGTTCGACTTATTTGTGGGCTTTTCCTGTCTACAAAGCTATCCTGTTTGTAGGGATTTCGGAATTTGTGATTCTTGAACTTTTCATTTTCAAAGCACTATGACTGACACAAAAGCTTCCTTGCTCGAAGTAATTGGAGATCTGCGGCTAGAGTACTTTTCCACTGTTTATATAGCCTAGTTTTTATTTATAGGTATAAACGGCTATAACAAAACGGTTAGTCTATGTGGCACAACGGTGGTGGCCATGCTTTTCTTCACTCATAGATACTTTCCATCCTCAGAAAACTTATTTTATTGCAGCCGTTTCGTTGATACGAACACCTTGAGGCTCATTATTTTCTACAAACTCGCTTCCGCGGGCTCTACACTCCTTTCCGGTACGTTTTGGTCCTAATTGTTCTCACGTATACAACATATTAACTATAAGGAGTTACTGAAAGTAAGGTAGTAGGCTTTATAAAACGTAAAACATTAGCGCATATACGATGACTTACCCCCATTCCTGTTTTGGAGCTGTCGTTTTATATTTATCAAAGCGTTTCTGGAAATGTATCAATTCTACGCTCTGAAATTATATTGATGCTTGAGTTAACGAAATTTATCAATCTTCTCTTTGTTCTTTACGACTTTGCAGCATTCCTTTCCGACCAATTCCGCCATCCTATGAATCAAAGTAAAACAGATATTTCACCAGCCTCTATTTTCACCTGTGATTTACGAACCTCTGTGATTACTTTAATTCCATTCTGTATCCTAGATTTGATGTTCTCTAGTATTCCCATGTTCGATATTCGTCTTAATTTATTGAACTTTTCTACCATTTTGGACGACACTAAATTGAATAAATATATCTTAATCAATTGATTTTTTTTTCATTCAAGGCAACGGAACCAACGTCAGCATTTGGAATACTTTATTTTAACAAAAAGTAACTATTGTAGGGGTCTAAGTAGTGGTTGCGCCTAGATCACTACAATCATCAGGTCGAAGTCCCCAGGTTGAAGGTAAAAGGCAAGATTTAACCAGAAGGAGTAGCTTATTGTATATAGAACTCCCAGTTGCAGTCTCAGGGGGCTAGTAGCCCTTGTTGGATCAGTAGCTCCGCCGGGTTGGCCACAATCCCGGCGGCGAGGAGGTGAAGTCGGACCAGCGTGGTCGGGAGGGGCTGCTCCGTCGCCAAAAACAGAGATGTAGAGGAGGTTAGATAGATGCACCATAGGAAGGTTTGGTGTAGCAGATCTTGGCAGTGGCCACTGGCGAAGCCAGGGCTGATCCTGACTGCGTCCAGCCAGGCCTGAGAGTGTGGACTGTGTGTTGTGTGGAGTGATGACATTTGCTTTTACATGGCTGTGAAGCGAGTTCAAGTGGTTTGCTATTAGTGTGTTGCAAGTTTCCCGAATGGATGTTGCCTGCAAAGGCCCCCTGCCACGTTGGCCAAAGAGGTGGTGTGTGAAGTGGTCCTTAGGGAGCCGCGACTACTCGGGCACGCGTGTGCGCACGTTTGTCTGCGAGTGGAAGTCCGTCAAGTGGTGGCCTTCAGGTCACCAAGTGAAACAGCCGCGTGCAAAGAAAAATGACGTTGGGAGACGCGGGCATTGCAGAACGAAGGGGGGAGGAATAATGGCCCTACGCTACACTGTAAGAATTTGGCGTATGGCGACATTGCTTACTATAGGCAGAGTTCCATTAGGTATATTCACATCGGCGGCTTGGTGGTAATCTGAACCACGTTGGTTCATATCAGAAAGACAAATTCCTTTTAAGTAGACATTGACCGCTTTCAGTTTTTAAAGCCAACTTTTCGATACATGGCATGTTTCCCTTCCTTCTCTTTATCCATATGGTCATTATAAAATTTTGGACTAACTTCTATGTTTCTGCAGCTTTGGCGGTTATATAGGAAATAGAGAAAAGGGATTCGCGTAAAGAGTTTACGGGAAGAGTTTGTGACCTCTTCTCTGTCTTTTATTTTGTTAGTTATACCGCTTCTACAGTAAACTAGTGTTCAGCTGATTTAATTTCAGTTTTATTAAGGACAAGATAGGCAAACGCCTTCGCTCTCCCTATTGGTAATACAGTTGCTAAGATATGCATCAATGCCACAGAAAATTCAAAAAAAAGTTTTTTACATAACTGCAGGTGAAAATAGAACAGCTGTCGGTTAACCGGGAAGAGTAAACATAAACTGCTCATTTATTGCGATTGATATAATTACATTGTAAAGTAGAACTTCTGGAAACGTGCCTCGGCTTATTGGCCATGCCAAATGACACGAGCCAGTGAGGCAGAAAATAAGCAGAAAGGACAGACAGTGAAAAGACTCATTAGGTGTTTTTTTTCGGAAACTATACATGATTGAGAGCTTGTAGCGACCTCTTATTCAAAGCCATGCTTTGCTTACATGCTTGTGGGGCATGACCCGAGTGTCTAGCTTTCGGCCCTACCAGTCCGGGCGCGCTAGCCGGTCAAACCTCCGATTAAGGTCACGGACATGTCTGGCCAACTGGCAAACCAATTCCCAAGGCCAAGTCACAAAGGGACCTTACCTGTGGTGACTGCTTATTATCAGACACCCAAGGAGCTGGTGACCTACTACCTGTTGCAGAACTCCAGACCCGGCGACTACACCGACCGGAATGCGACTCTGGACTCCGGCCCACTCATGGCTGGAGTGCTCTCGTCTGGGAGTCAATTACTCATTCAACACTTCATTAAACTCTCGATAACATTCTAGCCTTCTATGCCTTATCATACCTACCAACTTATAAATGTTGGGATACGGTCTATCGTCTATTACATGGTCAGACCACTTCGTATTCCATAAGCTATTTCAAACTCCTATAGTTACCAATAGAGTTCTGTAGGCTGATCAAACCAGGGACTTCGATAGGATGAACAACCGTGATATCGTGTTACTGTATTTTTCCTTTTAACGACCTCCCTTCGGTTAATGCATTTTCCGCAGTTGAGGCTTGAGCTCATTTCGAACTTGATGTAGAATACTTTCAAGTGGTTAGCGTATGACTTTGAAGGTCAACAATATTTGCCAAACTACCCTCCTACGCAATACATTCTGTCCCGTATACGTGCAGTTACCAAATAGCGCTGCGTGTTGACAAATATATCCAGTAGACAAAGGATCGTGTCTTCAGATGGGAAATGGCTTGTAGGAGGGGAGAAAGTGGCGTCCATTCGCGAGCACATTAACCGCAGTATATTTTTGTGTGCGCGTGACTGATGTGCACGATATTTTGACCGGTTGACTTATTGGTGCGTTGGACCATGTGATAGTTAGTCTGCAAGCCGAATTGGGAGGCACGTAATCGCGAGACGCTAAGACCGGTGAGCATTGCCTATGATATTTGCACGACTAAGTCAGTATGGGTGGTCAACTAGCGCCTCAAATGCTGCTTGAAGAGCGAACCCGCACGTTCTCAGCACGAAATAAATTATGTTTAATTGTCTGTGTGGTTCGTCAACTGACGGCCTGACGCCGGAAAATGGGATAATATGTCACAGTGGCTTAAGTTACTAGGGTAGATCCCAGCCGCTGCGATCTTCAGTCCCAAATTCCTGTGGGAAGAAAAGACGTGGCAGGAAGAGTATATTCTGTATAGACTTAGGGAAGACGAGGCTGAAGTAAGTTGGCAGCCTGCCTAGCTTGCTAATGTATAGCAATAAAACAATGAGCGATAATTGGAAAATAAGCAATCAAGCTGATAGCCCCGCCAGCAGCACCCCACCAGCAGCACCCCGCGTGGCCTCGTCAAAAATCCACGGCTGGATGGGGCAAGGCTGGGCATACGAATGTAAGCATACGAGTTAATTTGTAAAGCCAATAGAAAAGGGATTGCCTACTGTTAAAAGTTAGGTCAGGTCAGGTTTTATTGAGGGAAATATAGGTACATAACTTTGAACTCCCTATTGGTACAGTTTCTTCAATGCATTTGATCTGCAGAACATTTCAGATCAGTGGCGTTGCCAGAAATTTGAGGGCCGACAGTGAAAAAACTCCTTAGGCATTGTTCAGAAGTCTAGGGGTTTGAATGTCATTTGAGAGATTTAAGGAGAAAAACTGTCGCCCGGGGGAGGGGGGGTGCAGAGTATATTCGAAGCTGATGGCCTGTGCTAAGAGTGTTTGAAGCATGTCAAGGAGAGTCCATCGCGGTTTTCGAAATAATACCAAGGGTCCCACGAAGAGAAGGTTGCGGAGGTCACGCGAACCTCATCGAGTGTCGGCGATGCGCCCATCGTGCACCCTTGTTGGTTTAACGAGTCTGCCTGCTAATTGACAGAAGAAATATAATCGGTAGTTTTCTAAACAAACATGTTACTGAAAATAAGCGAGTAGCTTGTTTTTTATAATGTGATTATTCCTCAATTTGCATTCGGTAACTGGCAGTTTATTTTCGGGGGCTCAGTGGCTATTTGTTCTAACTTAATAGTGTCGTAAACATGCCTACAGATGCGTATGACGTGTGCTCAGATGGCGACATAACAATTTCCGCGGGCAGAGCATTCCAGGCCTGAATTGGGAAAAGTTTTACAAATCCGCGTAGCCAAGGATCACAACGTTTGGTGGACTCGAAGCTTGTAATTCTTGTTATTCTTAACAAACATATTACTGAAAATCAGTGAGTAGTATGTTTATATACATATATATAATTTTATTCTCGCCATATCCAATTTTAGTGCGCATTTCGGGTATGAAAATCTAAATTTCTCTTGAATGCATCCACAGATGGGGACATAAAAATTTCCTCGGGGAGTGCATTCCAAGCTTCAACTACTCTATTACGAAAGAAGAACTTGCGTGTGTCTAGTTAGTTGAAGATAAAAAAGAATTTAGTTAGATTCGCTTGATGTTAGCATTTATGCTGAACGAATAGATTATTAGTATAAATGGTGATAAAAGTAATAGTTAGGTAATAATAAGGGATTGTAATAATAGACAGGGCATAATTTTTTATCCATCTAAATTATAGGCCAATTTCTAAAGCAAATCGAACAGTAACATAAACGCAAAGCGATCGTATGACTTAGTCTGAGGAATTAGCCAAATTTATTCATTCGGACGATCTTATACGAAAATGCCAATGTCTTAGACTCCTATAGACGATTATGAAACGCCACTGCTGATGGAAGATGCGTCAGGCCGTATGAAAAAAATACTGTTTGTAGAAACTAAAATTTCCGCGTGGGGGCTGCAATGGAGTATATCCAAATAACCAACCAAAGCGGTTCAGGGGTTTGCACAATTCATGTACTTCCTGTAATCTAAATTTTATAACAAGTCGGTAAAGATTTTTCTGTGGGAGTCAATGGAGTAGGTCGAAACAAGTAATCAAAGTGGTGATGGGTTACGTTACGGGTTTTATATTACCTATAATGTAAAAGTAAAACCGGATCGCTTAATATTTCCGTGTGAGGGCTGCAATAGCGTATATCAAAAATAGCAACCAAAGCGACTCTCAGAATCTGTACCGGTTTTGTAGTTCCTGTAGTCAAGTTAAGGCGAGAAACCGTTATTACGCGGTTACATGGTACAGAAGTTAGGCAAAGGTCTTTGCCGTTTACCGAAGGTTTCCCTGTTTGATAAAATGGTCAGACCAAGTGCATCAACCGTCAGCAATTTTGTGCAATCCAGTGAGTCCAAATATGGGCAAATACGATTTAAATATAATAAAAAGGCGTAGTTATGCCCACAAAAACACATTTAGGCGCTATTTACGTATATTTAACCTACTCTCACCGTTGTTCCAACCAGGTATTTATGGGTAAAAACATTCATATACATATGACACAAAACCTTTATATTGTCCGATAACTGGCAGCAGTTGAAACCACCTTAGATAGAGAGTTCGCATAGATCAAGAACAGCTAAGTGTTTACTGGTGACGAAACTCACTCCTGGTGTGCACGCAAGGATTTCTTCCTTTTCAGCATCAGATACACCGAAACATTCCAGCGCATAGCATATTACCTACGTTTCTCGAGATTCTTTAAGCTCTGAATATCTTGGAAAATGTGGAGTTGAGCCATTTTGCATCGTGGAGTTTAATTTTCCCTAATATGGTGGATACAGAATCTAACGGTCCGAGAGATGGTGCGGCTGCAGCCTTTATCGTTTGTCATAGCGAATATGATACTGGATGCTCCGTTCAATGCAAACAGAGTTTCGAAAGTTAATCATAAGCGTCGACATAATAACTTACAGGCTGCGGGGCAAGTTTACTTCATGAAACCCGAGTAATTTGTAAAGGAATTGGGTTGAAGGGGACATGCTATTCCCTGACGGTCACAAGCACGATCTGCCTTTGAGTCAGATTTAGTTAAAGGAATACTAAACAATCCAAAACAGATTCTTGTCTTAAGTAGATGAGGCAAAAGGACACATGTATCGCAGGCTGTGCCTGTTTCCGTGTCCTGAGAAGTGGCCATACCAGTGGTCCTTGCCCTACAGATATAAACTTCACCTATCACCACACGCAGAAGTACCAGAAGATTGTGACGAGCCTTTAAATTTCTTTCATTGATCTGTCGAATGATTTTGTCCCAGTCCATCGCTATAAAATCTGCAAAATCGTGTCCAAATTAGGATTTCCAGAACCATTAGCACCAATAAGGAAACAACTGCCATAAAATCATGAGTACATGCGTTAAAAACAATGAAACTGCTCAGTTTCATGGCCATTTATGTTAGAGTCAGTGTTAGGAGAGCCCAACATTCGTGCCGTCATCGAGGCAGTATAACAAAAAGAGACACGCGAGACCGCCGCAGGCCAGGTTCTGAGGTCACGCATGACAAGGGCCACGAAAAGACGCATGCATGTGCGTGTGTCACCAAGGGGGCGAAAGGTCACCTGAGGACGCGATGGCTGGAGGCATGACGGCTGCCTGTAGAGGCCACTCGTGCAGAGCCAATAGGGAACAATGAATATTAAATATGCTGCCACCGCTGAAAGCGGCACTGTTGCAGGAGACGGGCTACCGATGACCCGACATTCTGCTGCTGGGGACACAGGACAAGCTGCCGAGACGAGACCGACGACAGAAGACGTGTTGCTGGCGGACACACAGAAGACAACGCTGATGTATAAGCAGAACTAGTAACAGTACAGTACTATCCGCTATCTTGTTCTGCCTTCTCTCCCTAACACCTAACTGTGGGACATAACTAGTATTGACACGGGAACACGCAATGTTATAACAGTGGCGACGCAGGTGTCATCTTCAGACGAAGGTGATCACTGCAGACGCAGGGTTATAACAGTGGTGATGCACGTGATAACTGCAGACGTAAGGTTATAACAATAAGGCTCCGACTTTCATAACTTTCCAAGATACCTTGTGACCAACAAAACTGCAGTCTATGTATGCGAGCGCTACGGCTCATATTGTTACTTCTCTGATAGGTAATGCCTCAAGCGACAGAATATATTCTCTAAGATAGGACCGCAGAACTACCAGCATTTTCCACGCGTTCTTTCCCCCCTGCCTCTCCTAATTACCCTGTCACTAACCCCGTTTTATCAACCCAAACCCCAAGCCCCCATTCCCAAGACTAAGTTGATTAGAACGATAATTAATTGATTGCTTGTCACCCTGTACCTTCCCCTTCCATATAAATGTAATGGCCCGAAGAGAATTTATCGAAAGTATACGTATGCTCGCCAACTGTCCTTCTGAATTATCGAATGGGGATTTTCGCAAGGTTAAAGCAGTCCAAGGATCCCGCGGTGTTAAAGGCACTCAATGGGTACCTGCGTTTCAACACCAAGCTTGCAGAGGCGAAGATTCTGGCCACGTTTATTGGGGACTGTGTTGAAAGAAATGAGTATCCAAATGAATACTGGAGAGCCCTGCGTCGCAATCGTACTGCTATCACTACTGACACCTTTAGAAGATATGCTGAAAACCAGTTAGAAAGCACTCGGATAAAGATGGGAGAACTAGAGCGTCACGTGTGCCAGCGCGCTGCCGTTCTGGACGCCCTCAATGACGAAGAAAGGCGAGACTTCATCAACTACACAAAGATCATAGAAACGAAACGGGGAGAAGCAAAAAGATCGTCACTACTACAAAGGGTGCACGAAAGGAAACCCCAAGCAAGACTGCCTAAAGACCCAGATCGGTACGTATACAATCATTCCTCTTTGACGCTTGATAAGACAACAGTTGATGCATTATCTCTTGGCACAAAATTCTGCATACCTGCTCAAAGAGTTAATCAGTTAGAATTGGAAACCCAGTTTGAAAACCTGTTTAATCAAACTTACGAATTAAAGCCTATCTCAACTGAAAGTATCCAGCATTTAAAATCGACACTGGTGAATTGTAGTTACCAGTACTTGAATCAGAGACCAATCAGTCGCGGAGTGCTGTCAAAAGCACACATGGAGAAGTTAAAGCAGTTGCGAGAAAATAAAGACATCCTGATTACTAGACCTGATAAAGGAGCAGGTGTCGTCATAATGAACAGGTTGGATTACCTTCAAAAAATGCATACTATCTTGTCAGACCAGACGAAGTTTAAGAAAGTAGACAAAGAAAAGGATCGCACGGATGAAGTAGAGGCACACTTGACTAACTGCCTAAGAAGACTCCAAACGGCAGGTTTCATAAGTGAACGTGACCTCGAACGTCTCCGGCCAGTAGGTACGCATATCCCTCGCCTGTATGGCCTCCCAAAAATCCACAAGGATGGCCTGCCAGTTTGTCCGATCTTGGACATGCGTGGCTCGCCCTACCATACGATAGCCAAGTGGTTAGCGGATAAACTCAAACCGTTGCAGCAGCAACTAGCACCACGGAGCTATCAAGACACGTTCACATTTATTGACGACATCAGGGACATAAACCTAAATGGCTCGATGATGCTCTCCTTAGACGTCTCGTCGCTATTTACGAACGTCCCGGTCGTGGAAACAGTAGATTACATCTGCGACTTCCTATTGACGAATCAGACAGAAGTAGGAATTCCAATAGAAGCCCTGAAGGAACTCCTACTAAAATGCACATTAAATGTGCAGTTCCTTTTTGATAACCAACTATATCGACAGATAGACGGCGTCGCCATGGGCTCCCCCCTTGGGCCTCTCCTAGCAAATATCTTCATGGGCAAGCTGGAAAAGTTTCAACTTAGCGACCAGATTCATGAATTTAAACACTACGGTCGCTATGTCGATGATATCTTTGCTATCGCCCCAGCAGACACCAATATAGACTCGCTTCTAAATACTGTCAACCGAGCACACCCCTCCATAAAGTTCACATTGGAGATGGAAACGGCAGGTTCGCTTCCGTTCTTGGACGTTCTCCTAAGCAGACGACCTGATGGTAGCCTCCGAAGGAGCGTTTATAGAAAGAAAACCTGGTCCGGACAGTACACGAACTTTCATAGTTTCGTACCCATCCAGTAGAAGCGTAATCTAGTCCGCTGCTTAACGCAAAGGGCTAGAAAAATCTGCTCGGACGATACTATCGAAAGAGAGCTCACGAAGATCCAGGACCTGCTTCGAGAGAACGGGTACCCTGACAAGTTTATTCAGAAGAACATGATGGAGAGAGAACGCAAACCCCTAACACCCACCGTGGAAAAGAAGACCCTTTTCCTCAAAGTCCCCTTTCAAGGGGACGCAGCAAGTGAACTGTTAAGCCGACGCCTTAACCAAGCCGTAGCACGAACCTTCCCAGCGGCGAAAGTTCGGGTGTTATTCTCAACAAACCCGGTCCTACATGGCGAAGGTAAGGATAAGCTGCCAGCCCAGACCACTTCCATGTGCATCTACTCATTTACTTGTTCCTGTGGAGCAGGTTACATAGGTCGCACGAGCCGGCGCTTATCCAAGAGGATACGGGAGCATCTGCCAGCATGGCTTAGCAAAGGCGAAGTCAGGAACATCAACAGTTCTATTCTTGCTCATATGGTGGACTCTGGACACCGTGTTGACCCGAACGAAGCCTTTAAGGTGATCTACAATGTCTCACCAGATTACCCGAAGTCCCTGGGTCAACGGCTGCTGGCAACAGCGGAGGCCACGCCCATTCGCCTGATGAAGCCGGTGTTGTGCGCGCAGAAGAACTTTCTTCAGGCCCCAAGCCTAGCATGGCCAACGGCCGCAGAACTACCAGCATTTTCCACGCGTTCTTTCCCCCCTGCCTCTCCTAATTACCCTGTCACTAACCCCGTTTTATCAACCCAAACCCC
>JAYGXS010000002.1:42808090-42840690 GCA_036362985.1 Ligula intestinalis
TTTTCGCAAGGATAAGAATGAGTATTTAATTGTCAGTTTATCTGTCAGAAGCGACAAGGCCCACCATCTATCTGAAGAGTACGGAGTGGTGATCTGCACCTGGTTACCTATAGAGTGTAGCAGGCTTCCGATTTATCTACTCCACACACACACTCTCTTCTCCAGCCTCCCTGTTCTAATAGCAAGACATAATCAGTACAACAGGTGGCGGGAGTAAGCTGAGTGTTGAATGAACCGCCTGCGCGTGTCTCATACTACCCGACTCCTAACACCACACTTTATAGTTTTTCTTGATGAAAGGGTGAGGATCCCAGGCCTTCTATCCTGAGAAGGCCGCATTCGCCCACGCAGATGGCGACCCTCTATGCCAGTAACATCGGCGCCTTATTTACTTTTTATAACTACCTACTTATTTCTTAGTAGTAAGAGTATTTGGTTTTACAAATTCTTATAGGCGTTGGTTGTGTTACCACAACCGTTGTACCTAGTACAACTTCGGCAGTTATAACTCCTGCCGCGTGTCGGATCCACATAGCTAAGCGTATGTCCGACGGAAATTTTCGCTCGCGATAAATTCGAAGCGCGTCTGATTGTTTATAGCATCGTAACAAAGTACCAGAACAGTTCAACTCACGCCCCGTTACCCATGCCAACCGAAAATCCGAAGCCAGCCGATGGAAACGAGGTGGGGTATGGCGGTGGACACTGCGCAAAAAGTGCATTACCCGCGACGACCACGTGCTTATCGAGGTGTTTGAACAACACGACAAACGCTACGTACACAAAGTGGATAAACCAGACGATGCCCAAGCTGGCAAATTTATTATTACTTGAATAAACCTATTCGGGCTTCGAACAGAGGCAGCCCAACAAAATATTGGGTCATCGCTAGTCACGTAAAGGTTATGTGGAATTTTCTGGTGTTATATCTACCGTTCTAGTATTCTGGAAAGGTGTGGTGATAGTTGAAAGACTGAAGAAAATATCATGGAACCATTTTTGGGTGTATTGCAAAATAAATAAAACAAAATTCCAAAGTAAAATAAAGGCCGGAAAATATCAAATTACAAACCAGCTGTTGATGAAAAATTTCAAGCAATTTTAGAAAAAAATGAAAATTTCCAGGTGCTTGATGACGAAGGCTGAACACTCAGGTGTACTATTGCGATCTAACGCAAGCAAGTCCTCTGAAATTTAAAAAAAAAGAAAGAGGGAAATATGGTTTTTGCTGAGTAAAAAAGTACAAGAGAGGAGAGATAGTAACACTTGTTGAATAAATGATAAAAGCTGGAATAAAATTTCAGAAAAAGCGGAAGTTGAACGGAAAACTAACAAAAGGTACATATATTCTTGGCGTTACTGATGATGTGTAGGTTCATCCCGTCATTAAGTCAAGCTTTACGAACTGGAATATGAACGTGAAAGATCGGGCAAATGCACTATATTTCTAGGGTTACAACGAACACAACTGCTTCAGGAGGAAATGACATGCCAAAACAGAGCACAAGGCTTCCTTAACAGGAGACTACCACTGGCTCAAAAACACTTGATCAGGCTATACAAAGTCTATACCGTAAATACTGTCTTATAAAACCTTTGGTTTTTATCAAAAACAAAATGCCAACTTAGTCATACCGATATAGTTCAGTATAATTCAGTATATTTAGGGAAGTAGGCAATGCCTTTGAAGACCCTATTGAAAACAGTATGCATGAAATATCCAACAAAAAATCTGTCAATATTAACAGTGAGTAACAAATATACATGTACAAATTTTAACGTGTGCGTGTGAGCAGTCAGAATAGTCTCTTGTGTACATAATATATCCAACATAAAATATGTTACAGTAAAATATTGAGTAGCATATACAAATGTAACGTTTTATCTATAGGTATTTCCGGGGCGTAAATTACTCCTGCTTCCTTGTACATATGAACGGTAAGTGTTAGGTAGATGTTCATCTAGTTTCCTTTTAAACACATCTGCGGAGTTTGCCATTACGACCTCCTCGGGCAGTCCGTTCCAGGTACCGATGACTCGTTATAAGAACGAATATCTGCGGACATCCAAACAGGTAAAGGTTCCCCGGAGTTTGAGAGAATACCCACGGAGGTTAGTTGATGAGGCGAAATTGAAGCGGTCGTCAAACTGAAGGGCACAGTCCCGATTCCCCACGATGCTGTACGTCTTCATGAGATCACCTCGGATTTGCCTGTACTCAAGAGGAAAAAAGGTTAAGTGCTTCTAGTCGACATTCGTAAGATGAGAATTTTAGGCCCTTTACGATATTTTTTGCCCTTCTTTGTACTCGTTCTATCAGGTAGTCCTTTTGCAGCCATGGGCGCCACGCCTGGACTCCATATTTGAGATGTGAACGAATAAATGTGCCATATATTTTGCCGAATAGCTCTTTATCTATGTCGACGAAATTT
The DNA here is from genome assembly GCA_036362985.1 of Ligula intestinalis. Taxonomy (NCBI): domain Eukaryota; kingdom Metazoa; phylum Platyhelminthes; class Cestoda; order Diphyllobothriidea; family Diphyllobothriidae; genus Ligula; species Ligula intestinalis. The sequence goes on from JAYGXS010000002.1 coordinate 42,810,523, forward strand.
CGCTTAATGGCAAACAGAACACTGTTCGCCCTCTTGGCAGCTCTAACACACTGCAAAGACGACTTCAGGGAGTGCACAATAGTAATTCCCAAGTCTTTTTGTTCGGTAACGTTCGACAGGCACCTGCCATCAAGTATGCAGTTCTGAGAGTCGCCCGTCGGGCTCGCCATCTTCGTTTTGAGCCGCAATGTGACACACTTCTCAAAGTTAAACCACATTAACCATTTTTTGGACCATTCACTTAGGCGGTCAAGTCCTTCTTGTAGAGTTTGTTCATCATAAGCGTTTCTGATGGGTTGCCATATCTTAATATCATCTGCAAACAAGACTCCATTACTGACCAGTCCATGCCTACAGTCGTTGACGTAGATAAGAAACAATAGTGGCCCAAGAACGGAGCCCTGAGGCACTCTCCTCGCAACTGGCACTAATCAGGATTTTGCGTTTTCGACGCACACGGACTGCGATCGGCCTATGAAAAAATCTCCTACCCAATTTAGTAAATTCCCCTTATCCCGGATTCGCCAACCATGTAGAGTAGCCGTTGTACTTGTACTTGTTACGGCTGTGATCATGCCTGATCTAGCCGGCCTCAATGATGTCACGAACGGTACCTCTCCATGCGTGGCGATTGGCGGCAGCGGATCTCGAAAGCTCCACCCAGTCCCTTCTCCAGCGACGGACGCCGAAGATAGAAGGTCCAAGAGCTGCTTCCATGTCTTGACGGACGGTGTCTAGCCAGGTCTTCAGTTGCCCTCCTCTTCGACGTTTCCAGGTGGGCTGTGGTGCCGGGTCGAGGGCAGCATAGGTAAGCTCGTGGGGTGGACGACGGAGAACGTGTCCAAACCACCTCAGTCGCCTTTCTTGAATGGCCTGACATATCCTCGTGATACGATCGCAGCGGATGCGAACTGTCTCATTTGAGATGAAGTCGCTATACTTAACTCACAGGATCGTCCTCAGGCACTGGTGGTCAAAGACCTCCAGTCTTCGCTCATCTTCAGCGCGCACAGCCCAGCATTCACATCCATAGAGGAGAACTGACCGGATGGATGCACGGTATACACGAATCTTCGTGGTGATGGAGATGTCACGTCAGATCCATGGGCACTTTCGAAGGATGGAGAAAACCCAGCGAGCAGCATCGATACGGGAGACAATGTCGTCCTTGCTCTGCCCATTCGGTAGCAGCCTCGCCCCGAGGTATTGAAAGCTGTCTACTTCTTCAAGTTGATGGCCATTAATCTCCAGGGGTAGGCACCCCTGGAGATTAATGACCATCAACTTGAAGGGATGGAGCTCGAGAACAACTTCGTCTTTCCGGAATTTATGGACATGCCTACCGTCATAGCGATCTCATTTAACCGCGACACTACTGACTGTAGACCATCAAAGTTTGAGGCTAACAGCGCAATATAATCGGCGTAGTCAAGATCAGTTAGTCGGCGTCCGGGTGCAAGCTCGATACCGTCCTCTTCATGTAGGGCCTTGCCAAGAATCCAGTCAATGACGTAGTTAAACAGAATGGGCGAAATGATGCAGCCCTGTCGGACACCAGACCGGATATCGAACGACTGAGAGAGATTGTTGTGGACCAGGACTCGTGGGGCGGTAGACCGATAGTAGGCCTTAATCATCGCAATGAGTTTAGTCGGCACTCCATCCAGTTCCATTATTCGCCACAGGGACTCACGATGGATGGAATCGAATGCGGCGGCAAAGTCGACGAAGCAAACGGCCGTCGGTTGCTGGTAGCTATGGCGGAATTCTAGAGCGCGCCTCAGTGTGAATATGTGATCCGCACATCCACGCCCAGTTCGGAATCCGGCTTGGTTGGGTCGTGTCCTGGAGTCACGTACAGACTGGAAGCGCCTGAGAAAAACAACAGCGAAGATCTTTGCAACAACATCGCTAAGACTTATGCCACGGTAGTTCTCGCATCTTGTCTTATCTCCGTTCTTGTGGACAGGTACAAGGATACCTGAGCCCCAGTCATCGGGAACGGCCTCTTCTCGCCACGCCTGTACAATCACCTCATGGAGCCGAGGAGCCAGGGTGTCGACACAGGACTTGCAGATTTCTGCAGGAATACCGTCCTCTCCGCACGCCTTGTTGTTGCGTAGCCTCTCTATTGCATCGGTAACTTCGTCTCCGGAAGGGATGTCACACGACACTGCGTAGGCAGGAGAGGATTGAAAATTCGCTGTGGAGGAGAGGGAGGGTGTGATGGGTTGTTCGTCAAAGTTGAGTAGGTGCTCGAAGTGTTCACGCCAGCGATCGACCTTGGCTGAGTTGTCGGCAATAAATCCTCCATTCACATCGCGAACAAAATCACAGAGTTTCGGGGGCTTACCACTAACCTGGCGTATGATTTGGTACAATTTTCGGGTGTCACCAACATTAGAAGCCTGCTCCATAGAAGTCGCCGTTTCAGACCAATACTTCTGCCGATCATCTCTAGCCGACTTTGCTGTCAGCTTTCGAAGTTGGCGGAAGGAGGCATCGTTCCGGCACCTGACTCGAGTCGTCTCGGCCGATAGCTACAGGGTTCTTCCGCTGATCCAGTCACTGCGGCACCGCTGAGTGAATCCGAGAATCTTCTCAGCTGCCCCATAGATAGATGTCTTCAGTGATGGCCACTTGCTACTGCCCTCGTTGTCAGCCTGGGTCATAAGACGGGACTGGATTTCTGTGCTTAAAGCCTCCGTAGTGTTGGTTTGCCGGAGCTTTGCGACATCAAGGCGTTTCGCACGTGGCAGTTTGGGCACAGATGAGAGGTGAACCTTCAGGCGCGTGCGAACGAGAACATGGTCAGACCCGTGGACGTTACCAGTTTCGGCACCTCGCATCGACCTGCTATCGTGGACCCAGCTGCGAAACCGTGAACTAACTAGAATTTAATCGATCTGACTGGCGGTACGGCCATCGTTCGAATACCAAGTCAGTAGATGTTTGTGACGATGCTGAAAGCATTTGTTGGTGACAAACAGTCGGTTCTGTTCGGCAAACTGCAGCATCCTCTCACCATTGTCCGTTCGAGAGCCAAGCCCAAAACGACCAAAAAGGTGGCTGTTTGTCGGGTCACCGGGCCCAGTCCGGCCATTCCAGTCCCCGGCAACAATTAGCAGATCTCGACGAGGGAGTCGTTCAGCTAGCTCATGCAGTTGCGAGAAGAAATTATCTTTATCTTGCTGTTCAGCCGCCGACGTAGGTGCATACACAGACACGACCGAGATGTTCGTAAAATGGCCTTTTACTCGAAACATAGGCCATTCGGTTGTGGACTGGTTCCCATGCTAGTAGTGCACGATTAGCTTATTCCGAGAGGGCAATAGCCACACCGTGTCTACCAGATGAGTCACTCGGACCGCTGTGATACAAGGTGAAATGAGAATCGACCCCCGGGATTTTCATTTCTCGGGCGCCTGAGTCGGGGAGTCGGACCTCTGACAAGCAACAAACATCCACGTGATATTCAGGGAGACTGTGCGCTGTCAGACTTTGAGTACCAGGTTCCAGAAATGTTCGCACATTCCAGCATCCAATAGCAAGAGTCCGTTTTTTGTTTACCAGTCCAGCTTGCACATTATTCGCCCGCACCACCGGACAAGGGTTGCGGAGCGCGTCGGTTCCCGCGGACACCGTAGCATGGGTCGTAAAATCGTAAGTTGACATGTTTATGAGGTTTCTAGGGAATTTTGAATACAGGCGGGTCCCCAACGGACGCTCGGATTCTTTGTTCGAGGTTGTCTCCTCTAGCACTTTGGCTCAAGAACCTAACCACAAGGCAGTGGTGTTGGTGGCAAGCAAACCTATTTAATGGCGGTTCACGCTCGCCTTGTCACAGTGTCGTCATTGAGCCTTGCGGCATTTTATAAGGCAGTCGGTGAGCCAGACCTCAGCCTACCGCGCACTGGTAACACTGTCGCTGCTGCATCCGCGACTGCTTATTCGTCAGACCCGGGAGCCTGCTTATTTCGCAGCTAACCTTCACTGAAGACCGCGCCACTATCCGCCACCCGTGGACGAGCCAGGTAGCCTGCAGCTTGGCTAACGGGTAACCCTCCTTTTCCGGGTAACCCGCCTTCATCACCTGGGCCAGTGAACACCTTTTTTTCGCGAGTTGAAGATCGCCATATTTAGTTTTTTAAGTCTATGTAAACAACATCAACGGGGGTATTTTCGTCTAATGACTTGGACCAATGCTCCATAGAATAAACTATTCATCGTCAGCCTGAATCTAATTTCTGCGAATATTACGACAATGTTTCAGAGGACACTAATAGCAAAAACCTACAGATGTGGTTTTAGTGACAAAGGACATTCGCTTTGGTGTCAGAAAAGCCCAAGTTTTTATGGAATTCGTGTTAAAGGCAAATAAAAGTGTGGGCCACACCAGGGGCCGTATAGATGCCTAATAACTGCGCAATACGAAAGAAAATGAACCCACTTGTAATGGTTTTACTCAACTAAAAATGCAGGTCAAAAGACTGAAATGAACAAAAAAGACTGAAAAGGGAAACCTATAGACCAAGCAAACGATTACAGTAACTCCTATTGGTTCACGTGATCGAGGACGTGTTTGGATAAGGAAAAAGTCGACCTATTGAACTTTTGCAAGTAGATTTTTTATCAATCACAAGTAAAAACGGTCCTACAAGAAAGCCCTGTCGGCTGTCCTTGTAAGAGGTGAATAGCAGCCCTGGTAACAAAGGCCCTGAACGGCGTAGGTTCAGTTCTTATGGTTTTGCAGTTCATTGAACAGACAGAACGGTTATAATATTGATAATTAAGAGTAAGAATGAGAAAAAAATAAAGAAGGAAAACGGGTAGGATCTTTTTACTCACGCTGCAAGGCCAGTTGACAGAAATAGGACGAGGAAGGCGAATATGAAAACGGCCCCGGGACAGAGCTCAGTAGTTGCAGAGTAAATCAAGGGCTGTGCCGTCGTTCCAATAAGCATAGCAAGTACCCCGGAAAAACCCATCGCTGCGAACAAGCGACCTAAAGTTCAGCATAACAAAAAGTCAATATCAGAAGATTTGGCTATACTCTGTGAAAATAAATTAATCGCTTTGAAGAAAAAGACTTTCTTTCCACAGTGATTCCACAAAAAAATCGGGTGCAGACATTTCAGGTAATGAGAAAAGTTGGTCTTTGGTATGAACGTTGAAAAGCAAGAAGTCAGTCAAAATCCTTAAACGCACTTCTGTGGCCGGAAATAATACTTCGGTCAAGTTTCAGCGCTTTTGGGGTGTTTTTATGAAATACACGGGATGATTCGACAAGAAGCCGGGTATCAGTGATCGGTGCATTAGCTGGGTTAGAATGAGGAAAACTTACACATGGTCGAACACACCGCCTTTACTGATCACCGAAAAGTTCAGTGACAGGATTTCAGACGGAGCAGCTGGCCAGACATTTTTAATTTTTTTAGTGTGTCTGCAAATACTGGTTTCATTCTATATCCAACCCCGGAATTACCTGCAAATCAGTCCAGTATAAGGGATACAGACGTCAGCTTATGTTCGCATTTCCAACGCCAGTCATTTTGGCCGTTGGAATGGGATCACATCGATTCCGGCGCTTAGCATTCCTAATTCTCATCCATATACTTCGCCGAGCAAATTGCGAAACCAATATGGGCTTTTGAAAATCTAGCGCCCGAGGAAGTTGTGGTATGTTTTCTATAATTTTTACGAACTCCTAAATTTCAAAAATACGTTTTTGGATACCGGTACTAACTGCATAAAATGCTATCTCTTCTTGACTCCCACCTGTCACCCTTTGTGCTCTCAGGCAGGAGATGGCGCGCCTTTCCAAAGAAGCCCTGATTCGCTTGCTATGCATTTCTATCCCTAAATTCAAAATGTTGGAATCTGTAGGAACATCCACAATGGATTCCCCTGTCACGCCTCCCTCACGGCTGCCCCTGTAGCTATTCGTGCGATTACAGGGGAGATAAATGTAGACCTTGTCGTTATATGATTTCTCCCAAAACGAGCAGCGTTCTGAACCCGCACAGCATGACTGTCCTATCTCATACGTATATTTTTCTCCCATGAACGACAGTTGTTTCCCTCCCTAAAACCTCACAAATCTCTTTGAACTTATGCAGTTTCCAAAAAGGTCCAAGGAGTTTTTCACGGTCTGTGTTTTTCTTTGTTGCCGTTCCACCTGATTGCCTCGTGCTACTTGGCATTGCCAATAAGCTGAAGTACTATTCATCAATTAAAAACTTCGCAAGTTTGCTCCTTCGCCTTAAGATTTCGTGCGACTATTTCGTTTCTTTTATCTGGACAGATTTCTCAAACTCCTTTGTACTAAATCTTGCATTTTGTAATGTATGATATAGCTACGTGTATGTAAGCCAATTGGAAGTTCGAAGAGGCCCATCTAGACTTCCTTCAAATATACGGGATCGGATTAAAAAAGATTTTTAAGTAGGATTAGTAGAGCTGGAGCTTGCATATTGAAGAGCTGCTTAGGCCATTTTGCCTCTAGTCCACCAGATGACAAAACTATTTTACTTTTACGAGTTTTAAAAGTGGAAAGCATCAGGAATCAAAAAAGCGTATTTGGGACTCACCGTGTTCTTCTGGTCTTACCGCGTCCGAAATGAGACTATTTAGGAGTGGTTGATAAAAGGCCAAAATCCCCAGAAGGAGGGCTACAAGAAAGGGTGCAATTGGATAAACTTTTGAGAAGATCTGATAGATACACTGAATCTACGGGTCAAAAACAACTCTCCATCGGGAAAAAAATTCGTTTAAGGGAAATTGTAAGGACCGAACTTAAAAGGAAAGTTTTCAAATTTAAACGCCAAGTAAAATATGGAGGTAATACACTAGATTTACGTATACCGTATGAGTAAAATGCAAGGCTTTTGTTTGGATCGTGTCAATCCCCCCCCCTTCTTTAGGGTTCTTCGATATTTTTGGAGCACATTTTATGTTCAGAGCGTCTGTTAACAACAATTTTACTCATTTTATCAAGGTAGCACGTATTAGCGGCAGAACAACCCAGTGAGCACATGACGCTGTCTCCCGCTGATGCAGGTACAGACTGCTATAGCCTGAGCTATTGAAAGCGGTGTTGGAGACCTGTAGCCCCCTCAGGCACCCACCTTATCTAAGATTTTTCCGATGACATCACACGCACAAGGAGCACCAAAAGCACACACGTGTATGCCTGGCACTACACTGTTTGTAAAAGCTTGTGGGTAAACTCCTGCGCCCTAAGCAGGCTGCTTGGTAGATGCACTGGACCAACACGGGGGTCAGATCAGGGCATGGCAGGCGTTATCCGGGTTACATTCCATTTTTGTTGTTGTTAAGGGTAATAGACAAAGCCCCTGAAAACCCTATTACCCATAAGAAATGCTGAACACTATAGGAGGGGGGGGGGCGTTGGTGGCACGCGTAGGTGCAGGCTCAGGCACCAGCCACCCGTGGCTTTAATGACACGCGCACTCCATGGGATCTGAGTCAGGCGTGCGCCCGAGCCCACCTTCAGTTTTCTTAATCCTGCCTCGACACAATTCAACTGCGGAGGAAGGAAGGGAGAGTGCGTTTGATGAAACGCAAGTCCACTATCACTAAAAAAATCAATCCACACGTAAATCATCGACGGTCAAACTGTCGGTTGGACTCACTCCATTGCTGAAGTATTTGTAGTGGACACTCATTATGTTTGGGGTGCTCATGAAAAAGGAGGTCTCAGGGTTCCTCGCACATTCCCTAGAATATAGTAGTTCTGGTCTTCGGAGACAGCGTTACATTATCCCTCTGTTTGATGCTTACTCAGTTGTCGAAGTCGACAGAATGGCTATCTATGGATTGGTAAGGTTAGCACTCCAAACAAACAAGCGTAGGAATAAATTGCCCAACTGGCTGACGGAATTCGCGGTTAAAGGTTAGATGTTTGGCTCATAAGTAATTACTGCGTGTTTAATGCGTAATAAGTACACCGTGGAAAATAAGATGACAGGATTGATTTTTAAAGCCCCTAAAAATCTCGTTGACTTATAATAAAATACTTTTAAACGTTTGGTAGCTTGACTTGAATTTTTTTAGTTAAATTCCACCAACAGGAGGACGAATTTTCCTTTTCTTTAAATTCCACCTACTAAAGGTTGAATTTCTCTCAATTAGAATTCGTATCGTGCGCAACAGAAGTTTATGTTGATCGAATTTTATTTCATTTTAGCATATCACAATAAACATAATCTTATTTAATTTAATATGCTTGACCACTTCAGCCACAATTACATATTAATTTACGCTCACTAGCCAAGAATGAAACGTTTGACTACAAACTACGCTAATCAATTGGGCGTGGGGGGATAGATATCTAGAGGGGTTCTACAAATCAAATTTGCCAATAAGATAAAGACGCCTGTAATTATTTTACTGTACTAAATGTAGGTAAAACGGTAAGCCGCTTTGCAGCTGATAGTGGAGCTCGAGTATGGGTCCCAAAACAGCATGGGACGAGTGAGTCCTCTAACCGATCGGTGAGCGTTCCTCAACTAATGAACAAGGTTTCGCCTATCCTCGGTATGGCAAGTGAATGCATTCGGCCATTGTACAAGTAAAAAAGATGACACCTAGGAACAATGAAGAAAGACGCACCGAGAACTGTAAGGTGGTTGTGCAGCGGAAAGGGTGCCATCCACGCGGTACCAAATACCAGCCGACTGAAGGCTAGAAGACCCAAAGTAGCGACAATGGCCGTGATAATTCGCCGTCTGTAGCGCTGTGAGGCCCGGGAGCGTTCACACTGCAGCAGGCGTGAAGACGCAGAGGCTGCCTCCTCGGTCTCGCCTCCAGAGGGAATCCTCCCCAGCAAAGAGGCCTGGTCTTCAATCGGTCTACTGAGGCAGCAGCTTGCAGACAGACCCATGGTCAAGAAGATGGCGGCAGTCACTACGGCGCCGCTTGCAGACCGCAAACCCCTTGAAAAAATGAGGCAAAACCGGAGGGAGTAGGGAGGGGGGGTTGAAGAATGCAGAGACGGCCATGCATACATAGCTGCAGGCGAGAACGAGAAAAGCCGAGCTCACTTCCACATTAAGACTCAAACCGGTCTCAGCTAGCAATTCGGTTCGACACCGCATGGATACAACACATGAAGTCATTTTCACGGGTTCTCTCAACTTCCAGCGAGAAGTTCGGACAGCTTCCTAACAAAGGTGAGTACAGCAGGAGTATAGGTATACTAATGTATATACAATTTCAGTGAGAACCTAGACAACCGCAACATATAATCAACAAGCTAAATGTCTAAGAAGCTTCCAAAATACATAATAATTGTTACGAAGGCGGGACCTCCCGCGCACTCACGGGCGTTGGCGAAAGAACAGGCTAGCTGGGTCGCGCCCGCATGCCAGCCGCCCACGCCGTGCGTCGAGTACACGAGACGACCGCCCACCTAGCGTAGGCAGTGGCCGTAGTCGAGACGGTTTCAGAATGTCCGGGCGCACAGCATACGCTACGAATATTCTAGAAAGACCGGAACCATATAATTATGCCGGAGTAGACAAGCTGAAGAACCCCGTGGACTCCGCTGTCTTTGTGTGCTGTTGAATAGAGCCCTTGCCTGTGAAGACCGCTATCTTGCCTTCTTCTGCCTACTAGTCGGGTCCGAACAATTGGGTTATAAGAGTAATAATAAGCTCACTTGAAAGTCTCCTATGTCCAAGTATCTCAGACCATAATGTCCATCTAAAATTGATTTTGCCGCAAATCTATAACATAAAATACTGCTAGTCTTCACGCGCAGAAGGATTTTAATCATTTTGACTGAACAGCTGCTGGTTAGGCAACAGCACGCTTTACAGAAAAATCCACTGAACTGCACGAAATGCAGAGTTCCGAATATTCATAAAAAGGCTGAACCGATGGCTCACACTGCAGCAACCATATGGGGTGTAGTGGTTGAGATTTAAGGCGCCGCAGTCTCCGGACTCGAAACTGAAAGTGTCCCTTCACATCTTTGTTACAAACCAGTTAAAATTCCCCAAATTGTTTCGTAAAACGGTGAGCGAGGACTCACTGACTGGTGGGTAACATCCAACATGACGCAAAAGCACTATGACTTGTGACCTTTTTTATAGGTAGCCGCACTGCCAGATCGACGCTCCTTCACGATCGAACGGGTATTCCTGACTCACCCACAAGGCCTGTTCTCCAAATCTAAAGTGTTGCCTATGTTATAGTCACATCTCGTAGATGGTTGGATGAGAATGACTTGGATGGCCACCTAAGAGAAACACGGAAATAGGGACTGCCCACAATACATGTGACTTTGTGCCAAATATCAGGGATACTAGATTAAGAATCAAGGTGAGGGTTAGGGTTCAGTTTACGGTTAGGTTGAAGGTTGGGGTCAAGGTCAGATTTGGGAGTTATGATCGGGTTCATGATATGGGCTAAGGTTTGGATTCGTGTGAACTGTGAGATTTAGGTTAAGGGTAGGGCTAGGGTTAAGCTGAAGGTTATACTTTAATTTTATGTTAGGGTGAAGACACGAGAGGACTGTTACACTGTTAGCTACCGGTGGCGGAACCGGGCAAGTCCACAGCTTAGCTATCGGCCAGGCAGCGTCTTTCCGGAGCTTGCAATAGACAGGATATTAGATGCATCCTCGATCCAGCACCATCACAACTGGCAGTCTGTGGATTCGGAGTTGAACGTTTGGATACGTCCCTTCTTGACTTGCAGCGGGTGGTGGTTCCTATTGATTGAGACGTTGATAATTTCCGATGCGATGTTATATCGCTACGGCGTGTGACCTTGTTATCTAGGTGACCGTTTGGCTAGACTGACGTACCCCTACCACTCACGGTATTACCTCTGCCTCCTTTCAAAACGAATAGCCTGCTACCAATTGCATATATAGACTTCGTGGAAGGCCGACCCTCTACCAGTGACCCGTGAACTGGATTGACTATACGTCAGCTGACGACCAGACCCGTTAAAGCACGATCAAGGTAAACACAGTACGCGGCGACTGCCAGTCAGAACAGGGTGCCAGCGAGGAGTCCGTAAAAAAGCACGCCACTATAACTGGTGGAAAATCGAATAGCTAGACTGACTGACGCCGGTGCCTGGTCAAATTTGCAAATGCAACATTGACGCAAACCACTGGTAGCAGAAGGCACGTCTTTTGTGACGTGAATACCAGCTGCTAAACAGTAGTCTGAGCCAAAACTAGGACCTAAATGTTCCTACCTGCATGGTCTTTTCGTTTAAAGAATAAAAATAGCTGAAAGACCTGTCAGCTACAAGCCAACACTCCATCATGTCTGAATAAACTTGAAAATATACTCTCTGCTAAACCGTCCAGCAAATTTTATTCAAGGGATCTTGATTTTCAAGTTAAGATAATTCGAAATGTAAGCTCTGCTTTCTGGGTCAGATGACGGTGGGCTTCATTTTGACTTCCAAATATGTACATTTTGGGGCAATAATACAAACGGTCAAGGGTCAAAATCAGTTCTGATGGCTTGGGAGTTTCGCAACCTACTGTTCATATGTTCCAAATTTTTAAAAGTTCTAATTGTTTCCTTGTCTTAGAGAAAGGCATCAGTTCATATTACTGAATAAATGGGTTTGATGCTGGCTAGTGGTGTACGGTGGTCTACTGAAAAGGGAGAATTTATTTTGTTACCGGCAAGCACGTACATGTAGAGTCCAACTTGACTGGATGTCCAACAGAAGGGTTTGCCCATGAGATAGAGTATAGACACATTCACGTCAGCCCAGAGGATGAGGGCAGAGAAGAATGTAATCAAGACGCCCAGGATAACCAGGGGTTTTCGGAGAAAAGTGGCCTGAAAGCAGAAGGTGAGATGATTAAATAATCCAACCACTTGAAGGATTTCGCGCACAAAATGACCTAGCCACCGAGAATATAATACAATTAGCAAAGTTTAGGGGCATGTCTGCTTTGAGGGCAAGTCAGCCTTAAAGTTGTCGAGGGCAGCAAACGCACGGCACGATAAACGCAGTGGTGACATGGTGAATTATGGTTTATGTGCCTATTCCTTTGAGAAGAAGACAGCCAAAAGCGAATGCTTTTACTGCTTTATGGGATCGCCTATTAAAAGGTGAAGTTTGACCCTGGCAACCTGTTTCTGGACAACTTATTTGCTACAATATTTTCTTAAATTAATCATGTACGGAGCCTCGGCAGATGTTTTTATGGAAACTTAGTCACGGACGTCGATAAACCAGACAATATTGACGGTGAAGAGGTGTCGGGTTAAGACTGGTTTCGGTTAGGAGCAAAAAATCGTATAAGGACCAAAGTCTTCTTGTGTTTTGGCTATAGGCGACTTGATTTAAAACTCTTCTAACTGGTCTGAAGCACAAAACGAGAGTGTAGGCCATCATAGAAAACATAAGGATCAGATAAACTACTCAATACTGGAGCAGCCTAGAAGCAGACAACACGAAGGTGTGAGGATCACGTGCCAGCACAAAGAGAACCCATTCTACAGAGTCAGCGTCATGACAGGTCAACCGTCGTGTCTTGTGCCAAGACAGATTCAAGAAGACCAGCTACGGGAGCAAACGCAGGTGGTTGGCATGGCGTGAGCCCGCACCTACGTGTGCCATCACGCTGCCCCCCCCCCCCCCCCTTCATTTTCGAAATTTTGTCTGGGAGCGCAACCCGAATAACGTGAGCTAAGCCTTGATTTAGCCTTCGTGATGGTCCAGTGCATCTACCACGCAGCACCTTTAGGGGAAAAGCTCATCGACATGCGACAGAGAGGTAATGCATGGGGCTTTTGTGAGACTCATAAAGCTGGGATTTGCACTACTTTCACTCAATTACTAATCTCGATCTGTGTTTGCAAAGTGGAGCAGCGAGTTGTGATTATCTTTTCAATGATCCCTCAGGATGCTCCAAGATAACGGTAGACAAATACTGTCGTTTTTTCGGCCTGTGACTAACTTGAATTGTTTTTTTTTGGCAAGTAGTAAATCGACAAACGCTTTTATCACGATGCACTGAGGATCCTGACCATGAGGATCGTCAACTAAAGCATCATTTTGGCTTTGGCGCATTCATACTTGTGTGTGAACTACACTTTCCATTACCCTCCAGATTATGCCAGGTCCTCTGTTTCGGGGTAATTGGGCCGCTGTGACAAAAACATATTCTGCTAACTGTTAGTTCCGTTTTCTTTCAACTGAAGTTAGTTACAGACCGGAAAAACGACGCTATTTGACTGCCGTTATCTTGGAGCAGTCCAAAGGATCATCGGAAGGATTTGTAATCTATATATACTTTATGTCGGGTGACGCGGTATTTTAGGAGAGGGTGCCTTGAGCAGAATCTTCAATTTAATTGCAGTTCTGGATTCTTTAAATTTTCTGGCGCATTTGTCCTTTTATTACAGTATAGCAGTCCGAGTAGTTTTTGTATAAAAACGTTCAGATTATGTAATTTCATGATGCGGAATAAAACAACTCGTTTGGTCACATTTCAGAATTTCGGTTCATATTTCATGCGATAGCAAATCCGCTGTTAAACAATGCGATTACGAAACGTACACATTTTATTGGATCTGAAAAAAAACTGAAGGAAGACGCAAAAATAAAGACACGAGGCAGGAGCTGACACATACGCTTCGAAAACCCAGTGACCTGTGTGATGATGAGACCTCTGCATCACTGGAGGAGGAAGAAGTCATCTGGACCGGCAGATGCATCGCCTTCGTCGACACCACTCTCGTTTCGGGCATAAAAAGGAGGCAGATGAGAGCAAGCACTCCTGCCACAATGGCAATACCGACGGAAACGACAAAGCCCGTCCTTTGAATAACTTCGCCTAAAATGAAGAAAATTGAGTCCTTAGTTGGAGTACATGTGCCAGCGGGAGTCTGAGAAAGACAACAAACATAGAGAAACAATTGGGGGAACCAATCGATGTTCACGATGGAACCGGATTGAATTAGGATTGCCTTGGTGGTTCAAGTTATTCCACCAGCTTGTAGCAAGGCTAAAGGGAATGTCAAAACGTTCAAACAAAAGTGCAGTTTTCCCATATGGAGAAATTAACTAATATGCGGCACGTCGGCCCTTGTTGCCGATGATGCCCGCCATGTCCCCCCCCCCCCCCCCCTCCCCAACCACCCGGACTCTGCGACAGGACGAATTCGACAAGATAATATCGGATACACTGGCTTACAAAGTTAAACAGCCCGTCTGCGCGTGCCACACACGCCCCGTCCAAAGGCGGTGGACCAGTTTTCAGTAAAAAAATAAGGGGCTGACTCGAATCTTAATTGAATACGAGTGTCGTGATGCCAGTGAAACCTGACGGTTCCTCCTGAGAGTAGGATCAAGTTCTCTTGCCAGCCTTCCAGGCCACGACTTGTAACTTACCGTGATAATTTAGAAGCGTGCCAGACTGACTCGACCGTAGCCGCTCCTGCTTTCCCTAGGCACCATTCCGCTGTTTTATCCGGTCAGTTATCTGATGCAGCGATTTGACGCGGGTGCTTGGTGCGGTATACACTTGTGGAAACCTACCGCGCTGACTCTGTTTTCGCGCTGCCAGGGCTTACACCCGTGCTTAGTCATCTACTCCGCGTGTTATCGACCCACTCGCCGCTTTATACGCGCATACACTCATAGGTAATCGGTAATTCCACCTCTTCTGATTGGCGGCAGACGATTGAGTACTCTTCCACGGCCCGGCAGGCAAGGCTTGAGTGCAGTGAACACACAACTTCGCAGACACACCTGCAGAGCACACGTATTGGCGGTTGGCGCACAACACGGCCTTTGTACTGTCGATTTTCCGGCAGTAAACTTTTGTCCACCAACACCGTCTTCCTTGACTTGAGATTAGAGGAAACCTTCTGTTTTCCAACACTGATAGCTGCGACGATTGGTGAACCCAACGTGCGTCTAGCTGTGCCTCAGCACCCGTCATGCCTGACATTTCTTAGGGGTACGCAGCCCGAATAACGCCTGCTCTGCCTTCATATAGGCCCTGTGTTGGTTCAGAGCATCTACCACATGATCTGTTATAGGAAAACCATTCATATATTTAAAAAATAAGCCAGTACCAATATCAAATCGATACAACTCGAAAAGATATGTGTAATAAACTCCTTCAGTAAGAAGTCTATGTTAGCCACTCCCATGTAACGGTTCATCCCAGCGAATGCGAATTCTGAATGAGTAGGCAAAATTTAGAGAAATTTCCGAACGACCTTGCTTGCACTAGCTCGTACTAATCAATGAGCTTATCCCATTATCAAAAGGCCGCTGCTTACTAAGCTTACAATTAAAAGTCCGAGAAATATGCGGCGCAACATGGACTGTTGCGGTATGACGGTTCCGTCCGATTGGCATATCAATAATTTCAAGTAAAGTGGGACACAAAATCGAATCTATTTTATCATCTTTCACTCAGTCCACTTAAAGTAAGATAATGCACTAGTAAACTGGTGCGGATAACGCAACGGGCACATGGTCAAAATTTCCGACGGTAATTGTTACTTTGCCTGTGGATGTTAGCAAACTATACTTCAATAACTATTATATGCATTTTAGTAGAAGTAGTTAGGCTTAGTACTGCACCCTCCAAAAGGGAAATATTTAGCTTTCTGTGGTTACTTTTAGTCTCATTCATTTTAGTTTAGCTTTTATTTTATTAACTCATTAGTTTACTTTTAGTTATAGTATTAATGAGTCTATTCTTTAATTCAATTTAATTTTTTCAGCGACATGCGGTTGCTTTTCGGTTTGTCGTACTACAATATCTGTCAAAATTCATAAGAAGCAATTGTCAGTTTTAAAAAGTTGTAGAAAACCTGTTTTTCATGATTTTATTTCGATATAGAGTGGCTAGTGGTGTGTAGCCTATTTGCAGGTACTTTTGCGCAGTCCTTGTTTTCTATTGCTTGTATTTGTCATTTTAATTATCGCAGGTAAATTTTCAGTCATCTAGATAACTATTTCCGATTATCTTCTGCATTTATACGTTCAAATTTTACATTTATTTTTCTTCACTGTGATATGACCCAAACATAAAATTCCTATTAACACCGCTCCTGTAAGACAGAGTGCAGGATCTAGGGATATCTAAGGACTTATTAGTACTTAAACAAATGAGTTTCTGACATTATCTACCTATGACGTCTCTACTCACTATGCGATCTGCGCCGATCGTGTCTGAGGACGCATCTACCGCACCTATGGTCCTAGGCTACGCGGCCCTGTCACACCCTTTCTCGTATCGACCGACTGCTGACGACGTGGTGGGTTCCTCGGCTCTTGGCACAGCAAAGGCGTATCATGGTCGCATCTCCGGTCTTCGGGACGTTCTCGTGACTCCGAGGTCTCCTCCTCGTATGGTCCTTCGGATGTAGATATTACTCGTCATGGACGCCATGGCTACCATCAACATTCACAGAAGCATCATGCCCCTATCATTCACATACTTCCCCACGAGCGACAGTTTTTCTCCTAAAAACCAAAAATGACATTCCATTTTGAATTATGAGCCAGCCTTAGGAGTTTTTTCACTTGCTACTCATGTCTCTGATGACGAATCCGCAACGGATATCGAAACGTCAGGCGAATAAACATATTGTCCCAGCGATCGAGTCTTCTTCTTCTTCTCAGTTTTTTCACTGTCTGCTCTTTTTGCTCAGTTACACTGCTGGCTCGTGTAAACTGCGAGTGAGTTTATTACTTGAAACAAGCGAGTAGTCGTTTGAAATTGTGTCGACGACTTATTTGGAATGTTCGGCTTTGCCAATGCATTTCTTAAATCCTATGTACCAAGAGGGAGTTCAAAGGCGTTTGCCTATATTTCCTTTAATAAATTTGACTTGACTTGACTTCGGCCAACTTTATTGTTGCCTTTTCCTACTAGAAGGCAGAGTAAGTTCTAAGAACAGACATTATAAATAAGCCTAGCCCTCCAAATCGAAGAGGGTGATGCATCTGTTCTGGTTAATTGAGCTCGCAGAGCGGCTTACGATTTGGTTAGACTCACCGGCAGCGTACTGGGCAAGGGCAAATATGCAACCAACAAATCCATCAAATATGCCCAATAATATAAGGCGGCGTCGAGTAGTATTCGCCTCCTCTGTTCGAGTCTGCAGCATCTCAGCCGACGGCGGATCCGTCTCCGAAAGGCACACAACCGGAGTTTCGGACGACGGCTCGGATTCGCCCGAATCCAACTGAGACAAACTGGGATCGGCGGACGCATTCTGTTTTTCTACTTGACCGGCAGCCAGATCGGAGATCATGGTAAGGGCCTGAATTTGAACGGGCATAAAGAAGAATTGAATAAAGAAATTATATAACTGAAGAGTGACTTAAAAATCAAAGCTAACTTCTGACAAAATGTTGAAAAAAACTGCGAATTTTTTTTATCAATCAGCTGGCCTTCAAACGAAAGTTCGTCTCTATTAAGATAGATGAAGGCAATCACTAACTGAAGAGGGGGCTTGTGTTTGCATTCGATTCTAGCAAAGGGTAACCTCGCAGCGCCCACTTTACTCTCATTGCCAACACCCATCATGCTTTTCTGTGTCAGGGGTAAGTCTTACCGACTGGAAATGGACGTGAGCGTGGCGACTGATGAGGCTGAAACTAGGTCTACCGCAGCTCACATGTGCTTGTTACAATTTTTACTCTAAATTGGCTAGCAACTCAATCTGAGATCCCTCAACTAGGAGAATTGCTCAGAAGGCTTCACTAGGGAAATACTAAATTTTGCTCTGCAGTTTTGGAAAGGTCGATTTGCGCTCTACTCTACAATGCGTGCCTACAGCTGTTCAGTGAAGAAGGTGAGCGTAAAGTTTGCTGTTGTGACGGCCGACTAAATGACCCCCCTCTTGGAATCTGAGGTTTCTCAGTTTTTCCGTAGTAAGGAAGACCCTAAGTGGTTTCGAGGGCGATCGACCTCAGCGAATGACCCTCACGACGCAACAGTGGCAAGGTCTGAGTCATACCCACCGGATTCAAACGCAAGATTGTAGCTTAGAAAGGCGTATTTGGCGGCTTGCATTGATGTCCCAGTATAAGCCTGAAAGTGGAAGAAATTAACTCCTTCTCTTGACTTATGAAGGATTGAATAAATCTGGAACTGCCTTAACATGCAATTCCCGATCTCGGGAATGAACCAGCTAGACGGATTACCAGAGGACCTATTTGCAAGTTCATTCAAATACGATGGGATGTAGGCTTGCAGATGACAAATGTTTCAGCTATTTTTATTCATTAAACACGAAGACTATGCAGACAGGAATCTTTAGATCCTAGTTTGGGCTCAGAACACTGTTTCGCAGCTGTCATTCACGCAACGGGAGACATACCTTGTGTTAATAGTGGCTTGTGTGAATGTCGCATTAGCAAAAGCGACAAGGCGCCGCGTCAGTCTGTCTACCTTTTCAATCTCCCACCGGTTATATTGGTGTGCGTTTTTACGGACTCCTCACTGGCACCCTCTTCTGACTGACGGTCGACGTGCACTGTGTTTAATTTGATTGCGCTTTAACGAGTCTGTGCAGAATAAGCATCCGGCGCGGTCTCCAGTTTGCTTTTACAGGATAGGAGGACGCATTGTGATGATGTTGGATCGAGGATGCATCCAGTATTCTGTCTGTTGCAAACCCCGGAAAGACAGTGCCTGGTCGTCAGCTGACCTATGAACTAGCCCATTTAGTTCACGGGCAGAGGGTCGGTCTTCCATGAAGTTAAGATATGTAATTGGTAGCAGGCTATTAGTTTTAAAAGGAGGCGATCGTGGATTACGCAGCGGTAATACCGTAAGTAGTAGGGGAACGCCAGTCTAGTCAAACGGCCATTTAAATAACAAGCTCATACGTCGTGGAGACAGTATATCAAGTTGTAAATTGCCCGCTACTCAATAAATAGGAACCACCACCCGCGGTCTACTAATACAAGTTGGGCAGATGCATATGGAGACATTCACCTCCAAATCCATAAACAGTCAGAGGTAGTTTCTTGAAATGTATCATTTAGAATAAAGAAAATTAATGAACAGAAAAAATAAAATTTTCGGCAGTTTTAATGCGTTTTTATGAATATTCTTCCCGTTTGCTATCGGCTGGTGATTTCTTAATGTGGATTAAGTGGGACTCTCGCCGATGACAGATCAAAGTAACCCTAACAGAAAAGCCTGGAACGTGTTGTGGGGGATCAGATCTTGTTAGCCACACGTAGAGTGCTTGTTTAACCTTGTCCGTTACTCCATGCGTCTTGATATTCCCTTCCATCGGCGCAGAGAGGGAGGAGAAAACGCGCAGACGCTGTGTGAGTCTGCCTCGATAATTTAATTAATTCACCAATTCATGCGTTAATCGCCGGTGCTGCATTTACGCCATTAAGTGTGCAGTAGATGTCTTGACCTGAGGGGCTCAAACTGTCGGTCAATGAATGATGACTAAGCAGTCAAGTGCGGTTGGATTATTTCATGATCTAGAAGTTGCCTTTTCGCACGGACACGAAGGGAAATATCCTGCCTACTTCGATGTAAGTTGAAAAACCCCAGAAAGCAAAACTACTTCATAATTGGATTATCGAGTCTAACCTGAATACATCTTTCCGCAAAGTGCAACTGAGATATTTCGATTCGGCGCACCGTTCCGAAGAAAGGGTTATTGAATTTATGTAATAATCCATGATTACAGGAAGGTGGACGCGGTAAATGAATAGCAATTTCTCTCATTAATTGAAAGGTTGGTCGGAAATGCTCATGTGACCGAGAGTTAACATATTATTACGCATAGGGTATCGATATGATCGAGCTCCGTGCTAATCAGTGCAAAAACCACAGCTAAGTAAGAGATGAACTAAAGCTTACCAAAGTAAGAAAACCACAAAATCCGTGACCGGTGAGACCAGACGGTATCGCAGCAAGGTACCACACCCACAGCGGCAACTTCAAAGTCACAATGATACCTGAAAGCGTGAATAATTTTCTTAAAAAATAGAAAAGGGGGTGTATCTTTTTTTAATTTTGGCCTTCTCTCTTTACATTATGGTGTTCGACTTGAGATGTGACCGACGTTTGATTCAGGCAATTACCCTTGCTATGGAATGGACTAGGGTATATAACGCAGAGGTCGGAAGACTGATTTGACCATGCGGATTATCGATCGGCTTAGTTGATAGTAGGGCATTTTATGGCCTCAACTTGCTTCTTTCGAAACTTCCTGCGTACTTTTAGCTACAAGGTCCTTGTACATAGGTCACACATTCATGAAATGCAAAAGATTCTAACAGCAAAAGCGATCTAGATCTTTGACGCAAATTTCCAATAGTAGGTAATTGAAAATGCCACTGAGAATGCGGACAAGAACGCTGTGGCAAGTAATGAGCAATCACCGCACCAAGTAAGACCTCAAGCGGGGCCTACAGGAACGGACAATTATAGTACGCATGCGGGTGACCGCTACGAACTATTAATACCGTGCAATCTGTGCATGTATCACCCTTATCTGCGCATGTCTCAGACTTGTTTACGATTACCTATGACTAAGGATTCCCGACGGAATTCGAAACGGCAGGACAATAAACTCTTGTTCCAGTGATCGCTTCTTCGTCTTCTGAGTGCAAGGTGTTAAACATTTTATATCAGTGAATTCTCGGTGACTTTTCACACAAGGTGAAATTTTGTCTCTGTCCTTCGAAAAGACACGGGTAATAATAAGGTTCCGTCGAGGTCTTCGGAACCTGTAGGAGCTACCGACCACAAATAGGGACACTGAGGCGTCTGGTCGTCATCGGTAGTTAGTTATACTTTAAACGCAGGTGGGGACGCACACACGTTCTGCAACTGGTCCGAAGGGCCATTGAGAGCAAGCCTTTGTTGTTCGAGAGGAGGAAACGTTTGACTTAAATGCTCAAGCCTCACCATACCTACGGCCAAGCCCTCAGTTTGCTACCAGGTGGAGTTGAGTACGGTTGACTGCTCGTAACTTTTGTCGATATGACGTCTGAATGATAAAGCGTTCATCACTACATGACAGCCCAAACGGATCCGCATCTGGAGCCGCAAGACGAATTAGAAGTTCCCTTGCAGGTTCCGAAGTGAGAATGAGTCAGTAAACGTCCTACTTCTGACTATCAGTAACAATCTTTCAAAACGCTTTCATTATGTTTGGCAAAAGGGACTGTCTGATATTTGCCTGATTCACTATACTGACAGAGCAGGTACCAGCCAAAAGCCCAGACACTTTTCTGGTCAATCCTCTTTCAAGGCATGACGCTACTACGGAGAGGGGGTCAGCTCATTATTGACCCCTTCCCCGCGTTCCTCTTCTGTTTTCTGGTGAATATTCCGATTTTAAGACTTCAGCTGTTTAATTTCTTCAGAAATTAATATGCTAACTTGCAGTAAGTGCTTACGAATATAACGTGGTTATGCCGCTGTAATTTAGGGATTTCAGCTCAAACATTTATATCTACTGAAAATATTTGTACCGGACGACCTATTCCAAGTTAGCACATTGACTCTTGAGAGAGTAAATAAATTTGAAGCTTATGATTTTTTTGACGTTGTGATTGAGGCTTCTTGGTTGGCTGCTTATCGTGGAAAACTTTGCAGCAATGAGGGGCCACATGATCTGTCATTCATCCCCGGCTTCGGTCTGCACCGAATCACATATAACCGATGTCAGTGCGGTTTGCAGACGAACATCACGTGACCCCGACGTCAATAAGCTGCCCTGGAGGGAGGGAAAGGCGCACGGCGCAACGAAGAGCATTTACGTTTGCGTTCCGGAACTTCAGCAAGTGGGAGTGTAACAAGAGAACGCTTTAAAAAGCTATGCAAACTTGACACAGGCGATTTTTGAATCGTGACAACGAGTACTGACCCACCGCCAAGCAATGACGGAATGCAAAAATGTCTAAAGTAGTCAAACAGGCATATCATAATAGGGCATATATATTGCACTAAGATCTCACTGAAGATGATAATACTGGCCAAGTTGCCAATGGAGTTGATGATGGCAGCTGGTTTTCGACCTTTCCAGTCCGAGAAATGACCAAGGAATATGGTGGTTAGTAGGCCTAATGAGCCTGTAATGAGGCTGTAGATTGTGGAAACCTGTGCCGTCCGTTTTTGAACCCACTCCAGCTTTGCGATATCATCTGGCCCGGTAGAGCTAATATCAGGAAGCAGAGAAAGTTAATACGCATATTTTGCTAACTGAATAAAGTGTCTCCGATAAAGGACGAACTAGGCAATATTGCAGGTGAGCGTAAGCTACATTTGGATTTTAATTGTACAACAGATGTATATGCTTGTTCTTTCTTTTTCGTAGTGGCAATAGTACCCGGCGCCAGATTGTGTAATCAGAATATCCGTGAGCGATAAACTCTAATAAATCCATCAGTGTGAGAACTATGGAAAAAAGAGACTTGCGATGACTGATCACCCATATCATTAAGTATTTGTTTGAAATAAGTAGACCCCCCATTTGACGCACAGGGACGATAGTGAAGGAGGAAACAATGTGTACTCTATGCCTATGGGAAACTAAAGCTATAAGTCAAACATTTAATGCACAAACGTAACACTGCAAGGAGACTGCCAGAACGCTTGCATCCAAATACGAGATGATTGAAGCAAAATATGCCCTAAAACAGCTGTCCAAGCGGTTCATAGGAAAAAAGGATAAGAATGACTTGTATGATAATCTAACCAGGATACGGGAGCAGGAACCGTCTGCAAAGCATGTAGCTTGGCGCCAAATTTCGGGAAAATTAGGTTTAGGAGTGTAGCGAGAACTAGGATGAGAGGTTACGGTTGGGGTTAATGTTGAAGTTTGAGTTTGCGTGAGGACTATGCTAAGAGTTAAGTTTCGTGTTACTTGTAGGGTATAGGTTTGAGCTACGGCTAACATTAAGAGTGACGTTTTATATTAGGGCCAGTATATGTGTGTGTTCGACCATCGATTTCGATGAAGCCCACCAAATGCACCAACAGGTTGGTACAGAAGGTGACGGCCTCAGGGGGTAGATTATAGTCACAACGGACGTAGTTAGCGCCAACCACACTCTCCCCTTCGCCCGGGGTCACGAAGACCAAACGGGACCCCGCATTGGCCGCTTTCTCCTATGCAAGCCAGAAACACTGCCTAACTTAGCCTTAAATTACAGTAGACTTTGCACGGGTACTACCGCACTACCTGCCCTCACTCAAGGCAGGCTCAAGGAGGCCGAGACTGATACGGTTACTCTCATTTCTACTACTAATTATTATTTAGCAATGTAGCTGCGCGTTGGTAGTACTGGTACTAACGCTGACGCTACGATTTGTTAGAAGTGACGTGGATCAAAGCCAACGCTGGAGCTCATATCCCCTTGAGCTCAACAAGGAGTGTGAATCTGGGTTTAAACTATTCCGAGTAAGTACGTGTTTGGGACCCTGAACACACCAGAGCTTGCCTTGGTTTCCACCCTCTCAACTCTATCCATTAGGCTGTGTCCGTTTCTACTAGGTCTGGACTAAGATACTGCTGTTAGAAGAACGTGCTTATGTTAAGGTGCTAATTCTTGTTATCGTGTTTACTAAGGCCAGTAAATAGTATGCTATAATATGGGCCGTGTGTGCTTTGTAAGAAGTCGACACCCAGTATGCATTTGTATGAGGTAAAGTGATTAGCTTATGAGTTAAATAAAACGTTATTAAATAATAGTACAATAGTACCTTGCACTTATGTCGTCTAGTTTGCCGTCTAGACTAACTATCGGCCTACTATAGTATGTCTGTAGCTTAGACTTTACAGGTCGTCTACTCATATCCCAAAGTTCACAAAGCTTTCTTCTAACCGAAACAAACATATTCGAAATTTTAGTATCGCTAACTGTTAACTTTTGTACGATACCCTCCGAATAAACCAGTTATTTAATAGTATGAGTGGGTGAATAAGTTTACGGCACCCTTGGTACTACTATTGTGTATAGTTGCTTATGATATGACTGGGGCCGTTTGGTAAGACTGATTATTGACGGTCAAGGACACAAGAAAAATGAAGGCGGGCATTGTGCCGTAAATTGAGTTGTTTGGGTGGCATAATAGGAAGTCGACTTTTAGCCTCCTGTAGCCAATTCGAAAAAAAATTTGAGTAGTTTTCTGCGCTGTGTAATTTTATAAAAACCTCACTGTGCATAGAACTTAGCGTAATTACCTGGTTCTCATTTCCGCAGTGGACAATAGATTGAGCCAGATAAGTGTCGCTTGCGTTCATATCACACACCACAAGCCCTAATCTAGCGTTTTGTAGATGCCTGTATTCTCCCCCTAATTCTTTACTGCTTTACAGTTATTTTTCCAGCCTTACTTAAAAAAGACCTAGTCATTTCGAAACGTAACCTCCGAATGATCTCTTCAGCTGCCGGTGTTTCCTATGTTTTTTAGCTGATCTTATAGTGGAACGCCCCTTTAAAACGGTCAAGCAATTTGCCGATCGTATTCTTAATGAGGTCACCCACCCTTTCCACTCTGACCTAATGAATGCGAAGTCTTCCCGTTCCATGCGTCGAGGCTTCCGTCATGTGTCTTGCCACACATCAGAATATCAGCACTCGGTACTCCCATTCCTAGCACGCTATCTCACGTGTGAAGAAGCAGAAATTGAGAAGTTGAAATCTGATCTGTCTCCATCGTAGACGTGGATACCGTGTAAAACTTGACTTGTGAGTATTATATGACCTTTTACCTCTTAACATGACTCATTACTTAACCTCCGTGAATGGAGCCATTTTTTTCGCTAAAATGTATAATTTTTATTGGTAGATAAAGCAAGATTCTCTTCTTCTTCTTCTTCATTCCCGACGAAGACAAGGGAAGGCTATTTCTGGCTCATTAGCCAACCATACCCAAGCCCAGGTGACGCACTTTCCTAGGCTTGAAGCTTGCTGCCTTTTTCGGAAACGTTCATTTGCTTACAATACTAGTTGCCGCGCGGATGCTGGCAGGACTCGAGGGTGAGCCCCAAGATAGAATGGTACAAGTGATTTCTGTTAACAATCGATTAAAGTTCATCAATTAATGCTAATATTCCCGATCTAAAACCGGCAAGACAACGAGCCCGTGGCTCAATGGTTAGAGCCTTGGACTTCTAGTCGAAAGGTTGCAAGTTTGAGTTTCGGATGGTTCACAATCTGGGGTTGAGTGTGGCTGGCTAATGATGGCTAATAAATAAGAAGCGGTCATTCAAGTCACTTTTTTTCTTTATCAGCAATGTTCATCTACCTGCAATATTTTTTACGGCTGCTGATAGGGCTCGAGACTTAGTCCAAAGTCAAAGCAGGACGAGTGAGTCCTGTAACCAATCGGTGAGCTTTCATCCACCAAAGTAGACTGAGTTTTAAAGAAGACTGTGACGGTGTTATTATTTTACTGACAACACAGACCAACATCAGGAAGCTTTTCGGCCTATGTGGGCCTCATCAGGTGATGGCAGGTCAACTCTAGTGTAGCAGCGGAAATTGCTGCCACGCTCGAGTTTCGAACTCGAGTCTCTCCAGCCAGAGGCGAACGCTCTAACCATTGAGCCACGGGTCCGCCGTGTTGTCGGTTTTTGTGACGGATTGACAAATGCAAATACAGGTCGGACCTTCACTAAAATGGTACGAAGTACATGAATGCCATAAAGTCCCCTATGACTCCTGGCAGATTCTCTCCGTGCTACGTGCTTATGAACTCGTTCGGGAAACCGTAGGAGAAAATATTTTATCAAAATAACCGACAGCTCTAGTTTCGTGTATTCATTGATGTCCGTCCATTGGGGTATAGTTAACTTCCACCCAAGTTTCCATGCGAACAAAATGTACGCCGAAGGATAATCAATATAGCGCATACTATATTTTGCCCTGGAAATATTTAAATAACTAGCTGGAAAACATATAGTAGCAGAACAACCCGAAAACTAAAACAGAGCAATTCGAGACTTGCTTCGTCCCCCTTTCTAAAAAGAATTACATGACAGTAACTTTGATTGCTTCGTGTTTTATAAAGAATTGCGCAAATTGATATTAGTAGAGGCAGATTTTAGAAGGCAACTTACCTGTTATCATTTTCACACGGACTGACTCCCGTTGCATTTACTGGCAATCCGGCTTCCTCACTAAACCTACAGGATGGAACAAAAAATCATCGTTCTATCGATCTTGAGGTGGTGTGTTTATGAAAGAGGTATTTTTACAAGGGACTATGCAAGTACTTTGCTCATTGACAACTGGAAATGTAGAAAAATTAATTACGAGTCTTCCTATTTACCACTCGCTACAAGTTTACTTCATACGCTGATCAACAGACAGACATTTTCATTCGTTAGGGCACGGAAAAGACCGAGTGCAGAATACCCAGGTTATATTTTAATTGAAACATGAACAGTTTCTTGTGGTTGAAGCACTCCAAACCTACTTGTTCCCGGTTCCCGGAAATTTTAGCATCAGATCATGGAGTGCACAACCACTGGGATTGGCATTGCATACAGTGTGACAGTATTGTACGATGCTACTAGGCTCATGCAATTCCAACTTCAAACCGGCAACG
The DNA here is from genome assembly GCA_036362985.1 of Ligula intestinalis. Classification (NCBI taxonomy): domain Eukaryota; kingdom Metazoa; phylum Platyhelminthes; class Cestoda; order Diphyllobothriidea; family Diphyllobothriidae; genus Ligula; species Ligula intestinalis. Next base: position 42,837,101 of record JAYGXS010000002.1, read on the forward strand.
TCTGGTACAACCAGCATATGAAATAGTCAAGTGGAGCGTGGTGTAAACAAGCCAGGAGCAAATAATCCTGTATTCAACACACGTGTGCCCACCGATGATAGTTAGACCCCGTCACCCGCAGTGAGGACCCAAACTGTCCCTAGAACGCGGCGGTAACTTGAGTGCAAACTGGTTTACAGTGTAGGAGATTAGTGTGATATATAGGCCTCATGAGCGGACCTTTACTCAGTAGGCTAGCTGTGTGCGTGCTTGACTGATGTCTTAAACCAGGAAGAAAAAATACGACCACCCAGGACAAAAATATTTATTCATGGTCATGACAAAATTGTGTGAATTTATAACGTGCCATTTAGGTCTTTATTCCGCTTTAAGAAGGAGAGACTTCTGAAGTCGGGCAACTTCTCGCAGACAATTAACAATAAAATTCTACGTTTTGGGAATATGAACGTCTAACGTCAAACGCTAGCTGAGTTCGATTGGCAAGGCAAAGTCATGAGTAGTGGGGATGGGTATGCTCACCTTGACTGGGGAAATTAAGTCACTAAGTATAGGTTCGTTAGCGATGGTCCCTAAACGCACATAAAGTGGCCGTAAAGAAACGTGTATCAGAATTCTGGTTGAAGTACGCTGCTACATAAACGGGTTAGTGCGAACTAATTCTCAGTTCTACCGTTCAAGCCAAGCCAAGATTTTTTGAGTATCGGGAATTTAAGTACTGGATAGCCTGTCGAGAGTTACCTTACAGCCAAATTCATGCACGCTTCCCACTTAAAGCAAGTGCCAGTGCTCGGTTGGAGTCAAGTTGCATGAATATGCTGAGATTGGACTCCATAACTAAATTAGCTTTGAACCTTGGCCTTTTAAGCTCCAAAAACAACAGTTACCCCGCCTATCCATAGCGCATCCCAACAGATCTGGCTACGAAGAATAGCAAAAAATTTACTTGAAAAATACCCTAAAAAACTTTCCTGAGAGTTATAACAATTGAACTTTTAACCCCTTCAAGAAACGTGTTTTAGTGAATTCCGTAGACAATCTTTCTGTATAAGTCTTCGTGCAGCAGAGTATGAAGCAACTAAAAATTTAAGATCAGATGATAAAAAATGCCCGACCTTGCGCCCTGGGATCGCATTTTAGCACTAATTATTTTCTTCAAAACGTCCTGGGATATTATTTTATTTTAAGAGGCTAGAACATTTAGAAAATGAAAAATATTATGAAATTGAAACACTCAGGCACCGCATGCCCACACAAACTGTCAGCTCGATAGATGAGATCTTACTTATGATATGCGTCTAAGAGACGAATCCGATCTGTCAGACTTCCGGTAAAGTGTAGTTTTGTTGAGTTTATAAGTTGATTCTGCAAGCTGAGAGTGACTCTGTGTTTGTGTGCATAGTGTTAATGAATTACTAGAATTGAAGCGAGTAATAGTGACCTGAAACCCTCCTAAGGTTAGCATCATGCCCAAAATACTTTAATGATTTTGGGTAGGGCTTCTGATTCGTTGAAAACAATTAAGTTTAAACTGGTTTGCAGAGGAAAAAATGTAGATTCAGACGGATTATTAAAACTTGCACTAGGTTGCTTCGATATTTTACCAAATTCCTCAGTTACTTAAAAAATTTCAAGAAGATAAAACAGTTAATGCAGTTGAGCATTTTTTCTATCTTGGAATTTAGAATTCAACATCACATGAGCACAGACTTACCGGAAGAAAATGTACTGTAGAGCAACAAATCCATGTCCAATTACAGCAACAATTGCAAATCCAGTCGCAATATGGAGAAGGATAATCGCTCGCATTGACCAACGTGTTGAAGCCTTGTTTCAAATCGCATTACTAAAAGTCAGCAATAATCGTTTTCTAAGTCGCAGTTAGAAACTAAAAAGATTTTCATAAAGGTAAGCACTGGAAACATCCTCCATTATCCAAGCTGTATGTAGAGGAATTTTGCATGCTTGCTGGAAAGACGTTGTCCAGCAAAAATTTAGTCGTACAAAAATCCTTTAACACAAACAGCGTTCGTAAAGGAAAATTCGCGCAATTCTAGGAACGAAGGTATCCGGTATGCGTAGGAGAGACTGGAATCATATCCAACAAGAAGGATAAAAGGTCATGCAAACAGCATGGGCCTGATAGCCTACCTGCTAGCTAGTCGAGTCGATTCAGGCGTAAAGATCTATGCTATGATGTCTAGTTGTGCATAAAATTAGTAACTTCTGCTGGACCACTAAATTAGGAACGTAGGCGTCACTCTGGATACTTGGAAAAGCAACAGTTTATCGGCATAAGTATCAAAACGATGAGAGAGCGCGCATGCGGCAAATAAAAATCCCGAAGGTGAGTTCTTCAGGTAGAAGTCATGTGAGCTTCGCCCTCTAAATAAAGCCAATCCATACGACGTGTGGAGGGTCGAAGTTAATAACTGAATGGCTGATATATGTCTCGGTACATCCTTAACGGACTAACCGTCCGAAATCTATAATCGTTATTGAAAGCCAACCGGTCGGAAGTTCGGCAAGCTGGACAGAGATTCCATTAACGGTAACAAGGACGCATACGAAGGAGTCATTAGCTAAACTCACTGAAAGTATTATCCTTGCAAAACACGAATCCAAATGTTCCCCTAAATCGTTTTCCTCGCAAAGGCTTGTCAAATACATTGATCCTGCATCTTAACCTCCACAAACTGGTTGCGTGCGCCTCTACGGTGTGCTCTGTCATAGCTGTCTGCCTTGTCTTCTGGGCTCCATCGGCCTTGGTGTGCTAACTTTCCACTTTATCGCCCTCGCGTCAAAATGTATTCAACCGAACACTGCAGTCAGCAGTGTTTGGCTCTGTCGCAAAGGGCATTTACTCGTCGAGTTTAGGGCCCGGCTACATACAAAAAATCGCGCGCCCTGTGGTGTGAATGCCAAATTATTAACTAGATATCTAATTGATGTACGTTAACCGGCTATTTCTAGACATAGGCATGGCTATGTGGTCACAAGAGACGAGGCTACCGCATTCATGCGAGATAGATATATATCTCAGAGTATAGGACCGCATCTTCTTCCGAACTGCTTCCTAGAACTCGCATAATCTCCTCTATTGGCAATCATACACAGAGTAATATGCGAGAGGGGTAGGAAAGCCTTACAGCATGCGCGTGCAATGAACTATGGAGTCCCATACACGACTAATTTAGTTGGTTTTTATTGGTTGTCAGTCTGTGATATGATTGGTTGAGTCTTTGGTTTCCGATTGGTCGGTAACTTATTTAGTTTTTTGTTTATGATTGGCAGATGAGGTATCAAGTCTTCGGTTTGCAGACTATTCGAACATGTGGGCTCTTGGCCCTACTTACGTGTTGTTTAAATTTATCAATAACCAAGTTTGTTAAAACTAAATACAATACTCTTTCACACTTTCGGTTTTGACGCGTAACAGCAACTATCTTGCTACTCACTCTCCACCGCTCAACTCTCTCCTCACCTGCCGCTGTTTATTTTGCCCTTCAACGACACCTCTCTGGTGATCACTCTCGGGCTCCAGGAGAATCCAGCGACAATTTGCAAACGAGTTTTCTCCCCATTTTTGCAAC
>JAYGXS010000002.1:42844363-42858856 GCA_036362985.1 Ligula intestinalis
ATGCACTATGCTCCGCTCCCATCTTGGCACTTCCTAATATCGACGCCGATGCCCCACCCTTCATCCTGGATACCGACGCCAGCAAGTCCGCTATCGGTGCTGTTCTCTCGCAAACCGGCACTGACGGAGCCGAACACCCCATCTGCTTCGCCAGTAAAACCCTTTCCGACACTGAGCGGAACTACTGCGTTTACCGCAGAGAACTCCTCGCGGTCGTGACCTTCATCCGCCAATTCAGACACCTACTAATCGGCAAAGAATTCATCCTGCGCACCGATCACCAAGCCTTGAAATGGCTAGATTCATTTAAAGACCCAACAGACCAATTCGCCCGCTGGCAGGAGTTTTTGCAAGACTTCCACTACAAATGCGTATACCGCCCCGGTCGCCTTCACAGTAACGCGGACGCCCTCTCTCGTTTACCCCACGCCCCCGAGCTCGATGACACACACCCCCCCGAATTCGTTAATGCCTTGGTAACTTCTGAACCCAAACGACTCCAATGGTCATCTGCCCAACGCTCCGACCCCGACACCTCTGTCATTTATCGACACTTAGCCGAGGGCCATTGTAGCGGCCGAGCTGACTGGTGGCGGAAGATCGAAGGGATAGGTCGCAGGCGGGTTACTGACCGGAGTAGAATGAACGGTAGCGGGTCGATAGGAGATCGAAAATGGATTTGTCGGTGGATAATCAGTAGGATAGAGAGTACCCGCAGTGGAGGAGGGCTCTGTCCGTACACTCACCGAAGGGGGTGTATTCTGAAAGAGAGGGGTGGTTTCGTATGCCTCACTTAATAGGCGAGCAAATTCTGAACCATCGAAATCTTCAATCATTCCTCGTTGACTCTTCTCGTTAGGAATCAATTGGCAGAGTTAGTAGAATTTATTAGAACACTACAATCTCTTGGAACAGGCGTATAACGAAAACGGGGTGGAAAAAAACCAATGGAAGGAGTATAACAAAATAGTTTATCTGAGTGTGATAGAATGCGGAGGAAAAAAGGTAGGCTAGCGAGGTATAGTGCGTACTGACAAATTATGAGATGTACTGTAACAGCGAATGTAAGAGCAAGGCAAAAGAGAGGTTTGACTTATCGTATCCGCCGGCGGTGCCAATCGCGCGACCAGTCCTGAAAATTGAAACTCCGCGGGTTAGCCCGACAAAACACACATGGTTCAGGTGGGGGCGCTACAATATGGCATCTACCGTATGCATGGGTCTGCTCGATACGGAGATTACAATCGTTGTCCAGTGGCACAAGTTTGCTAATTAGATGGGATGTTGCAGATGTCTGAGGTGGGTCGAGGCAGCTGCGAAGCACCATCGTCATTCAAGTGCATCGGCAGAAGACATTTGGCCTTTCGTTTGTCGAATATCTAAGTGAGATTGAGATTTACATCATTAGTATTTATATTTATGATACATTATAAGAGGAAACAATATATATTTTAGTATAATTGAAGAGAAGATTATTTTCTTTCATAATATTTTTTTATAAACATTTAGATATTAGTAGAGGAATATTGGAATAGATAAATTGTTCTTAGTTTTTGTTTTTTATTTTTATTTTTAAGGATTGGAAAAGGAGGCAAGGCACAATTTTGCTTAAGCTTTGATTTTATCAGCGTTGGAAACCGTCGACTGGAAAGCTTCCAGCATTTGCCAGTTTTCTCAAAAATTTTCGGGAACTCTCCTAGACCGTTAGATCCCTTTTGGTCCGAATTGGACGTCAAAGAACTGGTTAGCAAAGTGTCCTATTTTATTCAGAAATATATGCGTCATGTCATTTGAGAAGAACTGCTTGGTCTTTCTTCTAAATTCGGCTAAACTGTGGCTTTTGCGAATATCGTTGGGTAGGGCATTCCATATGATCGCATATCTTATGGTGTAGAAATTTGATCGCTGGGCCGTCCTAGCTTTAGCGTTATGAATTGTATGCTGGTTGTTTCTAGTGGAACGGGAACCATTTTGATTTGTTAACATATTATTGCTAAGGATGTTCTGATTATGTGTCACTTTAAATAGCAGTTAGTCTACCCTCGAAAATTTTCCATTGCGTATTTGCTAAGACGTTTTGTATATTTGTAGTGATAAAGTCCCTACAAACATTTGCACGTTAGCAATGATGGCGTGCACATCTGCTGTTGCACCGATCCTATCTGCTGGTTGAGTGTTTCAGGAGATTCTCTGCAGCCGACACTTCCTGTCATTTAAAGAGCTTGAAGAAGCTATTAAGCAGTTTAGCAAAGTAAGGAAAAAGCAATGGAAGACTATTTTTAGACAACTGGTTTTTTTATTTCAAGACGGGCTCTTCCCAAAAATATCCTGTGGGATCAATGAACGCCAACACGTTTGTCTATACCAACCGGAAATACGTATGCGTCCTGGTGCCGACGAAAACGTATGGTGATATAATTGTATTTTATTTCAACTGCTAGTCGTGATGGGTGCACTGCCTTTTTCAGCGTTCATCACAGAAAGAAGAAGGGCATCGCCGTGACGTCCTTTAAGCTGGAACACAATCACGAGTCCGTGCCGCCTGATAACATAGATACTGCAAGCATTTCGAAAGGCCGACATTTCCAGGACTTTCGGACGCTAAGTCCGTCATCCCCCCAAAGTAACTTTTGTGATTTATCGTTATTTTTCAACATTAGCACGCAACCAACACATGGTAATGCGTTCTCAATTTAAGAGGTTCATGCAGAGGGGCATTTTCAACAGTTTTGCTGACCTTCATTCAAAAGTATTGGAATTTGAGAAGGTAAGTGAAAGTATGCTGACGTTTCTGGAATTTTCAGGCCACACATTGCAGTTTTCGCATGGCTCACACTACTAGGCTGCCAGCAGATCATCCTGCTTTTAGCAGAATCAAGTACCAGCGTCTTTATTTCCAATTTTTGCACGCTGGCAACCCCGTAGCTACAAACAGAGTCAGACGATGGAAGTAACTGTATTTACTTTGCTGATAACGCCTTAGGTCAATGAAATTTGGCTGCAAGGCCAGATTCACAGCCTGGAATGTAATGGCGCACTTGTTCTGAAGTTTATTTACCTGATGCACAACCACATCTGTAACCAGATGTTTGTGTCCGCCTACCCAATATATCGTCGGTTTGAGGGTGAGGCGGGGCAAAAGGTGGTCAGGATGATAAGAGACATGATACTTTCTGCAGGTCATTATAAAGTTTTTTTGAAAAGTAAGAATGGTATAAAGCAAACTGTTTTTTAAAAATCATTTGGAATTAACTATACCACGAAAGACATAGCAAACATGTGACGCCGCATTTTGCAAGCGGATTCCTCTGGGACGGGTATGGAGGAAGCCCTACATAAGTTGGCTGGTGAAAGCTTATCAGATTTTATGTATGGCATCGAAGGGCTGGAGGCATTGTGTTTCACCACACCAGCCCTGAAAACCATGTTTGCACTGTATGCGAAGGTGGTGCAAATGGATGTCACCTACTGAACTAATCGCTTTGGGTTTGCATTGTACCACAGTGTGGTAACCGATGTTCTGCGCTTTCGTTAGAAGGTAAACCAATGAATCCATGCAGTGGGTCGTTGGGAAATTTTGGAAAATTATGGGCTCAGCTACCAAGGATATACGACCGGTTTTAATTAAAAACGATGCCCGGGAAATAGGGGCTTGGAGACAAGTATTTCCCGAACTGGGCATTTCTATTTTATTGTACACATTTCATGTGCTGCAGGCTTTTCGCCGTAAGGCAATCAGCCTGTACCCCAGCGACATGGCCGGCGCGGCTATGCGTTTTTTCAGAAGGGCTGTGAAAACCGTGAGTCTTTCAAAGCATAAGGAGGCAATACAGGCCTTAAGAATTGGTTATCCATTACTGTGGCCATTCATTGAGGAGAATTGGTTGAACAGTGAGCCCACGTGGGCTCACTTTGGCCGTGTTTGCCGTATCACGTACGGCGACAATACCACGAATAAACTGAAAGATTTAATTGGGTATTGAAAGGCTGGTGTAAATTGAACATGAGCATTACGGATTGTATGAAGGCCTTGGCTACCCAACTTCATTCCAATAATGTCGACATAGAGAGGCGGGAGGCTGAAGAATATTGCCACCGCCGTCAATATAATGATCGTCCCGTTCATGTGGCAGAAATATGCCAGAGGCTGACGGCGTATGCGTCAGATATATTCCCCAGGCATATTGATGCCACTAGTCGGGTAGTAACGAGAAGTGAGTGGGCGAACTCTTGTAGTTGCCGATTCTTTTCGAATTGGGAACTGCCGTGCGTCCATATAAATAAATAAATATATTTTATATTTTAGGCCCGGAGGGCCTCGTCATTGCAAACTTAGTGCTGAGGAAAAATTAATGCAAAATTGATAAATGCTGTTCTCCATGAAGCAACCACATATACAGCAGGAGCGTTTAGTAGTTTTGGTAGATTAATTCATATTCACCAACATATTGTCGTTTTAAAATAGTAGTTAACGCATGGTGAACTTAGGAGGAAGCAGTGCAAAAAAATTCCTGCCATTTAAGCTGGGGTGAAGTTCAGCGAACACCCGCTTAAAAAACGTAGGAGAAAAAAACTGCTTCAAAAAAATTAAGGGGGTTGGTTGGGAGGATTGATTTTAGTGCAAATGAGATGGGACTGTTGATGAGAACGAATGAGGGTTGGAAACGCTTCTTGTAATTGGAGAAATCATGTAACAGCAGAGGCTGTTGTTCACCATTGTTACACCGCCCGACTGGCTTCATGATCAACCATCAGGGAGGTGAGGCCGGAGGAGGCCATCGCGGACAACAGGGTCGACAAGAGAGTGAACGGCAGAGGTCACCTGATCATCAACGAAACGCCGGAGATGTGACCTTGTAGACTGCGGAGTTAAGCGACGAGCTGGCGAAAATAGCAGAACCGCCATGAGCATGACTAAAGACCATGAAGCCTATCGTGAGGGTTGTAAAACGGAGAATGGAGAAAACGGCAATGATGAATCGACAGAGAAGTGGACGAAACATCGTTGCAAATATCACTCAAAGGAGGAATAAATAGACATGTGTGGAAAAAAAATTTGATATAAACATAACCACATCAGATACCAGGCGGTCCCTTTTCAAAGTCCAAAAGTTTTGTGTTTGGGAAGGAGACGGATAAGTAGGACTTTATATTTTGCGAAGTTAAGTGTTTACGTAATTTGACTTTAAATCCTGCTAAGTTAGACGACAGCCTAATTTTGAGGGAAATATTATTCCAGAGGAAGGCATATTTGGAGGCAAAGAAGTGAGAATGGTTCGAAGTGGAGCTTAAGGGGGGTGCAATAATCCTGGAGGAATTACGAGTGGCATAAGGTCTATCTGCGGGAATGAGAGCGTTGATTCGTGGAAGGTTAGGGGTAGAGTTAATGCGAAAGAGGAAACAGAGGCCCAGCTTCGAGTATTCTGACCCAAATAAATATCATGTTCGCTAACTGACATCTCTCCGTATAAGAAATAGTGAATCGAGGAAGAGCGAATATTTTGCCAGTAAATACCCTCTGTAAATTTTCAATCTTACTGTGGTCAGAAGCATTCATTAGACCAAAGAGGGGACAGCAGTATTCTAGGATGGGTAGAACATACATGCGATAAAGCTTTAACTTTATTTCCAGCAGGAAGAAATTGTGTGATATAAAACCACATATCTGTGGAGCCTTCGCAGATATTCGATCCGCATGAGGCGAAAATGCTAGTTTATTTGTGTAGCTTAGACCTAAGTCTTTTATAGTGGATCGTTCTAAAAGTGGAGTATTTTGAAAGACAAGGGGAGGAGGAAGCTTGGCGGGACCGAAACACATGAAACAACACTTAAAATGGAGAGAATTCCATCTGCCAGGTAGCACTCCAACGTGAGAGTGTAGGTAGGTCCGCATTTATTTTATCAACGCATATACTTGCCGTGTCCTTAGAAAATGAGTATATGCATTTGAGGTCGTCCGAATAAATGTGATTATGTGAATTTTTTAGAAAAACCGAACTTTCGTTTATGTCAAGAATGAAGAGTAAAGGACCCAAGACAGTGCCTTGAGAAACGCCACTCGTGATCAGCTGAGAATTTGAGTAACTATTACCTACTAGGACCTTCTGGTTACGGTTAGACAAGTAGGAACCGATGAAGTCGAGGAGAGGGGGACGGATGCCAATGGCTTCCAATTTTGCCAGAAGCCGTCTGTGCGTTACCTTGTCGAAGGCTTTGCTCAGATCAAGGTAGATAACAACCACGGATTGCTGCTCGTTACGGAGGGATCTGACGTGGTTAAGAAAATATTAGTGATACGTCTCGCATGGTCGTCCAGGTAGAAAACTATGCTGTGAGTCGCTTAAAAGCTTGTTTTGTAGGCAAAAATCGAGAATTTGATTTAAAATTATCTTCTCCAGAAGTTTAGCTAGGGCCGGGGTTTATGAACACCGCGGTAGTTATTTATGTCTGAACGAGATCCTGATTTAAAGACTGGAAAAATAATGGATGTCTTCCAAGTGTCAGGAAAGTAACCATTTAAGAGATAGACTGAAAATATATGGCTAAATAATTTGGGGAAGGTCGACACTCTTTAGATAACTGAATTGGGGATACCATCAGTTCCCAAAGAGTGCGAGTTTTTGAGACAAATTTTCTGTTTACGAAATAATTCTATGGAGAAATCAATGTTTCCGAGAGTATTGTCTAAATATGGTTGAAATGACGGGACCGGTTCGGATTCTGTCGTCAAATGCTTCGCAAAGAAAGCATTGAATAATTCAGCCTTATCAGACTCATCTAGTACAAATGTTTTATTTTCATTCAGCACGAAAACTGCTGTATCCGACAGCTTCTAATACTTGCTACTCAAATAGGTGTCAATTAACGAAACTAAGGTTCCTTTGGGTCAGGAGATTGAAAGCAGGCTTTTGTCTACTTTTTCGGCTTAATAATTGCACAAATTTCCCCAGGACATCTGTTATTACCCCCGTCAGCCGTCCGTACAACCTAAGAAACTCGGCACTTGTTATACCCCCTCCTGCATCTTCCTCATGTAAACGCTCTTTGTTTTATGCTTCCAGATATAGCTTTCTTTGGAATAACTTGTCAATCAAAATTAGGTCGCTAACTAGACTGTCTGCTTTCAAACAGAGACTGCACATTTATCTTAACACTGATTCTATTCTCCCCATATTTTCCGAGCAGCTTTCTCCATGACTCCGAGAAAGGACCATTGGGAATTTACGAGATCTGCTTGAAACTATTCTCGCTGCCTCGTGTTCCCGAGAACCTAGATGTTTCCATTAACCACCGCTGAATCACACGAAGCCACGCGGAAGTACTCAGTCTAAAATGCTGCAGTTTCGTTGAATACTCGTCTTCATCAGACCACCCACAATTATTTTTGCTCTACTTCTATCTTCCTAAGCAGTTTTTTCTCTTGCACACTTTTTGAACATGGAGGCCCGTTGAACACTGACTCCATTTTCACTGTAAGACTGTTTTTTAACTGCCATAATTTTTCGCTTTTAGTTTAAAATTACCTGCAAAACATTGCTAAATGTTGCCCCAAAAGGACAATTTCTGCTGACATTATTACGACTTTCTACGTCTACTTGCACATATTGTCAAATTATTTTTTGAATTTTTATTTTTTCGAAATTAACTTTGTATAGATAGTGCCGTACCGGCGCTGAAAAATATAAATTCCAAATTCCAAATGGGGGTATTTCAATTCCTCGTTTTGTGGAGGACCTACGACAAAACAGTTGTGCAACCGATTTTGCAGAGCTTGACTCACTCAGGGCGCAAGATTCCCTGTTCTGGTAACGTGCAAGACGAATCTTTGACGCTAATTCGAAGATCTCTGCGATCCTTATATGCACAGACAGCGAACTAGTAGATCTATCTTTCAGCTGCCTCCTCAATTTCTTTAGTCTGGGCAAAAGAAAATGAGGGACGGGCGATTCTGGTGTGTACAGTTTCGCAATTTTAGTGGGCACAAATTCCAACATCTTATTAGAAACGACCGACATGAGTTCAGAATGATTTGCGGCATCGTTAATGAAGGAGAGGCTCTGGCAATCTAATGAGTCAAGAAAATTGTTGATTGAGCTTATATCTGCGAGGTCATACGCATGATAGGTATGACTAGCACTAGCCTTTCTTTAGAAGGAAGTGAAAGGCAACAGTGAATTAATGTGTGATCACTTTGGAAGATGTCCTGCTTAAAATCAACGAAGAGAGAGGCAATACCATTTGTGAAAATCAGATCTTGGATATGATTCTGTCTTGCTGGGGAACTAACCAGTTGAGACCAGTTAGAAAAATTAATGGTATCTAGGAAAGGCTGAAATCTAGGTGGACAATAGTTTGAAAGCCAGTCGATTTCAGGAAAATTAAAATCTCCAGCAATAATTTTAACTTCAAGAGTGGATTCTGAAATAAACTTGAATATTTCACACAAATTTGCATCTTCTTCAGATGAAGAGTTAGGAGGATTATATACACATCCGATAATCGCCTTTTGACGGGGCGACAGGATAATAGAAGCGAAACAGTAATTTCCAGAGAAGGACGTACTATTTTGATAAAACGGAAAGTGCCTAAATGACGTTCTAATATAGAGAAGACAACCACCACCACGCTTATTAATGCGATCGTGACGATAGAAATCATACTCGTCTATGATAAGGGAGGAGTCAGAAATGATTGGATGAGTCCAAGATTCTGTTATTTATATAACATTGGGCATCATCTCGAAAGCGATAGCTCGAAGTTGAGCCATTTCATTCATAACGGACCTAGCATTAAGCACTATGAAATTTAATGTGTTTCGAGTGACAGGACTATGGCTATCGTTATTCATAAAAAAAATTTGAGGGTGGGTAGGCAAACTGTAGGCCGTTATTATTTGTGGAATAAGTACTGACGGGTATGGAGCTGTTAGCATACGGGTAGCCAATAATGGATGGCTGATAAGGTCTGAGATATCTAGGGCCCTCGCTTTCTGGCAGGGAAAAATGAGGAGAGGATAAACCAAAATAAGCTTCTGGGGCGTTTGGGAGGAATGGGGGGAGGCGAGAAGGCATGCAGAAGTTTGCAGGTTTGGGTGGTAGAGGATGGGTAAAGGAACTGATAGGGGGAACGGGGACATAAAATTAGTGTTGGGGCCGCTCGCGTAAGGACTAGTGGTCTTAATCAGTGAATGTCCTGTACGGCAACTTCGATTAGATTTAAAACTATACCAGTTTGGGTTACTGCCGTGCATCTTAAATTTTTTTGTGGTCCGTGCCCGACGTGTTCAATAATGCATTATACGGGGGAATAATATGACTCCCACGGTCAAAAGAGGAGCTAGGTTGTGATGGGGAAGCGCTCGGCCTAAACGCTTTTGACGGTGTTGGCGACATTCTTGATGAACTTGTTGCCGAGTTAGAGGCAGCGGAATTTATCGATCGTTAAACAGAGAATGTATTTAGACTAGAATTAATCGTAGTAGATGACGGAGCGGCGGACATTGACGGTCCCGACATCAATAGGGATGGGCTAACTGGTGCACTGATGTTTATGGACCTATGACTAGACATTCGGGAGGTAGGGATAACGGGTGCACTGACGTTGGTGGGTGTATGACCAGGTATGCGGGGGGAAGATTAGCGAGTGCATTTACCCTAGCGGGACTACGAACAGATTTAGTAATAATAGGCTGAGAAGTCATTGGTCTATTGGCCTGGAGAGCCATATTTCTTCGCTCCATTGGTGTAAGATCTCGACAGAGGAAACCTTTAGTCATTTCTAAACATCAGGAAATGCGACCTCGTTTGGCAAAGATTGAGTCCACCTCGATCGGTGAAAACAATTTAACTAGGATGGGCGGGTTTTTGCTACGCGATTGGAGGCGTTTGACGTCTGCAATTTTGTAGTTGAAACCTCCCGAACATAGAAAATCTTTTGCAATATCCAAAGGGCGACTTTATATGGCGGCATTTTTAAGTATAAAGTTAGAGCTTCGCTTTTGTCTATCAAAAGCTTCCGTGGTTATAAGATGGATGAGGAAGTCTAACTTTTTACAATCTTGCGAAGGCACATCTGATAACTTACCATCAAACAGATTGCCTAGTATTGATAAGACAGAACCAAACTTCATCATGAAGTCATTACAGTTCTGTTATGCAGATAAATCAATTTGCTTAGCCTTGACAATGGGCTGCGTGTTGATATCAAGGCCTAGACTAATAGGCGTGGTCAGGCACCGCTTGGGTCTGGGAGCAGATATCTTACGATGAGCTATAATTTTCGTTCTCATAATTTGATAAAAACTGCTTTAGATGTAAGATGATTTATAACAATTCAGCCTATATGATTAAGCCGCAGCTGGTTGTTAAAATCTCTTAAAATTGCTTAACAAACTGTATTAGTTATTACGTTCAGAAAAAAAAACAGTTGATATGATTTTCAGATTATGACTTACGACAAATAATCAGAGGGAACTTAACAAATACTGTAGCTATTTTTTTAATAAGCACTTTAAATTTATTTGACAAAGTTTATTCAATATTGGGAAACGACTCAGCCTTTGAAGGTCTCGAGAATATTCTAATCTTGACGATTTTGTTTTACTAGGCCACGAATTTGCTGGTTTGAAGAGGTTGCGTTCGGTTTAAAGAGGTTGCGTCTCAATAGAGTTGGTTGAAAAACAAAATCTTCTTAAATTCCGACTTCAAAAGATCGTCCACGCAAGAAAAATAATTCCAGAGGTGCAGAAAAAAAGGATACGAACGGTTGCAGCCACCATATCCTAGATCGTTATTGATGGGGGATATCGATGTAGAACTGCATGGTCGCAAAAGGAGTTGACCCCCAGCTCGTTTTGAGGGGCTGTCGGTGGTCGCTTCCCAGGGCTATGTCTGAGATGGTGAGACCTGACGAAAATCAATATCAAGCACCATCAACGTGTACTTTCTTAGCAGACGTGCTCCTAGAGGACGCACGGCCTGCATTCACAGAAGCTAAAAGTATCGACAAACGATGAAGATTCTCGACTCTATAGCTGAGAAGCTGAAGATATGTGGTCGTAGGAGTTTCACAAAAAAGTATAGAATACTGAGGGAATGCTTCGAGATAATCATGAATGGAATTTCCTCGGATTCGGACGATCAGTCATCGTCTAACTCTTTGGAGCGGGAAGGGGTCGTCGACGAGGGCCGGACGGTTGGGAGTTGCGTTATGAGGCAGGAGGACAACCTATTGTGTGCGCACTCCGAAAATGGAACTGACCAGCCCGTTTTGGTGCTGCACAATGACAGGTTGCTCCCCAACTTCCGCCGCCCCGGTCGGCCTCGTTTCAAGCGACCGGCAGTAACCTCTGCAGGCAGAAGTCATCCTGATAACACTGCTAATTACCAAGCAGGCGGATCGACTTCTGGCACACCTGTAGTCAGAAGGACGAATACCAGACAGTTGTCCGGAAGTGTTTCTGATCAAGAAAACTTTCCGTAGTCAGCCGTTTATGTAAGCTACTGTGATTTGAGGCAATATGCCTACTACAATTGCTGTGACTAATGGGTTCTGATATTAGTTTTTATGCGCTGTACGTAAGCTTCTGTGATAGTACAGAAGGTATGTCGGATAAATTATGGCTGTGACCGATGGGCTGTGATCTTATTTGTTTCTTTTTATGTGCCGTACGTAATTCCTTGGTAGCATGGCCCTGGTGACAAAAACACCACATTTCGCTTAGTACAGCCAATACCGTCAGTGACAACTGAATTGTTTGCCTGCATTATATATACATCCAGGCACATCTCATAACACAGCATTAACTAGGATGACCGTTTAGATGACAATTTCTACAGGGCGCACGCTATCCAAGGAGTTCGGTCACCGCCAAATGAGCCTAGAGACTTCCTGCTAACCACGGCCTTACACAGATATCATCGTTTGAATTAAATCACTGACAAATGCGTTCATTATTAGTGCTTTTATACCGAACGCTCTCGGCAATCATCGCAATATTTTCATCCTGTCTACAGGATGCCCAACACTACCATTCATACACAAACAACCCTTAACGGCTGTTCGGTAAAAATTAAAAATTACCTTTTACTAACTCTTCTTTTAAACTTTGCTTCTATTTAAATTCCTTTATTTTTCAAAAACATTGGTTTTCCTTAATTCTTTCTTGTTTACGTTTTGGTTCTTTTGGTTGCACATAAAACGCAAACTTCAACAAAACAGTCGTGTGTGTAACGAACCACCCTGACCCTCGTTTGTTTTAATTGGTTTCCTTGGTTGTCTAGAACAATTTTTGGTTTTGTAGGAGAAGTCACGGCTCGCGGTTGTGCTTGCATCGTCGGATTTTTTGTTACTCCTTCGTCCCATTCTCCGTCCAAACGTTAAGTCTAACGTTTTTTTACTACCCTTTTCATCTATATTTTTCTACACAGTTATTCATCCAATAAACTTTACTCCATTCTCAACATTCTCATATTTTCTCATGGATTCTTTCGGAGATAATCATAATTCTCCTTTTGATGAGATGGATAATCTCTTAGGGAGCATCTTCTGTGAAAGACCCAAACCCGTGCAAGCTCCACTGATTCCAACTTCGGCGCCTAACAATCCGCTTGACCGGCCCCGCTCGGACGTTACATGTGATGTACGATTAAAGCATTTGTAACAAACCACCCTGACCTTCGTTTGTTTGAATTGGTTTCCTTGGTTGTCTAGTTTCAATTTTTGGTATTGCAGGGGAAGTCGTGGCTCGTGGTCGTCGTTCCATCGTCGTTTTTTTCCACGCCATCGCCCCTTTCTCCTCTCACACGTTAAGTCTAACGTATTTTTCCTCCAACCCTTACCTTCTATATTTTTCTATCCGATCGTTCATTCAATAAACGTTAATCAATTCTCGAAAATCTTATATTCCCTCATGGACTCTTTCGGAGATAATAATAATTATTCTTTTGATGAGATGGATAATCTTTTAGGGAGCACCTTCTGCGAAAGACCCAAAACCGTGCAAGCTCCCCTGATTCCGATTCCGGCTACCAGCAATTCGGTTGGCTTTCCCCGCTCAGAAGTTACACATCTCCATGCATGCGTGGTCAGTGCATACGTTTGCGTAGGGGAGAGCCTTCGTGCGCGGCGTCAAGAGTAGCCGTGCGAACTCCTATTGGCTAGTTCTAGTAGGCTAAAATCCAATGTCACATCGCGCAGGGATAGTGTTATTCTTTAGTTAATTAAACCGGAATGTAGTTTTTCGCCATTTTAATTGTAAGGCATGTAAATTTGAGGTGTGCGCGGCGCTTTGCGCCGTGAACTAATAGAAAATAACTCCATTACGGTAGGTTGGACCTCAGGTAAGTTTAGGTAGACAACCTCCTAAACGGCATAGTTTAACCAGATTTTTTATCTTAATAATAAATAAATGATTAATAATCAAATTAAACGTACAAAAAAACTACATTTGCAGGTCTCTACTTAAAGTTACGGTCATGCTGCACGCTCATTGTCTAGTCAAAATACCCTTGACGAATGTAATATAGTCACTCCTCAACAAAGTACATTCAAAAAGACGCTAGATGAGAGCGATCCTAACCCATTATTTCAAATCAGTGTTCGAGCAGGCCAGTTTTCATTCAACTAGCTAACAAAAAGGTACAGGATTTGTACGGGTATCCAGAGGGCCACGGAATATGGAAAACATACATTGTTTACGCTTCTGTTCAAGTTTTCAAGATCACAAAAGACATGTTTTAACTGCAATCCTGGACATATGCCTAAAGCAGATTAGATAAGATATAAAACCGAGCAGATAAACAAACGAAAGGACTAAAATGCAGTGACAATTCGTCTGCATGAAAATCACAGGACAAAATTGATAAGCGTAGATTTTGAGATGAAAATTCGCTGAAGCATATGAATGTTGAAAAAATTAGTGCTTCTTAATGAAAAAGACAAAGAGTTTCTGTGAAAAGTGTTTGGAGCTCTCAGGAACCACGAATGCGTAAACAACATCAATTCATTTTAATTCAGTGTACTTAGAGTAATTGGCATTGTGCTGAAGAAATTATTAATTGTGCACTTCATAAAACAAAAATGTTAAAATAAAGTGGCGATAAATATATTTAGAGGTACACATTCTTGAAGCAGATGCATTCGCGCATATACCGGAGATGAAATGTGCCAGCATTTTTGACTGGCGCATAAGAGCTCGTATCAAAAGGATAAACAGCAGTTTTATGTATATAAATATATATATATATATATATTCACTCAGGAATGTGCGAACACCGATCGAATAGGCTTCCGAACTAAACAAAGTTCATGTGGTGGTCAGAGGTCCCCAACGGGTGACCGCCTGCCAGGCCGATTCCGGCCAAGTCATAATAGCAGTAAGTGGGGTATGACAGCATCTGGGGGTAACTTGATACAGAACTGTTTCGGGCTTATTAGCCTTCATCAGCCAAGCATAACCCTGAACACTAGCTGGTCGGACAACACAAACAAACG
>JAYGXS010000002.1:42863856-42907107 GCA_036362985.1 Ligula intestinalis
CACATGAACTTTGTTTGGTTCGGAAGCCTATTCGATCGGTGTTCGCACATTCCTGAATGAATATATACCCGATCAGCAGTGACAGCAAATGGCAGGTGGCGAGGCGCTGATGAACTGCGGTTCGATGAAGTGCTTATGACCCATCTGATAGACACCAGTGGTGGACCAACTGCGCCGTCTATAAGTGCGTTTGTTTGTGTTGTCCGACCAGCTGGTGTTCAGGGTTATGCTTGGCTGATGAAGGCTAATAAGCCCGAAACAGTTCTGTATCAAGTTACCCCCAGATGCTGTCATACCCCATTTACTGCTATTATGACTTGGCCGGAATCGGCCTGGCAGGCGGTCACCCGTTGGGGACCTCTGACTACCACACGAACTTTGTTTAGTTCGGAAGTCTATTCGATCGGTGTTCGCACATTCCTGAGTGAATCTATATATATATATATATTTAAGGGTTGCAGGCAAGAAATGCCCTTGAGGAACCTATTAGTGTAACGCAAACAAGGTTGTTCTTACAGATAATGTGCAGTCGGGGGGAGCACATATGATATCATGACAGAATTTCGAGTGAATTTTCACGGAAAAAATGAAAACTGTCTAAAGACAGAAAAGTTGTTTACAGTGCTGTCAGTAGGAAATCGTGTTGTAAAAGTCACCTTTTGTCAAATAAAATCACATTGAGTCTTCTTTTAAATTCCGGAATTGTGTCAGCGGAAACCGTCTCTATTGGTAGCAAGTTCCAAGGCCGGACCATGCGTTGACTAAAGAAATATTTTCGGATGTCTAATCGGGTGCGCTCGTTTGCGACCTTGTAAGGATGACCACGCAGGTGAGAAGTGGTCGCTAATTGGAAGAAATTCTCCAATTTTAGGGAGGAAATGTGGCCCCGGATTATCCGGAAAGTCCAGAGCAGGCTGCACTGTACGTTCCTGTAAGACAAAGGAAAAAGGTCAAGGTCTTTTAATGCGGTACCACTGATAAAATAACTGTGTTTTGGCGGCACTTTTCGCCCCGGTTTTATGTGTAGAACAAGACACTTGGATACATTAAGGTTAAGAAACCACGTGGACGAGCAGATAACAAGTTTATCGATGTTCGACTGTAATCTTTTGGCGTCGTCGGCGCACCTAATTTCAGCCCATATTTTTATGTCCTCCGCAAACATGACAGCTGCGCAATCAAGCTCATTGAGGCAGTCGTTTACGTAAATCAGAAATAGCAGCGGACCCAAAACTGAGCCTTGTGGTACACCACTCTCGACATTTGTCCATTCTGAGTTTGATTTTCCGGCAACGACCCTCTGTTCTCTGAGGGACAAGAAACTGCTGATCCATTTATATATTTTTCCTTGAATTCCCACGTCCCAAATCTTCAGTAGAAGAAGCCTGTGTGGTACACTATCGAAGGCCCTTTTTAAGTCAAAGAATATGACAATAATTGGATAGCCTTTATCTGCGGCCTTTGTCCACTTTTCCTGTGAGTAAACAGCACTCGTGAGGCAAGAGAGTCCTGGGCGAAAGCTGTGCTGTCCATCACATAGTATTTTGTTGCTTTCGAGGAAATACATTAAATGCTTCTTAATAATGCGCTCCATTACTTTGCACGCGATGCAAGTTATACTGACAGGACGGTAATTTGCGCAATCAAGTCGTGAACCTCCCTTATAGATCAGGGTGACGTTTGCCCACTTCCATTCTTCTGGGAGTTCGCCTTCGTTCAAAGATTTATGGAAGATGGCAGCCAGGGGTTTGCATAGTTCGTTAGCTAATTCTCTTAGTGCTAGTGCAGGAATTTTGTCCGGCCCAGGTGATTTGGCAGGCTTAAGTTGGAGTAATTCGGCCCTGACAGTGTTGTGTGAAAACTTTAGGTCCTCTATTTTGGGCATTGAGGAGGAGGGTAAGGGTGCAGTTATCGGTCGATGAGCGGACGTACCGTCAGCAAAAGTTATAGGTTCTCGGGTGTAGATGGATTCAAAGAAATCGGAGAGGAGGGAGGCTTTCATCTGGTCTTCGGTCAACAGTTGTCAATCGGCTGATCTTAGGGCAGGGATCAGTTCCTGAGATTTCTTCGTGCTTTGTATGTAACCATACAATATCTTGGGGTGTTCCAACGACTAGTGTAATATGTTCAACGCGTATTTCCTACGCAGTTTAGTAGCTTCTCTTTTACAAATGGTACGTTGTTGCTTATACTCCCTTAAGTGTTTATCGGAGCCAGTTAATCTGCAGCGCCTACAGAAGCGGTTTCTTTTTTTTTTTAAAGCGGCCTGCAAGTTTGTGTTCATCCACCTCGGGCGATTCGTACTTGGCTCTCTTCTGAAGGGACAGTTGAGACAAACAGTCCTTTACAACGTCAAGCTAAAGGTCATCCACTGTTCATTTGCCCCACCTTGGAGATCGATTTCCCATTATACCTCTCACATTTCTCTTCTCATAAGTAGGTAGTCGCCCTTCCAAGTGTGACTTTCACATGTGTCGGAGAAGTAGGGTTTGGAGAACAGCGAATACTCGAAATACAGCATAATATGGTCGTTTGAACCTAATGGGGGTCGATCCTGCAGGTCAATCACAGTTTTCTCCTCTCGGGTAAAGATAAGGTCAAGACAGTTCGACTGCTGTCCTTCCCTAGCCCGCGTTCCAAACGCGACGGTTTGGCAGAGCAGTTTTTCTGTGGCCCATTGTAGCAATTTGTGCATCAATCCATAAAATAGAAGCATTTTCAGTCATTAACAGTGGGCTTAGCAGAATATGCATGCCAGAATTTTCTTTTCAATCGAATTGCAAACAAAAAGAACGCATGAACATAAGCGAGCTGGATGAACAAAAGAAAAATTGGTGAAACCGGACTAAAACTAAGATAGTAACAAATATTCCACGTCGAAAGTAATTTTCAGTGACCAAAAGCAGTCAGGCTGGCAATTTAGCAAACATCAACATGCCTGATTTCGAATCTATTATAAGCAGCAGTTACCACTGAATTTAAATGAACTATAACAACTGTCACACTCCCTTCAAAAACTCAATGGATTCAAGTTAATAGCTTTTGAGCAGATGCCGCCCATAATTTCCATGACAGAGACTTATTTGGCCGAACCAATCGGGATAATCGAAGTCGATATCGAAGGCTACCAAATATTACGATGCGAGAGATCTCTAACCGTCATTGAAACTCTCATTTTCTGTTACAGAAGTAAGACACGTCCTCTACCAAATCAAGCCAAACCAGTCTCCTGGACCGGACAGGATTCCTCGACTTATACCTAACGTATTATCAATGGAGTTATCCTTGCCTATTTCACCTCTTTTCGAGCTGTCAACTAGAACAGACAACTTGCCTTCGCAGTGGATTCAGTTGCAATATGTTTTGCAAAGAATGCATTAAACAATGCAGCCTTGTCAGTGGCTTCGCGAATGCAGTCTTATCTTCATTTAGTAATGGAGGAATTCCATGAGCTCGGTTAGCAGAGGACCGACGACAGAACATTTGGGCAGCATATTTTGTACGCTTAAGCTTACTGAATGCCATATATGCCCGTTTTCTGTCACGGTTGGTGGACTCCGAAGTGTAAGGCTCGGCAATTTTATTTGGCAGCAGGAAGAAATTATGTGATATAAAACCACATATCTGTGCAGCCTTCGCAGATTTTCGATCTGCATGAGGCGACAATGCTTATTTATTTGTGTAGCTTAGACCTTAGACTTCTTTTGGTGAATCGTTCTAAAAGTTGAGTATTTTGAAAGAGGAAGCTTAGCGGGACGAAAACACACGAAACTATACTCGGATAGCGAAAATTCCATCTGCCAGGTAGCACCCGAATGTGAGAGTGTAAGCAGGTCCGCGTTTATTTTATCAATGCATATATTGGTCGTGTCCTTAGAAAATGAGTCTATGCATCTGAGGTCGTCTGCATAAATGAGATTGTGTGAATTTTTGAGAACAGTCGAAATTTCATTTATGTATGGAATGAAGAGTAGAGGACCCAAGACAGTGCCTTGAAAAACGCCCCTCGTGATCGTTTGAGCAGTGGAGTAGCTGTTACCGTCTAAGACCTTCTGGTTGCGGTTAGACAAGTAGGAACCAATGAAGTCGAGGAGAGGTGCACGGATGCCATGACTTCCAGTTTTACCGGAAGCCGTCTGTGCGGTACCTTGTCGAAAGCTTTGTTCAGGTCAAAGTAGATAACAACCACGAATTGCCACTCGTTACGAAGGGAAGTGACTTGGTTAAGAAAAGATTAGTTACACGTCTCGCATGGTCGTACAGGTAGAAAACTATGCTGTGAGTCGCTTAAAAGCTTGTTTTCTAGGCAAATATCGAGAATTTTATTAAAAATAATATTTTCCAGAAGTTTGGCTATGGCCGGGGTTTTATGGACATTTCGGTAATTATTTACGTCCGGACGAGATCCCGACTTAAAGACTGGAAGAATAATGGATGTCTTCCAAGAGTCAGGAAAGAAACCGTTTGAGAGATTGACTGAAAATATATGGCTAAGTAATTTGGGAAAGGTCGAAATTCTTTTGCTTACTGAGCTTGGAATACCGTCAATTACCGAAGAGTGTGAGTTTTTGGACTAATTATATGCTTATAAATAATTTCTATGGAGAAATCAATGTTCCCGAGAATATTATCTGAGTATGATTGAAACGCCGGGATAGGTTCGGATTCTGGCGTAAGATGCTTTGCAAAAAAATCCATTAAACAATTCAGCCTTGTCGGACTCATCGAGTACAAATGTTTTATTTTCATTCAGCAATGGGGGTATTTTTTCGCCTCGTTTAGAGGAGGACCTACGACGGAACAGTTGTGCAACCGATTTCGCAGAGTTTAACTCGCTCAGTGCGTAATATTCCCTGTGTTGGTCACGCGCAAGACGAATCTTGGACGCTAAATTGAAGATCTCTGCGATCCTCAGATGCGTAGACAGCGAACTAGTAGATTTTAGTGGGCAAAAATTCCAGCATTTTATTAGAAAAGACCGGCATGATTTCAGAAAGATATGCCGCGTCGTTCGTGGAGGAGAGACTCCGCCAATCCAATGAGTCAAGAAAATTGTTGCTTAAGCTTATATCTGCGAAGTCATGGGCATGATAGGTATGACCAGCACTAGCCTTTTTAGTAGAAGAAAGTGGAAGACAACCGTGAATTAATGCAGGTTCACTTTGGAAGATGTCCAGCTTAAAATAGACGAAGAGGGGGCAATACCGTTTGTAAAAATCAGATCTAGGATATGATTCTGTCTTTTTGGGGAGCAAATCGGTTGAGATCAGTTAGAAAAGTTAATGGTGTCTAGGAATAGCTGAAGTCTAGGTGGACAATATTTTGAAAGTCAGTCAATTTCGAGAAAATTAAAAGCTCCAGCAATTATTTTAACTTCAAAAGCGGACTCTGAAATAAACTTGAATATTTCACAAAGATTTGCATCTTCTTCAGAGGATGAGTGAGAAGGATTATACAGGGTGTCCCAAAAAAATGTATACTTATTTTAAGTAATTGTTAACGTAGTGTTTATGATTATTTTGTTATTTTAAGAGCACAAAATATTTAAAAGTATCATTGTTTGTTTTTTTTCACTGTATTTTGACTATTGCAGCAGTGGCTGAACTGAGAGAAGCTACCCAACATGAATGCACCTGAATACCAAGGGAATGGTTTCATAATATGTGATTCCATTGTTTCGCGTTGTCAGCAGTGTCGTGATCTAAAAAGGCGTCAGTTTGAGAAAATTCAGTGATAAAAACAATAAAATGGTACTTGTTAATATCTAAACATTTATTTAATAAGAAAATTATGATAAACACCGATTTTACAAATAGGTAAAATGTATATGCATTTTTGGGACACCCTGTATACATATCCAATAATCGCCTTTTGCCGGGGTGACAGGATAATAGAAGCGAAACAGTAATTTTCAGAGAAGAACGTGCTATTTCGATAAAACGGAAAGTGCCTAAATGACGTTCTAATACCGAAAAGACAAACACCACCACGCCTATTAATACGATCTTGATGGTAGAGATCATACTCGTCTATGATAAGGGAGGAGTCAGAAATGATTGGATGGGTCCAAGATTCCGTTATGCATATAACATCGAGCGTCATCTCAAAAGAAATGGAACGAAGCCAAGCCATGTTATTTATAACAGACCTGGCACTAAGCACTATGACTTCTAGTGTGTTTCGAGTGGCGGGAATAGGGGTATCATTACTCATAAAAAAGAAATTGGAGATGGGTAGGTAAACTGTTAGCCGTTGTTATTTGGGGAATAAGTCCTAATGGGTATGGAGCTATTGGCATACGTGTAGCCAATAATGGATGGCTGATAAGGTTTAAAATATCTAGGGAGCCCATTTTCCAGCATGGGAAAATGAGGGGAGGATAAACCAAAATAAGCTTCTGGGCAATTAGGGAGGTGTTGGGAAGGCTAGAGGGCAAATAGAAGTATGCGGATTTGGGTGGATGAGGGTGGGTAACGGAACTGATAGGGGGGAAACGATGACATAAAATTAGTGTAAGGGCCGTTTGTGTAAGGACTAGTGGCCTTAATCAGTGCATATCGTTTCAAGACATTAGTTCAAGACGAAGAGGGTTGGCACAAGAACACAGTGTTCTCAGTCTTCCTTCAATGGTTGCCGGCAAAAGTTGCGCGCTATCGGCTGAAGGGTAAGCAGACTGCGGGCTGCTGCTTCAGCAGCATTATCTTCAGCATGAACGCCATCCACGTCCACGAACGCCATCAGAGTGAAAGAGAGATTCCACCGAGTCAGCACCCAAAATTCGTGAAAGTTGTCCTGAATGTACAAAACCAGTTATAGCTCTCTTAAACATAGAGTAGCTTTGCTGGGTTTTAATACTTTTGGGCAGCTTATTTCAGTTTGATAGGGCGTTTACTGAAAAGAATTGCCGGTACTTAACTGTACGTGCCATAGGAAGAAATAAAAATACGTCTCGATGACTGGCACGTCGAGAGTGCTTAAGCTGCCATATTGTACTGAGAGGATTAAAGGTTTGACAATTCAAAAGTTTAAAAAGTAAAAATAGACCCTTCTGCAATCTACGAAACCACAGGTGATCCAGCTTTATAAGTTCGCACCTTTGTTGGTAGGTTAAGTTACGGTGTTCTGTAGTGAAAACTCTTCTAGTGAATAAGTGCTGCACCGATTCTATTTTCTTCCGTTCACTAGTGCGCAGAAGACTGATAAGGGGCGAGCAGCATTCAAGACTAGGTCTCATGTACATATTATGAAGGGTAGTTCTAACCCTTATAGTCTTAAAATTTCTAAGGACACATCCGGTGGTTCGGCGTGCTTTCGAGACTATCAGGGCACAGTGCTCTGAAAAATTGAGACTATTAGAGTAGGATATGCCCAAATCCGTGATAACTCCTGGGACATTTAGTTCGTGGCCGTCAATGCTTAATTCCGGTTGATGATCGTCGCCAACAACCATAACGGAACATTTGTGCCATGAAAGGGTGAGGCGCCATGGACAACACCACTGGGCGAAGACCTGAAGATCCTTTTTTATCAGCTGGAGCACGATGTTGCGATCTGCCGGTTTATATCGAAAAGCGACTTTTCAATCATCAGCGAACATGAAGGGTTTGCCATACTGAAAACAATCTGAAACGTCGTTGACAAACAGGCAAAATAGAAGCGGACCCAGTACACTACCCTGTATAACTCCACTCCTCGCATGCGTGGGGTTGGAGGTAACATTGGAAATTTTTACTTGTTGTGTGCGAGCATCCAAATAGGAATTCCTGAATTCCGATCTGAAGTTCAGAGGCTTGCTACCTATGCCGAAGGAGGCCAGTTTCAGAAGGAGGAGGTTATGATCGACCCGATCAAAGGCTTTAGTAAAATCAAAATAGACGCTATAAATGGCAAAACCGCTGTCTCTAGATTGCAGCACATAAGCAAAGAAAGAGAGCTGGCAGGTGTCACAAGATCGTTTCTCGAGAAGGCCATGTTGAGCTGTATTGAGCAGGTTTTTTTTCTCGCAAGTGACGTATCATCTTTTCTTTGATCAAGGCCTCCAAGATTTTCGAGGCTGTGGGAATTGTATTTATTGGCCTAAAGATGTCGAAAAACGTCGACCGGCCATGCTTGTGAATAGGCATTATGTGCGATTCCTTCCACAACGAAGGAAAGGTTTCGCTTTCAAGAGCAAGATTAAATACCTTACAAAGAATAGACGGAAAGATGTCATTCGCTTCAGCTTTTAGAAGGCTAACAGGGACGCCATCTGGTCCTGGACTATAAGATTGACGATAACGACGAATGGCTACAGTCACGTCCCAGAGGGTAAAACTTATGGTTTCGAGTACGGCACCTGTCCAAGCCCGGATAGCCGGAGGTGCAGCGAACGAACTTTCACTAAACGTTTTATATAGGAACGCATTGAAGGTATCGGCAGTCAACTTAGCGTCAGCCATGGGGTTTCCTAAGGCGTCTGGAATTATCGGGTGTTGCGTTTTCCTCTGCGCTTTTACTGTACGCGAAAAGAGTTTCGCAACATTTAGGGAAGGATTTTCAGCGAAGTGGGCCTCATCGGCTATCTTCTTTTCTTTGGAGAGCTTTGTAGCCTGCTCAAAGATCAGTGTGATCGAAGGCAGAATGGAAGTGTCGTTCTGCCGATGCAAACGACGAGAGCGTTAACGCAGCCTACGACGGAAAGACAGAGGAAGGTACACTTCATCCTTGACATGTATTATTTTCTTACGGGGGACAAAGTGGAGGATGAGTGGATCCAGCACTTTGTACAGTGCATCGGTACAAACATTTACATCTTAACATTGAAAAATTCAGACCAGTCGAGAGCGTTAAGTTGTGCCAGTAGGTCCGCCGTGCTTGCTGATCGGAAGTCATGATAAAAACTATACTTTTGGGAAAATGTTTAATCCACTTCCAGTTCTAGTTCACTAACAACTGCGAGATGGTCTGAACTACCAAGTGCGTCGTAGGATGACACTGAAAGTGGTTCGCATCCCCTACAAAAAATTAGGTCGAGTATGTTTGCTCCTCGAGTGGAAAAATCGACTACCTGATCCCACATGCCGATATCTACTGCCTCAAGTAAGTTCTCGAACTTTGAAAGACCGGATGGTGGAAACCATTGTAAATCAGGAAGGTTAAAATCGCCTGTAATCAAGCAATACTTAAGACTCAAGTCAGCTGCGGCATGAAATGCCTGCGAGATAAACACAGCCAACAAGTAAGGAGTATTTGTTTTTTAGAACAATTCATAGCCAGCAGCTCTACTCCACCGCCGTGAATTGTGGATAGTCCAACGGGAGAAATGCAAGTGGCTGCTTAATAAAGATGCAGCTTTCTCCGCCACGGCCATTGTTTCGTTCGTTTCGAGCGCATGCATAGCCTAGAATAGAGAATTCAGAGTCAGCTACACAGGCCGATGCCCATGTCTCAGTTACCGTAACAATTTCTGGGTGGTTGACGAAAAACAGAGTCTGGAGCAGAGGCATTTTATTAATCAGTAATCTGGCATTTAAAACGACCAATTTAAGAGGGCATGTCTTAGGTTTCGGTGGCGGGACAGCTACGCCGTCACTGTTACTGGCTTCGACCAGAGAGATGTCCTTTTGACTTGAACTATTTGTCCCCCTCTTATTTTGAGATTTGTCTCGCCATTGGTTCTCCGTTTCTCAAGCTCTATTATTAGCTAACTCATATTTCTCCGCTCTTTCAACTCGTAATCCGGCTTAAAAAACTTGCGAATACAGACTCCGTAAGGATAGTTTGCGCTCTACCAAGAGTTTTGCCTCTGCTTCAGTTTCTAAAATTTTTTAAGAGGTCGTGGCTGATAAATTGATTCTGGAGCTGTTGGAGCCTTTCCTATTCGAAATGCCTTAAGAATGCGGAAAGACTCGCCTGGTTTTAGCAACGGTTTGGCGTAAACTCTCATAAGACCCACGTCATGGTCAATTCATTCTTGTGCAACTGATGACTCTGACTCTGGGGCCCCCTTTACAACTATTTTCTGCTTGCGACTCAATGGGGCATATGTTGCAAGCTCACGTGCTTCAGCCGAGGGAGCAATTGTAGCCGGTACACGCGGTTCTGATGTACTGGCTATTGGGTAAGCTGAATGCAAACCCGTGAACCGTTTGGCTTTCTTAGGCTTATGCCTCTTTTGAGTTATGATCTTGTCAAACTCTTGGTCATCGCTTTCTTGTGCAGAGTCGAGCAACGATGTGGTGCTAGGATGCAAATCCCGATAATTGCCATTGTTGCTTAAGCCGAGTGACGATGGTGTAGCCCGTGGGCTTGGCATATGATCTGATATGCAATTTCCAGGTGTGTTGTCAGACATATCCAAATCCAAGTCCTATCAGTGTCAACTCGTTCTTGTTTAATTGTTGACGCTATCTCTGGAGCCCCTTTTACAACTATATTCTACTTGTGACTCACGAGTTACGACCAAGTGGGCATCTGTATCCGGTAGTTTAGGCTCGATGGGTCCTGATGTGCTGGTTTTGGGGTTAGCTGACTGCACACCCCTGGCCCGTTTAGACTTTCTAGCATTTCTAGCCCTCTGCTTTTTTGGCTTAATGATCTTATCGACCTCTGTATCATCACTTTCTAGTGCAGCATCGAGCAACGATGTGACGCTAGCACGCAAATCCAGATCATTGCTAATGCTGCCTGAGCCGAGTAACGATGGCATAGACTGCGGATTTATTTGAGTTTCTTTGCGATCGAGTGAGACGCCCGCTGGTTTACTTGGTTCGGTAGATGAAATGCGAATTTCGGGTTTACCGGCCGAGGCTATTTGAGCATATGTACTTTTATTAACCCCCGGTTTTGACCGAAAAGGGCTGTTTTAACCGCTGGATAAGAAATATGCATTTTAGATAGGCTATCTCTTGTTTCAGTTTATTTTCCTCGTGGTAAAGTTCCTACTTCATCTCCGAAAACTCCTGGTGGAAGACGAAGTCCTCACAGTCTATTTTCGGTAAACGTAGTAGACATCTTGGCCGTTTGGCGGGAGGTGGAGAATTAATAACATTATCTAAGTGGCCATATCGGCAGTTACTTTCTGGTTGTATCTTGATATGGTTGTCCAGGACCCGTATCGAAAATGCCGGGCTGCCTGAGGTGCTAACACCGCTAATAACCCGATTTGGCAACCCGGGTTCGAGATCCGGCGGTGGTGACACGCTTCGTTATAAAGAACTTGTAGCATCTAAACTCTCCATGCTATGTAAGATTTTTTGTGTTACGACCTGCATCTGATATTGCCAATTAAGTCGGAGGCAAAACCCAAGAGCCCGTAAGAGTGAGGCGGAGAGAAGATCGATTGGCTGGATAGTGCAAGTTTACTGCGACAAGCAGGTTACAGCAATTCAGAGTAAAATATTGAGTTCCTGACAGATACAATGAAATGTTTTTGGCTATAAAATTGCTTTAGGAATAACGTGAGAGTCACTTTTATCGTAAATATTATGACAATATAAGGATAAAGGTATATAAAAACACAGTGATATAACGACTCAGGCTCGGCGTGACATTCGGATATGTGCTGATTTTTGTGGCGCAGAGGAGTTTTTCACTAAATCGACACGTCCAAGAAGCAATTTCCAAACTTTGGAAATAATTCACAGCAGAGGAATTTTTCAGAGTGACCGGATTCAGATTTCTACGGAGAAAATACCAAACTTTAAAAATATATAGTCAATTCTTGAATAATTTCCAAGAAGCGTGTCTTCTATACTGAGATAGAGACTAAAAACACGATTCACGATTCAGGTACGCATTCAACATCGGGCGTCAACTCGAAATTTAACTGTTATTCAGTTCCAAGGAATTTTTTAGCTTAAAGGCACATTGAAGACCACTCCGATGGCTTCTTTGGTCTCCGTGTGATGGTCTGAGTCTACCAGGTGCATTAAAATGGAACTATTGATACCCTTTAGATGGTCCTTCCCTTACCATTCTGAAACGTGTTCTCGTACTCTTTTAAACAAACGCCGGCTTGCATTACCAAAACATCCTAACAGACAGGAGCAGGTAAATGAATATATGCACACAGAGGGGGTCTGGGCTGGCAGTTTGTCGTTGATCTCCGCGAAGTAGTAGTACGTCAGATGATTTATCAGGTGACTAAGTTGCGCATCTTCCATTTTGCCCATGAATATGCTTGCTATAAGCGGTCCGAGGGTGAACCCATAGCTTTTTTGTCCAATTGCCCATACACGTTTTTGTCAAATAGGAACTGCAAATTCAAGGTGCATTTTAGTAGTAATTCCTTGAGTGCATTTACCGAAATTCCTATGTCCTGGTGATTCAAGCTGATGAATTCACGTGTAATCTTCTGTATGAGTTAATCATGATGGACGTACATATATTGGCAAGTAATCATAGAGTATTTTTGAATTATTGGTCCTCTACAAAACTATACTTGAAAGCAATAGTTAGAATCTTTGAATGCACTAACAAAAATGCCAAGGTTTAGGTCAGGTAATCAGAGTGAAGTATAGTATTACCCACTTTGTTGTTGTAACGGGCCAATCCGACCCCTTGGTTCGAGGAGTTGTTTGAACGTTGTCAAGGTCGGACCTATTTTGGTTTCACTTTTTATTTTTAGAGACCAAGCTAGTTGCGCTCCGGATCCGCGGATTGATTCCCTCCACTTCGCGTATCGGATACTATCGTCCTCACATCGTTGCCGTACTGCACCCTTATCGTCCCGATTTAGCGAACATTATTCCCTGATTTTACCTTTCCCTCCCTTACCAACTTTGTATCATTAGAGAATAGAATTTTAGATATTTTTCCCACCAGTTTTGTTAATCTAGTTTTCTTACGCTTCTCGTTGGTCCCATTCTATCCTATTAAATCCATATTTATACCAGAACTTTCCGTCCTCATTCTTGGCTTGTGGCATAATGTCCGAGAAAAAGAAAGCTTTGTCTATTGTACATTCTGAGGTTAACCGCCTTTTAGAAGGGATCTCTATATTATCTGCCCAGAGTCGTTGTCCCCCTTCGTTATCAAACCACGCGCCAGTCTCTTCAAGACCACGAGTAGTACGGAACACTACATTGGCGCCCAACATCTTATCAAGTGTTGCCCCTACCCCCATCCAACGTGTACGCACCTTTCCCACCAGCACCTCGTCCCCTCCCGCCTCCCACCCTGACCCGTTTTTCGCACCGTCTGCATTCCAACCCGGGCAGGACATTGATATTTGGCTGGCTAAACTCGACCTCTTCTTGGCTGACATCTCCCCCTCAGAGCACACTCGTTATTTACTTGTCCTTCTTTCCCCTGAGGCTCTTGATCCTGTCCTCAGGAATGGCATTACGGTTAAAACTGATTTTGCTGATGCTCGTAGACGTTTAACTTATATTTTCATCAAACCCCTCTCCGCTTCCGCCGCTGGCGATCAGTTTTATCACCTCATGCAGGGCCCCCAACAGTCGGCAGATGATTTCTCCCATGAGCTTGAGCGGTTGGCCTCCCTGGCCTACTCATCCGCATCACTCTATGAGCGCGACGAAATTATACTCGACCGCTTCATCGTCGGTTTGAATGACCGCACCCTCAAGCACCATCTGGCTATCAGTCGCCCTAAGGATCTTCGCTCTGCTCTCGTTCAGTGTGATCGTTTTAACCAAGTTGTTGGTCAGGATTTGTCTCCACCTGTTACCCCCACTTACCCCCGACCGCCGCTTCCTTCTGCACAGCTGCCCTCCTCCCAGCCGCCTATTTCTGCCCAAAACAACCACCGTTGACCACTCCCTGTCCGCTTCCCCAATCACCATCCTGGGTGTGAGTACTGCGACGCCTTCGGTCCTCGTGCTCGCCACTGCGGCCACAACCCCCCATGTAAGTCCCTTCCTTTTAACTCTTTTTCCGCTATTGACGTTCTGTACCCACCTGCGTTTACTGTAGTCATTTTTTGTCTGAATCTCGTATCCAAGCTTTAGTTGACACAGGGGCTAATGTCTCCCTAGCTTCTTTGCCTAGACTCCCCCATTCTGTTCGCAATCTCGTCCATCCCCGCCCCGTGACTCATAAGTTGAGGACCGCTAACGGTACAGCCATACATATATCAGGCTCCCTTTCCCTCGACTTTTCTATCGCCCATGCACGTGTTACTCACACATTACTCCTCGCCCCGGACAGTTCTTGGCCCCTCGTCCTTGGTCTCGATTTTCTCTCTGATCACGATTGTCTTATTCAAGTCCGTGAGCGCTTAGTTACTCTTGGCCCCACCTCTGTTAAGACTTCCCCACCTGACCCCGATTTTGATCTTGACATCGTTTACAACTCTGTTATGTCGGCCGCCGCCCTAAAACCCGTTGATTTAGATTCAGTTTTACCCCCTCTCCCGTCAGTCGGTGAGGCTGCTTATTCACAGCTTAAGGACATCCTAACCTCCTTCCCTGGCCTCTTTACTTGGTCCCCTTCCAAGTTAAGACGCACACAGCTTATTCAACATACTATAGATACTGGGGACGCCAAACCTATTTGGCAACCGCCCAGACGTATCCCCGTCAAGTATCGAGCTGAAGTCGACAAAATTCTCGACGAACTCCAACGATGCGACGTCATCCGTCCTTCGTCCTCACCGTGGGCATCCCCTATTGCCATTGTTCCTAAGAAAGACGGTTCCCTCAGACTCTGCATCGACTACCGCCGTTTAAACGCAGTCACTGTACGGGACTCGTTTCCTCTCCCCCGTCTCGACGACACTCTTGACACCTTAGGCAATGCCTCCTGGTTCTCCACCCTGGACCTTAAATCCGGCTATTGGCAGGTTGAAGTCGATCCAAAGGACCGTCATAAAACGGCCGTCATCGTACCGCAAGGCCTCTTTGAGTTTCAAACCCTTCCATTCGGCCTTTGTTATGCCACCGCGACCTTCCAGCGCCTCATGTATAAGGTCTTACACCACCTAATTCCCACTAAATGTCTAGTTTACCTCGATGACGTTATTGTCTTCGGGAATTCCATTGCAAATCACAATGAGAACCTCTCAGCCACCCTTGCCGCCTTCTGTGCCGCTGGCCTGACCTTAAACCCTGCGAAATGCATTTTCCTTCGACAGGATGTGCAATTCTTAGGACACAAATTGTCGCCCGGCCGTTTAGCTGCCCTCCCCGAACGCCTTCATGAGATCCGTTGTTGGCCTTCCCCTAACAACCTTACCGAACTCCGTAGCTTCATTGGCTTAGCCTCTTCTTATCGCTGATTCATCAAAGGCTTCGCCCACATAGCTTCTATCATCAATAAACTGACGGCGAAAAACCAACCTTTCAAGTGGACTACAGAGTGCAATAAAGCCTTCAATGACCTCAAAGCTGCCCTTTTTTCCTCTCCTCTCCTTGCCCTCCCTGACCTCGAACCTGGGGCTCCCCCTTTCATCCTTGATACTGACGCTAGCAATGTTGCCATCGGTGCTGTCCTCTCTCAGGTGGATCAAAACGGCCTAGAACACCCAATATGCTTCGCTAGCAAATCCCTATCCAGCAGCGAGCGTAATTACAGCATTGTCAAATGTGAGTTTCTAGCGATAATAACCTTCATTCGCCAGTTTAAACACCTTATTTTAGGCCAACGCTTCATCCTTCGCACCAACCATAAGGCGTTAACATGGCTTCATTCCCTCAAAGATCCCATGAACCAACTTGCCCGATGGCAAGCGTTCCTTTAGGATTTTGACTATAAATGCGAGTTTCGCCCAGATCGTCAACACGGCAATGCAGACGCACTCTCCCGTTTCACGGGCCCCCAATCCCCCAGTGAGGGCGAACACCCCTTCAGCGTAAATGGGGTTAACATTTCTGAACCCGCCCGTCATAATTGGTCCAAGGCACAGAAATCCGACACTGATACCGCTCTCATTTTCCATCATCTTTCCCAAGGCCTCTCCCGTCCGTCTGAACGCTTTATGCGAGGGTGTAGCCAACGTGCCCGCCTCCTTCGTAACCACTGGCCTAACCTCCTTGTCATGAATGATATCCTATTCTGGCGCAATCAAGACACACAACACGTACGGGCAGTGGTGCCAGGCTCACTAATTGAACCTGTCCTTGACAGTCTGTACGTGGAGCTGGGACACTGCGGCCAATTCAAAACCGAGTCGGCAGTCCGTGCCCGTTTCTGGTGGCCACAACTCCGTTCGGATGTCCGCCACTTTTGCCAGTCCTGTCCCTCTTGCGCCTCCTTTAAATCCCCCGTCCCCACTCCACGTGCCCCAATGGAACCAATGAATACAGGCTTCCCTGGCGAACGCGTCGGCTTAGATATCATTGGCCGACTCCCTATCACCAACCGTGGCTGCGAGTACGTCCTGGTCATGGTTGACTACTTTACGAAGTGGGTCGAGGCCGTTCCCCTCCCTCATCAAGATCCTCCTACTATCGTTAACGCCATTAGCTGAACCTGGATCAGCCGTTGGGGCACCCCCTTATCGTTCCACTCCGACTGCGGTCGCAACTTCGAGTCCAAACTCTTCCATGATGTCTGTGAAATCCTCGCGGTAAAAAAAAACCATACCACACCCTATCACCCGGAAGGTAACGGTCTTGTTGAACGGACCAACAGGACAATCAAAAACCTCCTGCTGGCCTTCTGCGAGGAGAATCACTGTCACGATTGGGACCTTTACCTCCCCCTCTGCCTCATGGCCTATAGAGCCTCCACCCACGCATCTACCGGCTTCACTCCGCATTATCTTTGGACCGGTCGCGATCTTCACCTACCCGTCGATCTATCCTTCCCCCTTCCCGCTCCCACTGACAATACCATCCACGACTTCGCCGCACATCTCCGCGAGACCATTCGTGCAGCCCACACTGCCGCCCGCAACACCCTTGGTGTAGCCGCCACCCGCCAGAAGGAATACTTCGACCGCCACATATCCGGGAACCCGTTTCAAGCCAACGACCTTGTGATGCACGCGATTCCTTCCCATAGTATTTCTTCCAAATTTCATTACCCGTTGCAGGGCCCCTTTACCGTGCTGCAGGTTCTTTCGCCCACCACCTATATGATCCGCGATACTTTACACCCCGAGTCTCCCTCGTTCACCGCCCTACCGCGGCCAACCACCTACATGCACCGCCGACACACTCCCCATCCTCTCCGATGGGATGCTCTTTCCCGCTACATTTGACATCACAGCCCCTTCCCCTACCTGTACCACTCTCGACACTCCTCTTGACCACCTCTCCGGCACCCTAGACATCATACCAGATGAACTACTACCCCCCCGTCGCAATCGAAGTGGTAGTCCCCTCCCCCACCACACCCACTAGCACTGATGACAGTGCAGCGCTTTGAAGGGGGGGCTATGTAACGGGCCAATCCGACCCCTTGGTTCGAGGAGTTGTTTGAACGTTGTCAAGGTCGGACCTATTTTGGTTTCACTTTTTATTTTTAGAGACCAAGCTAGTTACGCTCCGGATCCGCGGATGGATTCCCTCCACTTCGCGTATCGGATACTATCGTCCTCACGTCGTTGCCATACTGCACCCTTATCGTCCCGATTTAGCGAACATTATTCCCTGATTTTACCTTTCCATCCCTTACCAACTTTGTATCATTAGAGAATAGAATTTTAGATATTTTTCCCACCAGTTTTGTTAATCTAGTTTTCTAACGCTTCTCGTTGGTCCCATTCTATCCTATTAAATCCATATTTATACCAGAACTTTCCGTCCTCATTCTTGGCTTGTAGCATAATGTCCGAGAAAAAGAAAGCTTTGTCTATTGTACATTCTGAGGTTAACCGCCTTTTAGAAGGGGTCTCTATATTATCTGCCCAGAGTCGTTGTCCCCCTTCGTTATCAAACCACGCGCCAGTCTCTTCAAGACCACGAGTAGTACGGAACACAACATTGTCAGCAGGGAGTACGAATTACTTTAGGTATTCGCTTACTGAAGCACAAGACCTTCTGTGCAGTGGAATTTCAGTCGTATTCTCGTTCCAAATATTACGTTGTTAGTTTTCAGGCTGTGAGCCTTATTTAATTTTTTTCTTCTTAATTTGCATGTGTTCCAGTTATATGATAGTTCGAGCGTTGCAAACGACTAAGTTCAACAATGCATAACGAGCTAAACGCTTTGGTCATTTTCTCTTCACTTCCTTCTATAATAGCAGATTGTTACTGATTATATTTCACAGTTGTTCCCGTACATATATCGTATTGGTTCGACGCATGTGTTGAAGACGACAAAAGGCCGATGAGCCTGCAGTGGCTAACACAGTTAAACAGTTCTTCTATTTGTTTGGTACATGTCCTGGTCCATGGTGTCACACATATCGGGCCATATTACTCCTATATCATGATATAGGAAATTGCAATTTCCTAGACGATTCATTCCTGTGCAGCTTGCATGCAGTTTTGGACAGTATTCCCTACAGTGATTGGCAAAGAATACATTCGGTAGTAAACTCTGTCAATCAGGTGCCGAGAGAGTGACTTTGCTGCCCTAGAGTGAAATGGAATATTTCTTCTAGATTTTCTCTAGAAAATTGTTAGCGGCATAACGTAGCGTGAGAATCTAAGATCTGCATTTGTCATAAAGGCCACTTGTGAAATAAGCCACTCTTTTCATAATCTCAAGTCCGAATATGACTGGGTGCTCTTGATTTGATTCAAACCATAATGGTTGGTCGTCATGTTGGCTGTACTGCGTGTGCAGACGTTTAAAGAGATTTATCTAAGTGTGAAAAAGTTTACCTTCCCATATTTAATACCAGTTCATGAGTAGCCTTATTTTGCAGTACTAAAGAACACCGCGAGCTATATCCAAAGGATCCAGTGCTGTCGTATTGCCTTCTACCTTTTTTGTTGTGCACAGTCTTTCAAGATCCCTAATGCTATCATAAAATTTGATGCTGAAAAGCATCATGGTGGTCACTTTTACAATCAAGATCCTAAAAACCTCTTAAAATATGCATGCCTGTTGATTTTATTTGCCTCACGGAAGGTTCTGTTTCCAAATACCATGGGTGTCTGCCATTTTTGTGAATTTGCAGATATTCCTGATTGATGGCATTATTCTTCTAATACTGGCGAGTATTTTTAACACAAGTACGAAGAGGTAAAGTCAGCTGTATCCTATGAAAATATTACGCAAAACTTATGAATGATGCCTAAGGAAACTTATGAATGATGCCATAGGAGTTTTTTTACTTTTGTTGTTATTGTACTAGCTTACTCCCTTAACCTAGTTTGCCAGCAATACATGTTATAAATTTTTTAAGAAAGATGAAGGGATAGAGATGAAGGAATAAAGAATAAAGAGAATGGTATAAAATGTTTAAGAAAGATGAAGGAATTCGGCGACTTTGTCTGGGCGAAGCCATAGGTCCTCAGGCGTGAGGTCCGTAAGGTTGGCTGGGCAGTCGAAGAGGTGGCATGTTGTGTGGAAAGGCAAGAGGCAGTCAGGACAGTTGTCTGTGACGTTGTCAAAGCATGAGGTGAGACGGCTTTTGAATGAATTCAGCAGCGTGGAGAAGCCGGAACGCAGCTGGGATAGCCTGGTTCTAGCGTTTCTGGACAGGTTGGCCCTACGTTCTCTGGCCATAACGTCGGAGACCGGCGGAGGAGCGTTGAGGACTCTGTTGGGTTTATAGCTGCTGATTGCTAGCTCGACAGTTTCGGTGTGGATACGCTTAACGAGGTCCGTTATCGGTAGATTAGTGGGGTACTCCGAAGCGTGTGGGCCGTACGCGTCTATGGTAGACTGCTTCATGCGTCTAGCAGGTGGGAGGCGCGTTAAAAGGCGATTGCCCGGATGTTCTGAGTTATGAGACTGCGCAATGTAGATTTTTGCCTGCATGATGGAGTGAACCTTCAGAGGCAGGACTTGAGTTTCCTGATACAGGTGATCTACATTGGTCATGTTAACACAGCCCGTGGCGATGCGGAGAGCAGCGTTCTCAACGCGTTGGACTTTCGCCCAGCTGGTATCGCTTAACAGTGGGGCGAAGATGGCTGATGCATGCTCAGTCGTTGCCTTGCCTGTTGCCCGGTATGTCGTGACTAACGTCTCAGTGTCCTGGCCCCATGAAGAATCTGCCAAGGCTTTTAGGATGTTGAGCTTGGCTTTGCTGGCTTGGATGTCAGCATGGCGGTGTAGAGCCAGCGTCGGGTCGAGAGTGAGGCCCAGGAGTTTAGGATACTGGCATAAGGAAATGTCATCGCCCTCCACCTTAATTGGAGTATGGGATTTGTATTCTTTGGGGTCCGGAGTGAACAGAGTTACTGAGGACTTGGTCGCGGATAGTTTCAGTTGCTTATCTGAAGCAAGACAGAATAGCAGAATTTATTCGCGCGAATAAATTTCGAGAGCGCTTTTCAGCTGCTTCCGCTCCGTGCATCAACAACGAAATATTAAAAGAACACATCAATTTGAATTTACACAAAATCGATAAAAGCAAGGTCGTATCAACGTGGCAAGTGGCCAAAAGTTATGTCAACTGTTAAACGTGGGACCAAAGAAATGGAGGGGGGAAATTTAACTAAATAAAGGTGTGGTATGTATTTACCACGGCAGTTGAAGATTGACTACATGGTCTAGTTGCTTACATAGGTCGGGTTTCTCCCGCCGTATGTAGGATGCTTCCATGTAGCGTAAGGTCCGGTTTGTTCGTGCTCGAACAAGAACGCGGAAAGATGTGTTAGTGTCAACGGAATGACCACTGTCTAGTAGGTGTTTTGTAATAGATGAACGTGGTACTTTGTTCTCCTGTTTTAAAAGCCAAGAAGGCAAATGCTCAGCAGCCCTGGTTGCCAATTGCCTTTGCGTACGGCCAATGTACTTGCATCCGCAAGTGCAGGTAAATTCGTATACACAGTTTGAGGTGGCGTGCAAAGGCAAGGCATCCTTTGGCCGGTTAATTGGGAGCCTTTTTGTTGAAGTGAGGAAAACAAGTTCGGCTGCATAGTAAGTTCTTTGAATAGAACACCGTAGTCTTCGCTTGATTGAATTCACGATGTTGTCTCCTTTAAATGGTAAAGATATAAAAACGGGCTTTCTCGGAACCGACTGGTCCGTAGATTTTGGCCGTAAAGAGCAACTGTATTTTTGGATGAAACGCAAGGGGTAGCCACGCTTGAGTAAGGCCTCTTTTATGTAGGCAAACTCTGTTAGTAGGGTCTCGCTTGAGCAGATATTCCTGGCTCTCTGGAAAAGGTTAAGTACCAAATTTCGTTTCCACTGTATAGGCACAAAACTAGTAAAATGTAGGTATTGGCCTTTCCATGTAGTCTTGTGGATAACGGTGCGCCTTATTGACCCATCATCCTCTCTGAACAGGAGGACGTCAAGGAAAGATAATTGGTTGTTCTGCTCCATTTCTATCGTGAACTTAATCTTTGGATGCAATGTTCTGTCTTGCTTCAAATTATTACCGGGGAAAAAATGCTTTAAATTTCTCAGTTGCTTATCGTCTAGGTGCTGGACTAAACTGGGGATGTAGTTATTTAAGGCATCGGCAGCCATGCGAAAGTTTGGGTGAGAGGACAGCAGGGTGATGTCATCAGCGTAAGTCACCATTTCGACTTCAGGGGGGGGGGATTCGTGAGGTCGGCCATGTAGATGTTGAATAGCGATGGCGAAATGACAGAACCTTGAGGAACTCCTGTCCTAGAGTTGCGGGCTTTAGATAGCTTGCCTGAGAATTCGACTCGCGTTTGTCTGCCACGGAGATAGCAGTTCAGCCATCTGCAGAGCTCGTTCGGTAGCGACGAATCCATGAGGGATGTCATCAAGGTGTCAATGTTAACCGAGTCAAAAGCTTTATTAAGGTCGAGGGCGACCATTACTGTTCTGTCCGCAGGTTTCGTTTTGTTGAAACCACATGCAATGCGGTCCGTGACACGTTGTAGGGCTGACGTCGTAGAGTGGAAGGCTCTGAAACCGTGTTGGTGTTCTTGGAGGTTGGCATGTCTATTGAGCGAGGGGAGAATAAGACGCTCAAGTATTTTCACGGCCGGGCTGAGAAGCGAGATCGGGCGGTAACTGTCAGAGACAGCGGAGTCTTTACCTGCTTTGTGGCTGGGGAGGATATGAGCCATTTTCCAGATAGCTGGTATATGGCACGTGGCTAGAGACAGATTAAACAACCTGGTTAAGAATGCGACACCTCTGGGGCCTATGTGTTTTAGGTGTACCATCGTAATGTCGTCGGGTCCAAACGCCTTAGAGTTCTTAGCATGCTTAATCGCGGTTGTGGTATCATGAGCTGAGAACTGGAGCGGCATTAATAAAGGTTTGCACGACCTGTGTTTGACGATCCTCGAATTCTTCGAGGATTTATGGACCGCAACCGTGGTGAATTGCACATTGAATTGGTTGGCAATGTCTCTGTCGGTCTTCTTCGGTATACCATACCGCAGTTCCATTACTGGCAGTGCCACATGTCCTGCGTTATAGCTATATACAAAGAGGGAGTTCAAAGGTATTTACCTATATTTCCCTAATAAAGTGAACTGAAGTGAACTGTTTTCGCTTAAAATTCCATTCAAATTGTATGCATAAAACAAGCTTAACCGCTTTCGGACTGTGTAACTGAAATCTCATGTGGTGTCATTTTTCACAATAGAATGGAGAATTGAATTGATTTAATTAAGATAATGATCACGATACCAATTTATCTATTTTAAGTTCCTAACGGTCTACCCAATGTATCATGTAAATATTGTTTATAATAGGCTACAAAATTAAATCTTTCAATCGTTTATTTTATCCTCTAAAACAGTCATGTAGAAAGAGACAACACTGGTAGCCAAAAATTACTGACAAATACAAAGGGGACAGGGATGGTCGCGTCTGGATTTAATAAGTCGAACGCTCTAACCACTGAGCCAGGGGCTTGTTTGCCTATCTTCTTTGATCGGGCATATTAACTATGCTAGAAGTGCATATCTCGATGGGTTACAGGACTTGCTCGTCCCAATGTGTTCTGAGACTCGATCTGGAGCCTCGTAGCCAGTAACACAGTGACTATTGATGTATCAAGAAGATATAACCAAGAAATAGAGCATAATAGTTCTCTAATACGAATCCTACTTTATCGGCATTCACTTGATGAACTCCTATAATTTATTGTTAACCAAAATGTTGTCAATATTAATGTCTATGTCCTTCCCACTCCTATCAGTTAAATGTGGAATGCCGATTTAACTCAGTTTACTTTTTCGCATGAACCTAAAAGCTTGGCTTACTTCTACTTGTTTCTGAAGGCCCTCATATTTAACGCATTATCTTTCTGTTGTTTAATACTAGTAATTTCTGCCTTTAAAACCTGTATGCTCATATTAGGCGAACTTGTATTTCGTGTGCCTTCTTTTTAAAATTAAAGTGTCTCGCTGAGCACTAACTGTATCGATTAAAATTCATCCTGAAGATGTGGCTAAAGTTGATTCGGCTTGTCGCTCTCTCAATGCATTCCGAGTTCAGTTCAGAATGTCGTTGGCTTGCGAATACTAACGAGAAGTAGATCTTGAACATGCTGGTAGAAAAATCCACTATAGCAGAAGGTCATAGTCCTTGCATTTTAGATATTGACGTATGCAGTGTTACGGTGCTGACGAAGTCTTCTGTAAAACTGTCTTGTGTTTTAGGTAGATGTAAAAGCAACTGAAAATAGATTGGCAATTAATTTTTGCAAAACGGAATTGGTTGCTGTAAGTTTTACGACTGAA
The DNA here is from genome assembly GCA_036362985.1 of Ligula intestinalis. NCBI lineage: Eukaryota > Metazoa > Platyhelminthes > Cestoda > Diphyllobothriidea > Diphyllobothriidae > Ligula > Ligula intestinalis. The sequence continues at coordinate 42,887,547 of JAYGXS010000002.1, forward strand.
TATATCTTTACGATCACTGTTGACGAGATTCTTAGGCTAGTGGCCGAATTCCGCTACCCAGACCTGCATTTCTGCTAAACGAGTGTGGTTAAAATTAACTCGGCGCTTTAGTCAACCAGATACACGTGATCTTCATCCGACTTCCCAAAAACCTCTGGCATCAACTCTATTTCAGTCTGACAATGAAACTGTGAATATATGAAACCGTGGTCATTTCAGTTAATTACAGATGTAAAACGTGACACCCTTAGGCTCAATCGATATCATGCGCGTGGATGTATTCCATCGATGTTTTTTCCCCCGCTCCATTCTCAGAATTCTACAACGAATGGCTGTGCAGTCTCTCTCTCTTGCTGTGGCAACCCGACCGTAAAATCAGTCAGAATGTTAACTCTCCGAAATCCGATTCTGAATGGTGACCTATTCGAGGGGTCAACTCAAAATTGCGGCAAAACCTGATCTGAAACTCACATCTCTCCCCGTGGTTTTCGGTACTAGCGTGTTAGCTACTTCAGCTTATCTCGGAAGTCTGCCACCGACTGACTTGCTGAATTCAGCTCTGCTGAACGCCAGTACATGCGAACGCATGGGCCTTTCAGGCCCCTTATCGTTGTTCAAGTTAATTCTCTGTTTTCCATTGTGGACTATTATGCTCCCTTCAGAGTAAAACGGAGCACCCTATTCTATCCTGTTACTTTCAGGCAGACAGGATCGATAAATGCTGCGTGTAATTTTAACTTCGATGTGTGGCATGCTGTGCCTTACTAAATTCGCGGATTGCTATTTTTTCCCTCTCTTTAGGGCAACACTGCATAGCCAACACATGAATGGAACTTTAAGCTCTACACAGTATCCCCCGGAGGCAGCGCACACTTCTAACAATGCCTGTCTCCATTTCCTTAGCGCAAAGGTTCGAGGCTCGAGGTACGCACTGCATTATCGTCCTCCGAGGGCTTTAGTGTCCGTATCCTCGATCTGTGCTTTTTTCAGCCGGCAGCTATATTTCTAATATATCTGGCCTTGAATGCTTGTCTTGTGGTCCGGAGGTTGCGTATTTGCCCGAATCTCATCATTTTGGTCACCTATATCGCAGTAATATTTCATCTATGAAATTATACATGTCTATTTGAAAGATTTTCGCAGCAACAATCATCAACTGTATCCGACCTATTGTTAATGTCTCTCTTCACTCCTGTGGGGCATCTGAGGAAATTCCTGACAAGGTAAATGAAACTACTACTATTATCTTCTAGATTCTTTGGGTTCTTTTAAGGTTCATCCTTCTGTCAGTTGAGTTATCACTGTTCTCTGTGGGATGTGTACACTGTAAGTCAGTTCATTGGTTGCTTTTCCTATTCCAGCCTACGCTTGCATGAATATGTTTCGATAACTTCGTTTAACCATAGTTGTTCCATTCTAATATCCGGCTTCTTTGTAGCTCGGCGTTACAAAAGACTTAGTGACAAGTCTATTGTTGCTTTGTCGGCAACGGTCTCTGTAATTCATGGATTCATTCAAGGGTGTGTGGACCTAACTTCTGTCTCTCCAGCTGACGTCGAGTATGCTCTGGGCTTCGGTGGTATTAACCTCGCCATTTGCTCGTCTGCCTTTTGCTTTCTGGTGAGAATTGCTTTCTAGTCTTTTGACTCATCAATATCTATAAGGATGAACATGACTTAAGACATAATTTCAGTACAATTGTCCTGAACCTTAGTTATTCGGTCCGCACCGCTGAAAGAGAGGACAGGTCGAGCTCTCCAGATTCGCTGCCGCAGATGATCGGACATGGAGAGGTGCAATTTGCGACGTGTGTGTCGTAGCCCTTGTTGAATCAAAAGTCCCCACCGGAGTCCAAACTGGTCGTCGTTTGAAGACGGAGAAGAGCCGCTACCGACCCCCGGATGTGGGTTGGGCACTTGACCGGAAACTGCAGACTAAAAGATGCTTACAGTCATGCAGAGAGAAGCCGCCATCGGGAGAGCTGTCCAATGTGGACAGGTCGAGCCAGTGTTGGTACTGGCGAAGGAGCCACTGCGTAGTTGAACCAAAGTACAGCGAGTGACTTTTGGGAATTGTTGTCCCGAGGCTGCAATCGGAGCTGGATATCCACCCAAAAGAGCCGGGGGATAGTAACTCAGTGTTTCTTCGATAATAGCTCTTGGTGAAGACGCTGAGAGCCTGTCATCATGGCAGAGCCTTCAATGGGTAGATCCGAGAAACATCAAGTGACACCTTACTTGTTGAGAGCTCTATTAGACGGCCGAACGCTGTGGCTGGGTTTAGGAGCGCAGCAACGATGGTGATTAAGATAGCCAGATTGCGAACAGATCTACCAAAAATGCTGGCCTAAGCATGAAGATGATCGATAGGCGACATCGAGGCCGGCTAAATCAGGCATAATCACAGCTGTATTAGGTCCAAATAAATACCGTGCTCTGTGCTGAGTCTTTTCCTCCCAGAGAACCTCGAGTAAATGCTACAATCTCTATGCTCGATGGAACATATTTGACCATGTCAACCAGTCGCTTCTCCATTTTGCCGACCAACTTTATTTGGCCGACGGAAATGATGGATTCTGATGAAACCTTCCCCGTCAACACAGATCCATCCCATTTGCCATGTATGAGGGAATTTTACTTGCATAGGGTACAGCTGTGACCATACCTGATCTATCCGGCGTCGACTGTGGCACGAATTTCACTTCTCCTTGTGTCACTATCTGGGACAGCGCATCTGGAGAGTTCGGTCTAGTCTTCGCTTCAGCAGCCATAAAGACCGGGTGTGGAAGGTCCAATGAGCACTGCCACACCTTCAGACATTGTGTCGAGCCAGGTTGGTTTCCGCCTCGACGCCTCCAGGTGGGCAATGGCACCCGATGGATGGAAGCAACAGTGAGCCCATGACGCGGACGACTAAGAATGGACTCAGACAACTTCACTAATCTTTCTTGGATGGACTGAGATATACTTGAGATGTTGTCGAAGCCAATGTGGCCTAGACGGTGTACTTTACCCGAACCTCAGGCAACGACGATCAAATACCACCGGCTGTGGGATCCCATTAAGAGCCGAGATTAGTAATTCGAGTGATTTTTTCCCGAAACTTTGTTGTTGCCATCAGCAGTTCCCGATTACGTCAACCAGAACAATTTCTTACTATGCTCTGGAAATCGAGACACTTTTCGCGAACAGAATTGAAGATGTGAATCCTGGGTTTCTTGGACAATAAGATGCGAGGTCTCGTTTTTGGCATCAATACATTGTTCTCGGCCTTCAGATCACACAGCAATTCATTATCAGAGGATATAGAAAAAAATTCTATGACTTTTTAAATGTCTTTCTCCTCATTGATTCCTTGGCTGCCGAGCCGAGAGTAGCTGAATGCAAGGAAAGAGGGACATGGGGTGTTTTATCCGTTCCATGCCGCAATTTCTTCTGCAAGCATGCAGAGCAGATGATAAACAGACTGAGCTCAAAACTGCGCGATTAGCAATGGTCGTTCTCTCAAGTCACTACGACAATTCGACCGTCGATTGCGATTATGCCTGCCAAGAGCTTCAGCAAGCTGAGGGCAACCACCAGTGACTTGCGCTGCATTATAGCGAAGGTGGGATTGCGCTGAATCTACCTCACTCTCCCAACTCCCCCACCTGTACCCGATGTCAAGACAAAAAAGTCGAGAAGACTGGAGCTGGAAGAGGGCGTGTCGCGGGTAATAGTTGTGTCAACAAGCAAAAGAATTCCTCAAGTCACAAGTCAAGCAAGACAGTGTTGGTGGACAGAAATTTACGGCCGTGTTGTGCGTTAACTGCCAGCTGTGTGTTCGCCAGATGTGTACTCGAAGTTGTGTTGGTAAACGAAGCTTTCGCCGCCGGATGAGTAATCTATCAGCGTATGAAGCCGTATGTGGGTCGATAACGTGGAAAAGGCCGATAGCGCGCGGACTAGATGATTATGCATGGGTGTAAGCTCTGGCAAGGCGAAAGCAGAATGAGTCAGTGTAGGTAGCTCCCACGGGCGCAGGTAGCTTGCGCGGCTGAGGCCGCCCTTATGCACGCCACCACGTTCAAACCCAGACACGCGCTTGATAGTTATGTCCGTATACGCACACACACATACCGGTGGGACCGGCAACAGCAACGGCCCCGACATAACACACGCAAAGGGTTGCCGCCGACAGTTTACTGCTCCAAATCTTCTCAGGACTGTGTGAGCAGCATACACACCCAAACACTCGCGATATTGGCTGCCCCCTCACAATGCGCGCCGCATCAACACCTGGCTACGGTTCCGCTAACATGGAAGTGCGATAAAGGTCACATTAAGAAGGAGCCATTACAGCCTAACTCCCACTCCGCCAGTTAACCGCTCCACACAGCAAGACACACTGAACCGACTGCGTGGTACGACTTATCCCGCCACTTAGTAGCCCTCCATGTCACGGCTTTTAGCGCACCGTGACAGCTTCAAGCGCGTCAGAAGGTTTGTAGCGAGGCAGAAAATGCGCCGAGTGGCGACCTCACTCTCTCCGCCAATACCAGCATCAAGTCATCGCCTAACCGATCGGTCACCTAGTGTTGGATGAGCGTAGTAGCTGACTGACGGGCTGACAAACCCGTCTGCGCTCGCCACAGCACTTGGATCCATTGACACGCACACACACAGCAGGATCTACACAACCAGAGAATTAGAAGGAGTCGCCGCCGTCTGATTTCCAGTCCACTCATCACCTAGCGAGCGTCAGTTGGTACTGATAAAAAGCAAACATACTGGAGTTGAGCGTTGTAAAGCAGGTTTCGCAACAAAAAGGAGAAAGACGAGAGCGCAACTCACCTTTTAGTGGAGGTTATTTTGGGCGTGCTAAAGGCTTTCGGTGGAGGTGCTTGTGTTGGGGCCAAAAGGCTAAGCTGAAAGTGCGACTTTTGCACTTATGACTACGACTAGCAGTACTAGTAATACTAGCGTCAATATAACTAATAGTACTGAAAATAAGAACAAATAGCAATTTACAAGACTGCTGTTTCTAAAGAGCCAAAACTACGTTACTGCTGATATCAATACTGTTTCAATACTAGTAATCACACGTAGTAATGCTAGTACATAAGACATCGTAATGCAAATAGAATTCTGTCGATGATTAACAGGAAAATTCAACGAAACAGTATTTGACTTACGTCGATGTCACCTGCGTACTTGAAGACGGATCCTTATCTTCTCTGCTCCTCGTGTAACCCTTAGGATATTAATTTAAACCGCGACGGGCTCCTCCTGACATGCTTCAAACACTTTCAGCAGCAGGCCATCCGATTTGCATATACTCTGCCCCCCCCCCTCCCTCCATGGGCAACAGCTTTTATTCTTAAAACCCCTCAAGTGGCATTCAAACCCCTAGAACCCGGGAAGGCTGGTTACCCGTTAGCCTAGTTGCTGGCTACCCGGCGCGTCCACAGGTGGCGGATAGTGGAACGACCTTCAGTGAAGGTTAGCTGTGAAATAAGCAGACTCTCGGGTCTGAAAAATAAGCCGTCGCGGACGCAGCTGCGGCAGTGCTACCAGGGTGCAGCGGGCTGAGGCCTGGCAAGCCAAAAGCCTTTAAAGTGTCGCGAAACCTGACGACGAAACTGTGACATGGGGAGCGTGAATCGCCATTCAATAAGTTCGCTTGCCACCGCTGCCTTGTGGTTAGGCTATTGAGCCAAAGTGCTAGAGGAGACAACCTCGAACAAACAATCCGTGCGGCCGTTGGGGACCCGCTCGTACCCAAAATTTGTGGCTGATTTTCGACATGCGTAGTTGGCTTTTAGTAGATGTATTGATAGCCCACTATATGTGATGTAAATTTATACTGACGAGATTGCTGGTGAGGAGCGGCATAACGATGCGGTGTAACCGGCGGCATTTTACCGCAGGCTTTTCTGAGGGCGTGTAAGGCCTATAGGCCCATGCGATAGATGAATATGCATGAGCAGTGCAGACAGTAAAGACCAGTGTTGCGACTGTATGTCGGTTTATGTCATTACACCCACAGCATGGAAGCGGACCTTGAATTTACGACCGAGGACAGAAAAATACTAGTGGTGGTTAGCAAAAAAATTGATGCCCTAAACAGCTACCCCAGTAATTGACATGTTGATCTGCCTCCTGCCTATCACGCAATGCGCTTGCACCGTCAGATGACACGACCCCGTCCTTCATCAAGAGGGTAAATAGACGACGGGCTGCAAAACATAGCTACTTCCGTGCAATTTTTATTTTTCGTATTGTCCCTTGTGATGGATCCCTGCGCTCCTGAGAAATCTTGGTTGCGATTATGAACCTCTCGTCCGCATTTCAGTCGCACATTAGGCACACGTGATTTATGCAGGACACTTCGTTGATGCCTTTGAACATCAGACGTTTTGAGTAAATTGGATCGACCCGACTTCTCACGTGCTCATTCCTTCTTCGTAAGATCGCTTTCTACGAACCGCTAATGATTCGGTTTTCCTCGACAGTTTTTAAGGTATTGACGCCCCTCCGACTAGCTTTTTTGGCCGCGGACGGAGCGTGCCCCTCACTCCCAGTCTCTCAATTCCTGACTTATTCGTTGGTTTCTTTGTCGTTGTTTTGAATGTACCCATGCCTGTTAATTAAGACTGCCTCTATATGAGTTGCATTGCGTTTTCTGTGTAGCTTTTACGCACTTCAGACAATTAAATGCATTTTTATTAACACCTCATTACATGTATTTCAGCTCTACCTATCTCTCCTTATCATGTTGACAATGCGGCGGAATCTATTCTTCAATCTACCTGGTACGTACTAATTGTTTTATCGTTCGTTATCAGGTGTTTGAACGTCCGTAATAGTCTGTAGCATAACCTTACCGAGGGAACCATACGACAATGGCATGGCTAATTAGCTTTCACGAGTTGACCATACCTAACTCCATGGATAAGGTTGAAGTTTTGTCGAGCACCGGATCAATTTGCTTATTCTCCTGAGCTTTCGAACTCTTACAGGAGTCCATCTTCGCAGACAAAAAAGGAGGGGGGCGATTATAGTGGTATACGCAAATTAACTGTCAGTTATAGTGGTGTACGCTAATTAACTTTCAGTGAAGTCAGAGGATCGTCCGGAGTCATAAACAGCAATTACTGTAGCGTCTTGTCTCCACGGTAGGGGGTCCTGGTAATCCAGCTTCCTCTTTAGGTGGGTTCGTCAGGGGGATCGTTTTCGCTTGCACTTCTTAAGTTTGCTTTGGTCTTTTTCTGTCTTTTAGTTTCGTAATGGCGTACTCAACTTACTCCAAATTTTGCAACGCCTGAGGCTCTAATCCGCGAAGTTTGATGCTCCAACTTTTGCTCTTCCTACCAGTTGCACTCACGCATATAAAAAGTGGTAAAAGAGCGCTAGCTGATCATGTTACGGGAAATGCTGGTCCTGTTTAGCTTTGGGTCCACCCTCGAGCATCGATATTTGGCGTACAACTGCTAGTATGATAGGCAGAATAAGATTGCCGACAAAGATAAGGGAGACTGACTTATTGGCCCTACCCAACCGCAGGGCTTTTTGTAATCTTCGAGGCTCGAACCCAAGACGTTATTGTTAGGAGACCAACAGTCTCCAAATCTGGGTGGGGGTGTGTCTGATAATGCCTTATAAGTCGGAAACGGCCATTCTAGTCTCCCATGTTTTTGTCAGTTATGTTATTGTGCTCTGTTGTCGCTGGCGGGAACAGAATGTCTCCGAAAGCGATTTGTAAGCGCCCCTCCGTTAATATTGCCTATTTTTTCCGCAAATTATCTGTGACAGTGTCGCGCTTTCATCCACTGAGTGCAGCCGTTTTTCGTTTTAACGGCGTTCATGACATGAAATTAATTTCTTCCCACCATAATACGCAGAGGATGAGTGCGAAACCTTTGCACACTGAGTGAGAGAGACAGGAAGCTCGCAGTCTTTGTTAGGAAGAGTTTACCGTTTTTAAAAATAAAATGATTGCGTTTTCATTCGTCATAATTTCTTGCATTTTCAAAGGTTTTCTAAAAAGTGAGCTTTTCTGAACCACTGTTATGTTGAGGCATAAAATTATGAGTTTTTTCATTGTCCGGCCATAGATTTCTTGTGTTAACACCTCCATGCTTTGTTGTGATCGTTAATGAGTGCTTGCGCAAGACTGCAACCTATGGGTAACTCTAATTTACTATTTTTTCTGTTCTAATGTAGATCGTGCCCTTATTGGTCGAATTATAACTTGTTTTCAACCTATTGACCCTAAACACAGCGTGTTCACCTCATCAAATTCCGAGGGGTAGTTAGCTCCTCCGAGAGAATGACTCTTGTCTAACTGTTTTTGTACTTATGTAACTGCCTAACGAAAAGCAGGTATCTCACTGATTATTTGAGCTCTCTGTCTCTTCAACGCATCTATAGAAGACGTTTCACCAAGTTTGCTTGGAAGTATTTTTGAGAAGGGATGCCCTGCTACTGACGTACACTGTAACGCGTTTCTATCTTCAATTTTAGCTTATTTTCATCTAACGAGGACATCTATATATGTCTACTGCGTATTTCTTCTGGTCGTCTATTCTACATCGCTCTTCGGTGGAATAGCTTTTGTCTCGGGACAAACAAACGGCCTTTGGTTGGTCCCTCCTGTTTTCAACCGTTTACATCTTTGTGCACTTAGTTGTCAAGCCTGGTTTAAAAATATTATGAAAAAAATCGATGATGAGTCCTCCGTGTGTTGTTTCCGTTTTCTCTCCCTCCCTCCCTTCTTATTGAACTCAGAAAGTAAACTTTTGAGCTGAATGCGCTATTTATTCTTGAGGAGTCAAATCAGTGTCGGCACCCGGGACTTTTGATCTTTGCAAATGGCAACTGCTACCACCACTGTTCCTGAGGATGACTGGCAGTTTGCGTATAAATTGGATTATAGTGAAAACTATCTACTGCAGTTGTCGATTATGCGTTAGCTATGTCTCGGTACTGCCCTGGCAGACCCATCAATTTTGACTATACTGTGCACTTCCAAAGCTTGTAATTGGGTAGTGGTAAGGTTCACTTGTCTCCAGGGGCCAGATTTCTGACCTGACACTAGCAATGCATGAAGCTGAGACAAGCGTGTAGACCTTTCCTTATTTTATCTGCCGCTTAACTCCCACTCTTGGTTTGGTGAAATTATTGGTCGACTGTCGATCTGGGTGATGTCCACTGTGTACTCCACAATAGAGTTGCGCCAGAATGGTGACTATGCGTCGGATTATAGTAAGAGTATATTTTCGCAGTATCTACCTCACTGACTTATCCCTCAGCCACCTGGGTCCAGACGGCTGGCGCGACCAACACTCAACACGCGTGCTAACAGCACATCTCGCTAGGCATTCTCCCGACAGGGAGCGCCATATAGGCCACATTAAGAAGGAGCAGACAGCTAGAACACAAAAAGACACACGACCGACTGCGGGGTCCGAGTTATCCCGCCAGCTGGCAACCCACCAAGCCACGGCTTTTAGCGCACCGCAATAGTTTCAAGCGCATCAGATTCATTATAATGAGGAAGGGAACGCGCTGATGGTCGACCTCACTTCCTCCCTCACCGCCACCAACAGGCCACCGCCTAGCTGTCATCTGTCTGAGGTGGGATGGGGGACACACACTCACCAGAGTTTACATGACCAGCTAATTAGAAGTATCCATCGCCGTCTGACTCAGTCCACTCATCAGCTAATTAACACAAAACACACACTGGGCCGATGGTGTGTCCGGTAAATTCGTCAGCCTTCCGAACTACAACTAGTAATCTGTCGGGATAGTTTAAAATCGCTTTGGTTAGGAACTGGATCGATCCCTTTTCTCGTCTAGCCTGCTGGAGTTGAGGGTGAGCTTAATGTCTGGTTTGGCACACGGCTTATGTCGTGCGTGCACAACGCGCAAGTGACTTTCAACAAATTGCGAGGAAACACAAATTACTTCTTGTGAATTGATTTGACAAGTGTCTTCATGCTTTCTCATTAAACTTACTGATACGTCATGTGAAGATGGTCAGCACATAGTATCCCCAATGTATCTTACGAATCTGCGGTAATTGGACTTGCCTTCAATAGGGATTCATATTGTCACCTTTTTCTAATTCTTACTGCCCCATGTTCCATAATTTTTGAAGGCGCGTCACATTGTACAGTGAACGACTGCCGAAAAGGACCAGGGAAACTGAAGACCTATTTCTGGCTTATTAGCCATCATCGGCCAGTCATACACAACCCCTGGGTTTACAACCCCGAGACTCGAAATCGTGTTCTGTTGATTGAAAGCTCGCCGTTCTAACCATTAGACCATTGTTATTTCAGTTGCGCTGGAGAATACCAACTATGGAAGAGGCCACTCACAGATCACGTTGGGAACGTTGAACTTCTGACCAACGGTACACGGGTTCTAGCCTTGACTGACAAAGGTCAGTAATCAGAAAGGATCACCGGATTCTCTTTTGTCCTTGTTGGCAGGCATTTTCTGTCTGTATTAGTAGTGACTGTCTGACTATGTACCGAGCTGTCGAGCGAGCCCTTAAGCATTCTCTGCATATATTAGTAGTCGCAGTACGACCGCGTACGGAGCTCTAAATCAAGCCGCTAGACAGAACGGGGCGAGTATGTTGTCGGACGCAATTAGCGTTGCATTATCTTTGGTTGCTTCGGTGTGTAAATTTTCTGCCCTTTTGGTATGAACACACACACACATCTGATCCTACGTGTGACTTTACTCAGTTTTTATCATCTTAACGTATTGTTTTTGTCGATTTCCTATTAAACACACGAGGTTTTTCGGTACTCCACCCCTTGTAGCGTCATCGCCTTCAGTAGTTTCCTCTACTACCTCTGCTTTGCTCCTCTGGTCGACGTCCTATTTCTGCGTGGTTACCTCAGGTACGTATCGGTCCAATTTGCAGTTTAACACCCATCCCTCCCTCCCACCGTTGCTTTCCCCTCGACTTTTAAGCTTTCACAGTTTTCGTTCGTTTTACGCAGAATGTCCCTTACCCACTGCCTTCCTTTTTTAGTTCGCGAAAGGGACACTTTGCGTTCCTCTATCGGTCGGACCTCTACCGCTCTCAGGATGTGGGCCTTTCCGTGAACTCCGGTGACATTACTGTGCCTTCTTACATGCCTGTGACCTGCCACTCTGATCCTCCAACCCCTCTCCCAGTTCGCAACGTGCTAGTGGCACGTTCAGGCACCACCATGCCGCCTCCTGCGAGAAATTACACCCATCCGACGACCGCTGTTGACGCTAAGAGTGACGGCAGCGATGCCGAGCTGGATTGGCCATCTGGAAGGCTTTTTTTGGATCGAGGGAGTCATTGTGATGAGGACGATAGTCCCATTCTGCCTCATGTCCCACGTAACGACAATAGTCTACCGAGGATTGGCGAATTGTTTGAAGACCCGGAAGCCTTGCTGTCAGTGGAGGATGATGAGGACTTCTACACCGGCCAGCCGAATCCGGCTCTTTTTGATACAGCTGGACATCACTAGCTGTTTTCTCGCTGCAATCCTAATCCCTCTACCTAAAAGGGGAGGTTTTAGGTGTCCTGTTCGTCCGCGATGCTCACCTCGTGATTGCGCTCTCTTACTTTCTACACATTACTCACTGTGCATCCGTATCTATATGTACTTTTCATTCTTTGTTTCTTTGCTTTTCATCCGCCCTACCCCCCCTTCCCATTTTAGAACATTCAAACAATCTTTTTCTAATGGGACTGGATCGTCCATTTCTGTTTATTTTGTCATTCAGTGTCATCATCGCTTTCTCAGCTCCGCTTTGACACACTTAGTCTTTTTTCATTCTGTAGTCGCTTGTGGTCTGTTGCACAAATGTTAACAGCTAAAGGGCTGAGAACAATACCACACACTCAAATTTAACTTTTTTTCTCTGTCAAATTTCGCGTGCATACTGAAGACGCCCCTGTAAGGGAGGGGGTTACAAAAGAGTTAAACTGTCAGTAAGAATTTAAGTCGGTCGTCCTCTGTGTACACTCCAGTTTGTGCACGTCGATTCTATTTGTCAGTGGTCTAGCAGTCTGTGCCCACTGACCTTTCTGGCTAACTAATTGAGGCGAACCACAGCAGACGCGTCTACAAATCGCGTTCCCGCCCTCTCGGCGGCCAAGGTCTGCTACACCCATCTCCCTACGTTGGATCAACTCTCCCCTACGCCCAATCCGTGTTTTTGATGACGGAACAGCCCCTCCCGGCCACGCTGCTCCGACTTATCCTCCTCGCCGCCGGAATTGAGGCCAACCCTGGACCTCTCTGGTACTGCTCGTTCTGCCGAGTCCGCCTGGGCCGCCGCGACTGGTCTGTATGTTGTGGCTCCTGCAATGGTTGGTGCCATCTCCGCTGCAGTGGCCTCGCCACGGCTGCCGATTGGTCGCCCGCCTTCGCGTTTCCCAGCTGTCCCGTGCCCCCACCGATCTCTATGCCTCCAGCCCGTACGGTCCTGGACCCAAATCCTCTGGTCTCCGACCTTGCCTCACCACCTGGTCTTAAGGTCTTACAATTCAACGCCAACGGCCTCCTTGGGAAGCTTGACCAGCTCCTGGCCTTCATGCGCTCGCGCAGCAAGAGACAAGGTTGTCTAACTCCACTAAGGTCCCCTCCTGTGCCGATTACACGATTGTCCGTCGCGACCGCAGCTGCAACAAAGGCGGAGGTTTGGCCTTTCTGGTGGACAAATTCATTGCCCATCACCAGCTACCCCTGCTTGGAGCCGATCCCACGGAAGTACTGGCGATTTCCCTTGTCATTGGCCCGGCACTGCTAACCGTCGTGAACGTGTACATCCTTCCAACTTCCAGTTTTCCTCCCGGTTTCACCGCTTCTATCGCTTCCTACTTACCTTCTGGAGACAGTTTGGTGCTAGGTGACTTCAACGCCCACCATGACCTGTGGTGCTCTAACTTGGCAGCCAACCCCCGAGGAGAAGCTCTGGCTGATGAAATAGAACACGCCCCCTTTGCCGTTCTCAGCGAGAACAGCCAAACGCGGCTTCCGACTAACGGCGCCTCCAGCTCGCCCGATGTTTCCCTCGCCAGTCTGTCTGGTAGCCTCCACCATGTAGAACACGGAAATCAGCCCGGGTAGCGACCACCTCCCCATTGTGCTTGAATTGGCCACCGCCGCCGAGCGTATCAAGGCCCCCGACCGGCACTTCATTAATTTCAAGAAAGCCAATTGGGCAGCTTTCACGACCGAATGCGAAGCCGAGATTGATGGCCTACCGCCTCCTACCTGTGTTCACACGGCGGAGCAAGCCCTTCGTCGGCTACTCCTGGCAGCAGCAAGTCACCACATCCCTAACGGCCGCATTCCCCTTCTCCGTCCTAACTATCCGCCCGAAGCCTCCCGCCTGGAACGAGAGAGAGACGAAATACGAGCGCGTGATGCCAGTGACCCACGCGTTGGCGAACTGAATGGCTTAATCACTAAGACTATCAACGATGGCAAACGCCAACGCTGGCATGAACTAGTTTCAGATTTTAATTTCAGCGGCAACTCAGCTGCCACTTGGAAGCTTTTACGCAACCTGACCAAACCCCGGGCTGATACATCTAACCAGTCTATTAGCTTCTGCACACCGTGAAAAAAGTAGTGGTTTCAATTCTATAGTGATATTAGCAACACTGTCTAAGACTATCAAAACAAAAACTCGTTACAGAACGCCAAATAGGAATCCATAAGAGGTTGGGACGACAAGCACTAACAGGGCCAAGCGCCAGCCAAATGGTGGCTTTTTAAAAGCAAGACTACGCAGGGCTTCTGCAACACTGCAGTTCGATAAGTGAAACACTTAAAATTCCTCCAGGTTAGTACTCCATATGGGCATACAGATGTTTCTCTCGCATCTTTTTAGACTGATGAGCGTAGTATTCTTGCAAGCTAGGCTCACACCAGAGGTCACGCGGGTTGTGGTAGACGGGGCAGTCATGCCAATGGCCGACCTCCCAGCCGGGCACATCCTTCATCAGTTCCTTCTCGTAGTCCCGGTTCTTAATAAGGTGTTTCAAGTACATGCGCTGTTGTTCGGCAATGAGGAAGGGCATCAAGGCTATGCGCACTTCACGGTTCTCGTTGAGGCGCGCCTCCCGTCGCGCATATCCCCAGTCACGTAGTTTTATGCCGGCAAAGGTGCAGGCATACAATGCAGCAATCAGATAAAGACCTGAAATTGAGGTATAGAGCGTAAGCACACAGTTAACCCCAAAAAAGCAAACATGACATCAAATTTGGTAAAAAAGGTTAGAAATATTTAAACTGATTTCAAAGAATTTCTAGGTACGATCCGTATAAAATGTTCAATCAACTTAGTTCGACGTTATATTTTGCGCATATAAAAAACTGGCCGTAAAGATTCCGTTTCAGTATTTGCGGTGGCATTCACTAGGAATTATGCAATTGGCTCTATTTTAAAGGTTCATCATATCGCTTACAATTTTCGCCTATCGCAGTCGGCCAGCGCTGCAGGTAATAAGGACGGAGATCTGTTTGAAGCTCTCGATATCCTCTTTCTTAGATGGTTATCTCGATCCCAACCAAAGCGGAGTTCAAGCAACCTGATATAATGGGCAATCTCGTCTTCAAGTTGATGCGGCATATGGGTGACCCTTATCAGTCGATTAATAGATGGAAAACCGTTGGTCACGTGTATTTACGATCGACTATTTGGCCTCTCTGAAAAAGCAAAAGGTTTTCAGCAGAATCAGCGCCGATCAAATACTTCCGGAAAGTGTACGTTTCCGAAGAGCATGGACTATAGTTCATTCGTGCACGTGTTAGTTGACGGACGCTTCGTACATTTGCAGACAGATACCGCGGCTTTATTTGCACCGGAACCTGTTGTTTCGCTGTAGTCGAACGCATGTAACATACGCTTGATTAATCCTAAGGTCGACGTAATACTTGTATGCCCGACAGAAAGTTCGATGACAAATGCTGGAAGGTGTACTAGCCAGAGAGCCACAGTCTACCGCAACCGTACGGGCTGACCGTAAAACCTAAAACGGTCATCTTCGTGCTGGGGAAACTCATTTGCAAGCTCTCCTTGCCTGCGTTCACACTTAGTGCGGACGAGTCCGTCTTTGCGTAGAAGCGCTTTACAACCGCACACCAACATTGGTGCAGTCAACACCCTTAGTGTACGCGCTACGACCTACTGCAACATGCAGGCGATATGCCGTAGGCCAAATAACCTATTTCCATACGTAATTTAATAGAGTGGGGAATGCATATATGAAGAACATATCAATATCAGCACATGTGCACAGGACTTTGGTCCGTTTAGTGCCAGTACCTTTGAATCAATAGAGGTAACTACGGATGCTGTGTGCATAAGGTTTTTGCCATAGAACGGATTGTAATACATGGGGATTCTTGTAAAGAATCGGGGTCCCAAAAGCCGCTTTGATTATTAGTTCGAAGCCGCCACCTGTAATGCCAATTCAATAATTTAACTGCAAAGCAGTGGTGGCCAGTGACTGCATACTCTTCATATTCGAAAGCCTATTTTATTTCGCAGGTAGCCGAGGGTTGTTTCACTATCAACTTTGCATGATCATGCTAGGTAGCCAACAGCTAGACTAACAGAAAAGCCGTATTCAGGAGGATAAATCATCAGAAAAAGAAACAAAGCTATCAAAACATACAGAAATTTGCCGCTAAATCTCGAAAAAAAACTAGGAAACGTAAGTTTGGGGATGACAAAGTATCACACTAAATGAAAGGGCAGTCTAACTGACCAGGTTAAGCTGAACTATCAGGCCGTAATGAAAATAAACATTTCACCGGATTTACACATACCGTTTAGAGGTTTACGAACGGTCTTATTAAAAACGTTGAACAGGGTGTACCCTCCCGGTGGAGGCATTTCTTGTTTGAACGTCGCCATTGACAATAAGTAGGTTGCTGAGTATGGAGAAGTAAATAAAGATAGTAATAACGAAACGAGACAAATACTATTTAACAAATATAGTGAAATGGATGAGTCCCGGAGGAAGGGCGCCGTCACCGAAAGCAGACGATGTCTTATTCGTTTCGCTTAAATTCGGGCTCAGTAAAAGTCCCAGGTAGACTTCCGTTTTGAGATAGTAGTGCAGGATTTTACCTGGAAACTATTTTTTTCCCATTTGCTATAATATACACGGGCATTGAAAAAAAAATTATAACTGCCGAACATTTATCAAAGGTATTTACCTATATTTCGCTAATAAAACTGAACTGAACCATTAATATTTACTACGAGGTATGGCAACTATTCGTCAGGAAACCCCAGATACCACAAAAACTTCGACAGGATCGCTTGCGTTTTAAATGTAAACAAAAAGGAAAACAGGCACTTCTAAAACTTCTGTGGACATACAATTTTAAAAGTACTTAAATACGCTGGGTTTAACATGAATCACTATTATAAAGTATCACTGATTTGGTTCTGTTAAAGCGGTTTAACATTTTTATCTATAGGCGTATAGTTAGTGACCTATCAAGAATAACATCGCGTAGTTCACATAAAGGTCCTTTAGGTGCACACATCAACTGTCTTGTATTCAGGAAAACTATAGACAATAAACAGTGCTATCATGTTTGCCGACGACGTCAAACTCTGGAGAGCCATCAGGTCTGACGCCGATAGAAAAGCGCTTCAAGAGAGTCTCAATCGACTTAGCTGCTGGTCTGCTCGTTGGCTTTTAAACTTCAACATTAGTAAGTGTGTGGTTTTAAGACTCCGTACTAGAAGGACTGATGAGGAGAACGATTCCTTCCAATACCTCCTCGATGGGCACCCGCTTTCAAATGTGAACGAACAAAAGGATCTCGGTGTTCTAATAAATTCCTCACTCAAACCATCTACTCAGTGTGTAAAGGCAGCTAAACGCGCGACACAGGTGCTGTTTGCGATAAGGCGGGGATTCGTAAACATTGACAAGGAGCTCTTCAGGAAAACCTACGGAGCCTTTGTTCGGTCCCACTTGGAGTATGCTGTCCAGGCCTGGCGTCCGTGGTTCAAGAAGGATTACCTGCACCTGGAACGAGTGCAGGCGAGGGCTACGAATATGGTCAAGAATCTTGGTCATCTGCCTTATGAAGACAGACTGACCGAACTTGATCTTTTCCCTCTCAATTATAGGCAACTCCGCGGGGACCTCATACAAACCTACCGAATTGTTAGAGGCCAAGACTGCGCCCTAGAATTTGATGATTTCTTTGAATTGGCTTGGACTGACCATCTGCGAGGTCATCCTTTTAAACTACAGAGGAAACCGGCCCGTATCGACGTTCGACGAAACGCCTTCTCGCAGAGGGTCATTGGAGCGTGGAACGGACTCCCGGAAGATGTGGTCCTCTCAGATACTGTTGACATTTTTAAACACAAACTTGATTCTCATTTGCTGAGAAACTGTGGCAGATATAATGAACATAGTTTCGGTAGCAGCACCTTGCAGCTGGCTCATACTTATCACTGATGTTAAGCCTACATTTGTACATTTGTATTATGTACTATTGTTACGGTGGACCTATTATGCGATTTTGGTTATGAATAGGGAACTCAAGGGCGAAAGCCTTCTTCCCTTAGTAAAGTGACTTAAAGTGACTTAAAGTGACTTTAACACAAATTAGACCTAATTTTGAGTATCGAAAACAGCTGGTAGGCAATGACTGAAAGATCCTCCTTCGGTATGTCAGTCCAAAAGATGGTATGACAGAAAGAGTGGCCTAGTAATGCATTCAGCAGATTTCGGATGATGTTTATCGCAGTTTGACCGCCTACCACGATCACTTGCTTGATCTGCTTACAGTCAATTACATATGCACATGACAGTTCTGCCATCGATTGCGATTATGTCTATAGTGTGCTCCACAACAATTTGGTGTAGCATCGGTGACTTGTGCCGGAATTAGTTTTAAGTGATAGTAGACTTTTGCAGCATTTTTGGCAACCTCTCTTCCCTCATCCTCCTGAGTCCGGTTTCAAGACAAAGTCAAGTAGACCGGAGGCGAGGTCAAGCAAACTGGCCGATAGGGTTGGCAACCGCGCCTGCGCGCGCCGCAACAAGCCTGGAATACCTTCACACAGGACTAATACAACTGAGGATTAGAAGAGAGCATTGCCATCTGCCTCCCAGTCCACATATCTGCTACTACACAACCAACACGCATTGGGCTGAGCGTGTTTCTGGTAAATGAAATACACATATACAAACTCTTTTGCTGACAATTCCTTGGTACTAAGCCCACAAATTAAGTCGCCGTAGTCTTCCACCGTGCACAGTGGAGAATTCGGGATGAAGACCTGACTCAAGTGGCATTTTTACTTCTCGCCCATGTACTAGCGGCATCCGTTAGTTTTGCCTGCAATGATCGCATAAAGATATTGAGAGCAATCACTTTTTCGGCCGAGAATTCACCTGCTTCCCTCGCTAATTTAAATTAAGGTAGTTAAAGGAAATTCTCGGTGGGCGCTTACCGTAAATACATGTCGGTTAGCCGTGCCTTCATTTCTGTTAACTGAACATGCATATCTACCATCTGACCCTTCATATCGGCAGCACACATTTCGTGCAGCTAACATACAATCGGGGGCCGAAATATTCGCAGAGTCTTGAGGAATGCAGAATTATATTTGGTTACTGAATTGAGGACGGTGGTGTAGGTTGCTTCATCGTCGTAAGTAGGGCTTACTGCAGTTTTATCTTATGGCACATAAGAACGGGATTGGTGTCGCAGATAGTACTGGCTACGTCCACCTTCACGATATTATCTGTATTCGTATCGCGCAATCCACTAGCAAGTAACTTGTCTATTTCACAGATAAAATCTTCTACGAAGACAGTGAACAGGCTTGCCTTGCCAAATCGCAAAACTCTCCAAAAACGAAGCACTGCCGAACAATAGGAGCTATCATACGCACAAGGATTGGCTAAATACGCTTAGCAAACCACCTAAAGATCTAAATCCCGTCAATGTACAGTTGAAGACACATCTTGGGAATGCTCGTTGTTGGGCGATTTAATCGTTTATCAAGCAGACCGCGTTCAAGGCCCAAATGGACATGACTACAATCCACCAGTGCATTGTTAGCGTGATTTTTAGACGTTTGTGATAGCATCCTTGGGTCTTTGGGTAGCTCACAGTAATAGAAACAACGCCTTCGTTACGGATAGGAACGATTTTGACTTCAAGTAGAATTCTCGCAACTGAACCAGAATGCAATTACCACACGCCCCGCCCGATGTCTGGCCAATTTCCCTGAGTTATATATCTTCAATTAAAGGACACTCATAAGATTCCTACCTATAAAAATTTCGTGGCTTAATTCAGACATTTCTGGTGATTGATTGATCACTGGCAACGTTGAGGAAATGAAAAGCTTTCCCATCGCAACACAATATCCCTTCCTCTCATGCGATATCTCCATATACAGGGTGTCCCAAAAAATGTATACACATTTTAAATACTTGTAAATTTGGTGTTTATCATAATTTTAATATTTCAAAAACGCAAAAATATTTAAAACTATCATATTATTGTTTTTTT
>JAYGXS010000002.1:42910328-42985003 GCA_036362985.1 Ligula intestinalis
GCCGTCTAGCTGTCTATATAAGTGGTTGTCAAAAAGGAACTGCACATATAATGTGCACTTTTGGCTTTTCTGGAAGTTACCCGTAGAAAACCTTGGAAGACTCCTGAGTGCCTAGCACGTTCTATTGTAAGAAGCTAAACAAGCACTTTAGTTGTCAAATAAGTCCGACATGTATCTCTACATGATTTGAGTTTGCGTTCTTGAACAGCAGTTTTCGTTTTAGTTTACTGAATAGCACACCACCTTAGATGCAAAATGGCCGACCGTGAGTTGTCTCTGATTGCTCTAATTTCTGATGTTTGATACGTTTAGTCCACTGTTCGGTCACATTTAGGAAGAAATTTAGTAGTATTGAAGTGAATATGTCGATTGTGCTAATAAATATTCAAAACGTTGTGGCTTTATCTGTTTTAGCGAAATCGATTTGCCACGAACTAAATGTTTTCCATTTTTGTCTTTGCTGTCCGAGTAAACTGGTGTCACAACTTAGTACTATGCATATTGCTAACTATATATCCTAACATCATCTCCTTCCCCGTCCTGCCACTATCTCGTTACTGAATACTTGTCTTCATTACAGAAACAGATTTATCTGTCAGACAGTCACCTGTGTTGACCGCTCTTTCGACACAACGACAGGAGTCAAGGGTTGGCTTGTTGGACAATAGCTCGAACTTAGTTTTCATTTAAAGCTGTAATACGCCGTTGTAGATATTAGTCATCGTGGTTAAAATTGTGCCGCCGTTCTTGTTCAATAACCGACAATTAAGCCAACAAGTCCGCTTTAGTTTCAGCCTCACAATACACACGATTCCGTTGCTGGCTAAGCATTGAGTGACAATCTCGTCTTGCGCCGTCTGCCCGGAACTCGCCTTATTCCTCCGAGCTCAACCCACGATGGTCATTAACATAAGCGACCAAAGTATGTAGCATATCATGGATCACAATGCATCGCAGATAACACTGATGCAGATATGTGTGTGCACGTATTATCAGCCTCCTAGGCTCAGACAGATTGCAGGAAATAAGAGCCGCGCGTACCCGCATTAAATGAGATATGGTCTTCGAGTGACTGCTTCTTATCAAGATATCGAATGAAAGATGCGTTCTTTTCTATCGCTACCTGCCGTGCATTAAGCTTTTTTCTTGATGGATTTCAATTCCTTTGACAAAATAGCTTCAACACCCACCCCAACTTTTTTATGTAGGGGACTGCTTTCGTAAATGTTACTCGGTGTTGACAGCGTTCCCGATCAAAGTCGTTTAAGAGACTATTTAGTTTTGTAACTGAAGCTTAACAAGCAAGGTCTTACCTAAGTTCACAATAAACCACAGCGTTTGAGAGTTGATACTCGTCTTGATATGTCCGGTGAGCTCATCAGTGAGCAATCAGAAGGCGAAAGGGTCATGTTCCTGGTATTGTCCACTCATATACTTGGCTCGGTTTGGAACAGCGTTAAGGCTACCTCATATTTTTTATCTCCGATTTGCACAAAATGTTTCCCTAACTTGCAATTTCCACCGGAGTGCTGGCCGCACACAGGTCTCCGTCGCGGCAAAAAAGGCATCTGGCTAAAGGATTATATGTTTTATGCGACTGACTTATTTTTTAGTCCGTGTATTAAGTATTTCTGTGTTCTATTTTAGAATACCAGTATGCTAGCTTGGCGCAGGCAGGGCAAGCACCCGGTTATCCGCAATTTCAGTACCCTACTGCTAGTGGAGACCAAAATGCACCCTTTCTACAAGGCTATGCTCTTGCACAACAGGGCGGTGCGCAGAATACAGTTCCTGCCGCCATGTTCGGTGGACAGTCTGTCGGTTCATTTAGTATGGACCAAAACCAAGTGGCATACTCACAGGCAGCAGCCGGTGTTCCAGTCCCCCAAATGGGAGCCTCGCAAATGCCTATGAACGCCGCTATCGGCGCTGGATTTCCATATGGCGACTACTCACAGTTTAACCAGTATGGTTCTATTGCCCCTGGCGTCGGTGGCATGCCGCAGTCCCTTCAAGGTTTGCTGACATTTTTGCTGATATGTTTGGTAGATATGCAGCAGTTCGGACAACTACTACCAAATGCATTTAACCAGACAGCTACACGGAACCTCTATGACGCTTTTGCGCAAGATCAGGGTCTCGCTGGTAAGAATTCAATTTATCATCTACTGCCTTGCTTAAAGGATTCAATCCAGCCGCCTTCTTGCAAGATCCCACCGGGAGCATGGGCCGAAACCTTGGGGGGTTTTCAGGCAAAGGCTTTGGCATGAAGTAAGTTTAGTTTGACGCTACCGCCAAGGCTCGTTTATCGTACGCGCTTCACCGTTTTCGAATTTTCCACATTTTCCAATTTTTCGACTAAAGAACAACTTTTTCCATTTGGGAGCGCCTATGTTTAACCTGCATCCCTTTGAACCATTTTCGCAACGCCCATCAAGAAGTTTCCCGTTTTATTGTGTGCGTATCTGTGAGTTTTTCCGCTTTTTAAAATGTTTTACCCATTTGATTACAGAGCAACAGGAAGCTATCCCCCAAGCTGTCTATATGGAACATTTTTTCATTTTTTTCGTGATGGTTTTAGACGCGTTTGCATGTTTTTTGGGGATTTCACGACTTAGTGTCTTTTCAGCCAAAGAGGTGGCATGAACAAGTTTGGGAACGGTGAGTGAGAGCATTCGCTTTGAATGCCTGATTTTCGTTTTCGTGTGATTTATGGTGAAATATGGCTACAAGGAAGCTTGTACCACTTTATAATGCATTATTTCTATCTTTCAGGTGGACGGTCGAATGCTCTCCCTAGCGTGACCAATCGTAAGCTCTGCGCTTTTTAACTCATCAACGCTTGCAGCTGACGGCTTGCGGGAGGACACCGTCTTCGTCTCGAAGCTACCTCAGAATATCGACCACGACATTATGAAAGCCCAATTTGGCGTTATTGGGAAAATTAAGGTACCATGATAAAGATTCCCGTCATTTCTTCAAGATTAACTCGAAAACAGGAATGCCAATGATTTGGATCTTCAAAGAACGTGGCGTTCCCAAGGGTGATGCACTGGTAACTTATGAAGACCCTAATTGCGTTCAAGCAGCCATCAAATGGTTTGCAGGTAAGCGCCTCAACAATAAGATAGCTGTCAAAAACTAATTTGGCAGCTGACTACATGAAGTGTTTTCTTAAAATTATTAAACTTGCCTAAAGTAGATGTAAATTCGCTACTTTTTATACAAAACGTTTTTCACTTCACATCACAAGTGATAGGCCACTGTCCCATTCAATAGTTATGTTGCTACCTCTGAGAGGTTGTCAAATAAACCTAATGATCTACTCGCGCCTTGGCAACTGGCTGTTAGAGTCATATTTATAAACCTAGAACTCAAGACAAATAAAGGCGTTCTAGAATACTTGCTTTCAAGGTCTGTGCAGCTGCTATGTTCCATACAGATTAACTTTGCGTTTGATTTTAAAATTCTTAGAGTGTGTATGTTGCCTAGCTTCTGTAGCCATGCCATTTCGGTGTACACAGTCAAATCTCGTAATTTATACGTTTACCGTATATTTTTCCCCTCCAGAGCACGAGTTTCTCGGGAAAAAAATTGATGTGAAGCAAGCCAAAAACAGCCAACGACCCGTCATTATCACGCCAGGAGGCGGTAGTGGTAGTAATGCAGGCGGCAACATGATGAACAACGCGGCTGCGCTTGCGGCTGCAGCAGTTGCCGCTGCCGCCAGCGGGAACACTATGTCCAGTTTGATGAACAACAGCGCAGCGGCGGCTGCAAGTCTAGCGGCACTGACCGGTGGCGCGCCTTATGGTATGGAAAAACCGGATATGAGTATCTACGGACCGCTCGGTGGAGCTCGAGATGGCAGAAATATGAATGCTCCTAACCGACCCGGCGGAAATGCTGCTGGCGGCGGCAGAGCAGGCGATTGGGTTTGCGTGGTTTGCAATAACGTCAGCTTCTCTTGGCGAGATCGCTGCAAACAGTGTAATGTAAGTTTCATGTTAATTTTGGTTTCTAAGTGTTCCTAGTGCGTGTCAATACTTAATATTGTCTTGAAGGCTTGCTAACCAAATAGTGTAAACATATACTCTTTTAGGCTCCGCGCCCTGACGAAATGGATCCCAATGCTGTCGGTGGTATGGGACGGGGCTGCCCACCTGGCATGGGTCCAGGTAGGGGTGGGTCAGCTGTTGGCGGCATCCCGGTGGTTGGTAGCAACGGCACTGGTGGCATGGGTCGAGGAATTCCTGGCAACCTCCAGTCAAATATGGCAAGTACAATGCGTGGAGGCCGTGGAGGTGGACCCATGAGAGGCAGCGCTGTGAGCGCAGGTCGCATGCGCCCCGCTCCATATTAACGCATTTAAACGTCCGGATGGACGACGCCGTATCATGAGGTGTTAACGGTTCCGAAGCATGTTGTATTTCCGTTCATTTGATACTCTACCAATGAGTTGGTTTTATGCTTTCTTGTACGTAGAGGCTTTATCCACTGACTACATTAACTTCATACACTGCCTTCAACATAAAATTCTGGTAATTTGACGTCCATTTTATTTCACATCGGTTCCCTTGTATCGCCTAAAATGCGTGCCTTCAACCATTTGCACTGCATCCCGACTAATCCAAGTGGTCAAAGTTATCTATCAGCTGTGGTCCTGCTGGCCTGAGATGCCCCCAGACAAACTTATAAGCTCACCCTAACAGGCCCGTGGTCGCCAGCTATCGGTTGCTAAAAATTAAAGCGCTCATAACATTTTTTGCCAATCTGCGATGGATTCGAAGGCGATTGACGTGATGGATGCGCGCTGTGCATACCCGACGGCAATTTAGGCAGGCCAGGTTAGGGTCAGTAGTCTATTGCGGTGATAAGGCCGCTAGTGGACAGCACGCTGGCGGATGCAGAGTTGTTAGTATTTAAGAGGCGCTTTATTGTGAAAATTGATTTCTGTAAATTTCGGCATAAGTGTCCTCCATCCAAAAGGGGCAAAATTAGGTGCAAAACTCAGCCCGGTTTGTCTTATACATTACAGCTGGGGTTTTTTATTTTCCTCCGACGGGCCAATCTTGCCAGGTTTGCGGGTTGATTTGCAATCATCTTGGGGAGTTTTCCAATGTGTCCCAGTAGCTTTACGTATGTCCTTGTCGGCAAGCACTCGCGGCGACGTTGATCATTCTCACGAGCCGGATTATTGATTGCAGTTGACAGACCACGGCGTAGTTCCTGTTCGCTTCACGGCTTCCTTGTCCGGCACCCTCTTCTGCCATCTTGCGGTTGATGTGATAGAGTTATCAGACTTGGTCAACATTAACGCTCTAGGTTCTCGATACAACAAGAGTGTGCTAAACACAACGGCCCTAACCATCTTCAGTTTATTGTCCGAATAATGGTTGTGCTGATGAGAGAAACGGTGGTTGAGCATGACGTGTTAGGTGTGTCAATATCGAGGGATTCTCCTTTCATGAATACGCATGTGACCCGATAGAGACAGGCTGTCACGGAATGGGGTGGGAATCGTGTGTGTGTGTCGTAGCCCATAGTTGGCTCAGGAATCCCCGCCGGAATCCAAACTGGGAGTAGTTGGGAGACGGAGAAAAGCCGCGACCTCGACCGGCTTGAGCCACAGGTCCGTGGGAGTGAGGAGGGTGCCTGGCCGAGAACTGCAGGCGAACAGATGACGGCAGTCATGCGGCGAGACGCCGCAGTCGGGACAGCAGTCGGGTATGGATGGGTCGAGCCGGTGCTGGTACTGCCGAAGGAGCATACAGTAGCCACTGCGTAGCTGCGCCAGAGTACAGCGAGTAACCCTCGGGAGATGTCGTTCCGAGGCCGCGATCGGAGGCGGATAGCCACCCAAAAGGACCGGGGGACGGTAACCTCGTTTCTCCTCGACAACGACTCTCTGGTGGAGACGCTGGAAGCCTGTCTTGGTGGCAGAGCTATCAACAGGTAGATCCGCGAGAGACGAGGCAACAGCTTCCTTGTGGAGTGCTCGAATAGACGGCCGGACGTTGCGGCAGGGCTCGGGAGCGGTGCAACGGTGATGATTGGGATGGCCGGGCTGCGAACAACTCCACCAGAACTGCTGGCTAAGGAGAGTGTTGTGATTGGCGACCGGTAGAACAGAAGCCTCCGCATGAAGATGATCTATAGGCGACATTTTATAGCAACCCGTGATCGTGCGGAGGGCAGCGTTTTGGGCTGACTGGAGGCGGCGGAGGCTGGAAGAGCTCATCGTAGGAGACCAGATTGATGCCGCATAAGTGAGGTGCGGCTTGGCCAGCGCCTTGAAAGCAGTCGACAGAGTCTCTTTCGCACAGCCCCAGGATGTGCCTGCTAGAGCCTTGAGGACCTTGGTGCAGCGGCTTACTTTGCTTGCGGTCTCCCTGGCATGGTCTGCGAACGTGAAGAGCGGATCAAAACGCACACCAAGGAGTTTGGGCTTGCGGACGAGCGGTAAGGACGCCCCATTGACGGTGATGACCGGGTGACGATTGAACTCCTTCGGATCAAGCGTAAAGACAGTTATGGACGACTTGGCTGCCGAGATCGTCATTCCGCGCTGGGTGAAGAAGTTTTCGACAACAGGCATGAACTCCGTGAGGAGCTGTGCAGCCTGATCGATGTCATGGTGCCGGCAGAAGAACGTAATATCGTCCGCATAGGATATCACTTGCACAGGTGCCCGGGGGAGTGGGAGCTCTCGCATGTAGATGTTAAAGAGCGTCGGGCTGAGCACAGAGCCTTGAGGGACGCTACAGGACTGCTTACGGGGCTTGGAGAGAGCGCCCCGGAAGAGGACACGATCGTGACGGCCACGGATGTAAGCCGCCAACCATCGGACCAGGCCAGTCGGGACGTTCAACGAGACCAAGTCCTGCAGGAGCTGATCGTGGCGGACGCAGTCAAAGGCTCGTGACAGGTCAATTGAGACTGCCACGGTCCGCGAAGCGGGCTTCTGTTGATTGAAGCCCTCGAGGATAGCGTCGCTGAGCTCGAAAAGCGCCGTTGTAGTTCCACGACCCGATCGGAAACCATGTTGGTGGCAAGATAGTTCCGCCACAGACGTCAGAATTGGGTGGATGAGCCGTTCCAGGATCTTCGCCAATGGACTGAGGAGGGCGATTGGACGATAAGAGGTCGCTAGGCAGGGGTCCTTACCCGCTTTGACCAGAGGGATGATGATCGACTGGCGCCAGCAATCAGGGATGATTGAAGTTCCCAGTGAAAGGTTGAAGAGGGCGGCAAGGTAGGCAGCCACCTTCGGGCCGATGTGGCGCACATGGATAGGCGCCAGACCATCTGGTCCTAAGGCTTTCGAAGCTCTCATTTTCTTGACGGCGGTGAGGATGGCATCAGCCGAAAAGGAAATATCTGGGGGCGGGGCTTTATGGAGGAGGCGAAGAAGGGGGCGTTGGCTTTTGGGACTGGGCGCCGAGCGGGGTGAGAACAGCTTGTTCATCTTCGCGGCGATCTTACCGTTGTTGGAAATGAACTTACCATCCCCAAAGCTAATAGACTGGTTTGATGTATCAGCCCGGGGTTTGGTCAGGTTGCGTAAAAGCTTCCAAGTGGCAGCTGAGTTGCCGCTGAAATTACAATCTGAAACTAGTTCATGCCAGCGTTGGCGTTTGCCATCGTTGATAGTCTTAGTGATTAAGCCATTCAGTTCGCCAACGCGCGGGTCACTGGCATCACGCGCTCGTATTTCGTCTCTCTCTCGTTCCAGGCGGGAGGCTTCGGGCGGATAGTTAGGACGAAGAAAGGGAATGCGGCCGTTAGGGATGTGGTGACTTGCTGCTGCCAGGAGTAGTCGACGAAGGGCTCGCTCCGCCATGTGGACACAGGTGGGAGGCGGTAAGCCATCGATCTCGGCTTCGCATTCGGTCGTGAACGCTGCCCAATTGGCTTTCTTGAAATTAATGAAGTGCCGGTTGGGGGGCTTGATACGCTCGGCGGCGGTGGCCAATTCGAGCACAATGGGGAGGTGGTCGCTACCCAGGCTGATTTCCGTCTTCCACATGGTGGAGGCTACCAGACTGAGACTGGCGAGGGAAACATCGGGCGAGCTGGAGGCGCCGTTGGTCGGGAGCCGCGTTTGGCTGTTCTCGTTGAGAACGGCAAAGGGGGCGTGTTCTATTTCATCAGCCAGAGCTTCTCCACGGGAGTCGGCTGCCAAGTTAGAGCACCATAGGTCATGGTGAGCGTTGAAGTCACCTAGCACCAGACTGTCTCCAGAAGGTAAGTAGGGAGCGATAGAGGCGGTGAAACCGGGAGAACAACTGGAAGTTGGAGGAATGTACACGTTCACGACGGTTAGCGGCGCCGGGCCAATGTCAAGGGAAATCGCCAGTACTTCCGTGGGATCGGCTCCAAGCAGGGGAAGCTGGTGATGGGCAATGGATTTGTCCACCAGGAAGGCCAAACCTCCGCCTTTGTTGCGGCCGCGGTCGCGACGGACAATCGTGTAATCGGCACAGGAAGGGACCTTAGTGGAGTTAGACCACTTTGTCTCTTGGATAGCCGCCACAGCTATGCTGTGCGAGCGCATGAAGGCCAGGAGCTGGTCAAGCTTCTCAAGGAGGCCGTTGGCGTTGAATTGTAAGATCTTAAGACCAGGTGGTGAGGCAAGGTCGGAGACCAGAAAATTTGGGTTCAGGACTGGACAGGCTGGAGGCATGGAGATCGGTGGGGGCACGGGACAGCTGGGACACGCGAAGGCGGGCGACCAATCGGCAGCCGTGGCGAGGCCACTGCAGCGGAGATGGCACCAGCCATTGCAGGAGCCGCAACGTACAGACCAGTCGCGGCGGCCCAGACGGACTCGGCAGGACGAGCAGTACCAGAGAGGTCCAGGGTTGGCCTCGATTCCGGCGGCGAGGAGGAGGAGTCGGAGCAGCGTGGCCGGGAGGGGCTGTTCCGTCATCAAAAACACGGATTGGGCGGAGGGGAGAGTTGATCCAACGTAGGGAGATGGGTGTAGCAGACCTTGGCCGCCGGGAGGGCGGGTGGGAACGCGGTTCGTAGACGCGTCTGCTGTGGTTCCCGGTGGGAATCGTGATGTTCGATGGTGTCGCTACACTGAGAATGGCATGTTAATAAGGTGCTGCTGGGTTTGGAGCAGGAGCGATTGAGGAGGCCAAGGTTCAGTTTGTTAGATTATTGGTGCATTGGTTGGGGAGACGCTGGACAAGGCTGAGTGCGGCAAATCGGGATAGGTTGACCGCGGGCGTTGTGGACCAGGGGCGCCGGGCTCTGGCTGACGCAGTCCAATTTGGTTCATTGATTGCATCCTCGATCCTCGCTGTTCTCCAGTTTAAATGGTCTTGTGCGACGTCTTCCCAGTTCGCCGGGTTGATTTGGGGGAGGTTAAAGAATCTTAAGGTGTCCTTATGGCTTTGGATTTATTCTCCTGGTCGGCGAGTACCCTCAACTAAATCTGCATAGAAGAAGCGTTTGTGTAGTTGCTTGTTGAGGATTCGGAGTGAGTTAAAATAGTCGAAAACACCATAGCCGCCGCGATCTCCAGTCCCGGTTCCGTAGGGGAAGAGAAGTAGGACGCCAAGTGAAAGGAGTAGTGGATGCTGCGCAGAACTGTTGGAGAATAGGTTGGAAGAAGTTGGCTTTGGATGATTCCACGTCCGAAGTGCAGCAGTCATCCTGGCGTATAGAGAACGCGCTTTGTTTGAGTCAGCCTTGAAGGTGATTGTTCAGGTGGGTTGGGGTTGGCCTAGAAGTGCAGCCCTGATAGGCAAGATGCCTAGCGTCCGCGCAATTTGCGGCACCTGTGATTGCCTGCCCCAAATGCGGTTCGGGTCTTGCAATCACGTGACCCTATGCGGGACGTGGTGCCGAAGGTGGAAGGTGCCACCGCGTCACTGCAAAGTGACCCCTTTGGCGTAGTTGTATGTATCAGAATGGTTCGTGCCAGAACCTCGGTGTCCGTAGTCCTGCCTTGCTACCACAGCTTTAAGACCTTTCGAAGACGGCTGACATGAAAGCGGTTTAGTCGTGAAGTTCGTTCCTGTAAACCTTCCAGATCTTCACTCCATACAACATTATCGTCAAGATTACAGCCTTGTGCATTGTGTTGGATGGAGACCGTGGCGATTCCACACGAAGTAGTGTAGCTGGTCAAAGGTCTGATGAGCCATTTCATCATCACTTTTTTTGTTGCGGGAAAGCGTACTGCCTAGTTAGACGAAGTTGTCTATGGCTTGCAGTGGGGTGCCATTGAGGTTGGTGTGGGGAGCGTCGTTGGCATTGTTGGGCGGCAGTTTGTGCATGGTATCCGATTTGACCTTATTGATGGTAAGCGCACAGTTACCGCGGCTGGTGGTGAAGAGGTGCATAATCCTTTGCATGTCTGCAGTGCAACGCCCAACCTCTCGCAAGTGTTAAGGCGTACACATCAGGGTCTGGCGACCGGAGTCACGTCATGGCGATCACCTTTACGACTGACACAAGGCTCACGCAGGGCTTGCTGTGGTGGCTGCTGCACTCTCACACCTCGGACGCGGCTGCTCGTGTACTCGGCTGTCAAAATCCTCTTACCTATTGTCCACTACCTCTGTGTAGAATACACTATTCCTTCTACCTGGCGTCTCACGTCTTCACTACCCCTACGGAACCGGGCCTGAGGATCGCACAGGCAAGGGTTTTATCCGTCTACATAAGCCTATTTCCTCTTGTGTCTCGGCGTTGAGGGCACAGGTGTCCGCGAAGAGCAAATAGTGGATTGTATTAGTGGATACGAACGTTGAAGTCAACGTGTGTCGACTGTTTAGGTGCCCCTCGGTTATGTAGGCCATGCGCATCACAGGGCGCTCATCCATTAGCACAGTATATAACATGCGACTAAAGGGGTGGTATTCAGTACGCAGCGCTGCTTAACCACTCTTGTCACCGCGAATGCTTCGGAAACAACTCCATTGATAGTGACGCGTGTCATCCCACCATCGTGGAGCTGACACACTATGCGCATGAATTGCTCAGCACAGCCGAATTTCTCTAAGATTTTCCCTAGCCCATTGTGTTTCACAGGTGTGGGAGCCTGCCGCTGTTCGCCTCGAACTTGGCAACCGTTGTCAGTACGCTCCCTTCTCGCCGCAGTAAGCCTTGCACAAGCGCCAGACCATCGATGACCGCCTATCCACCTGGTAGGCTGTAGCTTCACACTAAGTTACACAGCAAGCAAGGTGGACTCACTCGACCTTCCGCATCGGCTCGAGACGGACGCGACGCTGCAGTGCTATCTCATGGTGCTGATGGTCGAACTCAACGCCAGGCCGAGTCAACCACATTTATACTCTCTATTCTTCTACTTTTTCTGTACAGAATCTAACCTTCTCCAAGACTTCTCTATAATCTCCTAAGACATCGGGCCTGGAAGATCGCAGTCGTTAGGGTTAACAAGCGTAGCCTTAACAACAACTCCTTTGCGATACAGGTTCGAAGGCTTGTGCCAGATCCAAGAAAGTAGTGTACAAATGGGTTATAGCGAGTGCCACGAAAAATGCGTTAGTTTTAGAAGTACTCATGGCAGCAAATGGGGTGAATCAGGACCGTATTTTTGCCTCCAGCCGACTGGGCTTACGTGTACCGCCATTTTAGTGAACATGTACTACTACATTCGGCCAGAAATCAGCATCAAATATCGAACCAACGGATATTTGTTCAACATTTAATAAGACTATACAGAGGCAGTATTTACGAACTTGTATTCGCGCGTTTAATAGCACATCTGAGGAGGTAATGCCTCAGAGCGTGTTTATAGTGGCCTCGTAGCGTCTTCTACACTCGGCACCACGCACTAAGTCACGTGATTGTAAGTTCTGAGTGCCGTAAACTGCGCCAACGCTCAACCTCGCCTCTCGCGGCTGCTAATATGTGCGCACTAATGGGCTGACCCCAATCCATCTAACCAATCATCTCCAAGGCTGACTCACATAAGTACCACCCTGTAGATGCTATAACTTCCGAACTCAAACACTTCAGACACAATCCCTCTCGGGTGGACATGTCGCAAGTTGTGATGACGACAAACAGAAGGTTCCCCCAAATCAAAAGTCAAGGAAGACGCTGTTGGTTGACAGGAGTTTACTGCCGGAACATAGACTCTACAAAGGCTGAGTTATGCACGCCGAGTCAGTACGCGCAACTGTGTGTTCGGTGCTGAGGAGCCGAGACTGCTGGGCCGTGCACCCCCAGCCAGGTGGACATGCACGCATCTATTAGCTGCAGTTAACCTGCGCATGGAGCCGAGACAAATAGGGGAGTAAAGGACAAGTAGGAAATCGCGAGGCATCTCGTAGCCGTTGGCAGACACAGTGCGTAGGAGTTTAGCCGGTGCGCGTAGACACTGGACCTGCACGGTTTTGCCAACAAAGCCAGCGTTATTTAGCGTGGCAGGCTCCCACAGACACACTCGCCCCTCCGACAGTCAACTTCCTACTGCCTATTCTCCACTATTTCTGTCTAGAATACACTATTCCTTACACTTGCGTCTCACGTCTTCTCTTCCCCTACGGATCCGGGCCGGAAGATCGTGGTGGCAAGGGTTTTACCCATTAACTCAACCCACTGTGGTATGTGCTCCTTTGCTACCAGTTGATCCGAGTACCAACTGACCAGCCAGACAATAGGCGATAGAACGTATCCCAACGAGTATAAGCTAGTTGATTATGATAAGGCGTGAAAGGCCAGATTGTTATGAATTATTTACTGAGGTTAGAAAGAGTAAAATATGAGGAATGGGTAAGGGACTCCCAGACAAGTACAGTCCAGCCATGAATGGGCCGGAGTCCAGAGGCGCAGTCCGGCAAGTAGATAACCGGGTCCGAACAACCACAACCGAACAGTAGGTCGTCGGTTCTGGGAGTGCCTGAGCGTAAACAACTCCCCCTACACTGGCCTTGCGAAGTGGGTGGCCAGTGAGCCCGACAGAGAATGACCTTGAAAGGTTTGTCCCCGCGGCGTCCGAGGGAAGCATGGCTTAGAAATGCAAGGTCGCTACACGCACATGGTTTTGGATCTGTAGTGACTCATTCCGCGCAGGTGGTCACGCGCGGACATTCACTCTTGCCATCGGGTTCACATGTAATGATATCGGCCTCTGGGACATGCAGTCACGCGTTCCGCGAACCACGCCAACGCTCAACCCTTCGCGGCTTCTAGGGTGTGCGCATGCACTAGCATGGCTAATCTCTTTTCAAGGCTGACTCACACAAAAAGCACTAGAGGAGCTTGTGATGATTTCCACGCTGATTTTACTACAGAACTGCCCTCTTCGTAGTCGGATGTGCACTGGTCCGACAGTCAACTTCCGCCGAGTTATTCTCCACTTCTTTTGAACAGAATAAACTATTCCTATCACTTAGCATCTCGCTTCTTCTCTTTCTACAAGGAACCGGAACTGAGGGTCGCAGATGCTAGGGACTTTTTTTAGTAAATTAACCTCCTGTGATAAATCAACTCACACCAACAAATTAATTGGAAGAATCCTTGGAACGCAGCCACCGGAATCCACCTGCCCTAGAAGTTACATAGCAAGAAACATAAGCGTCGGAAATGCAGTTGTACTTCGGAGCTGTAAAGCTAAAACGACAGGCCGCAACAAGTTGTGCGAATTGCTACTTTAATTTCCTCGTAACAGTTGTCGTCCTGACTGCGGTTCCGTACGGGGCATAGATCAGGAGAATGCACAAAATGGTTGACATTGAAACTGAACCACCTCCTCTTCAGCCAGTTCAGGTGGATACTAAGAGTGAAGGTGGATAAGAAGACTACGCAACTACAAAGTCCCAGAAAGATTGGTCGTACTCAGCGTCTACGTTATGCTAAAGCAGATATAGCGGCTATTTAGTGCTAAGTTCATGTGGATGGGTAACTGGCTTCTGCCCATTTGGCTAAGGCGCTGCTGCTAACGTAGTTGCTCAACTCCGAGTGCAGTGCTCAATCTCCCGCCTCTCTTCACACCTTTTACGCAGAATATACTATTCCTCCCACTTGGCGTCCTACTTATTCTCTTCCTACACGAAACCGGCCTTGACGATTACAGCGGCAAGGGTCTTCCCTTTTTAACTCAAGCCACTTCGATATTGGTGACACCGACGTGATCTGAAAACGCAATCCCTGCCACACTTACCACACGCAAGGTGGCGGGGCGCTCTACCGTAAAAACCGGGACAGCTATGTTTGCTGTCAGCCAAATAACAGGGACCAAATAAAGGTGTGGAGTCCAGAAAACGTGCAGATTGCCTTTACGAGCATCCACAGCTTGGCGCCATGCCCAAATTGTCACCAAAGTTTTTGGAAAGAGTTTTACAGGACTAGATCTAATTCAATTTCAGCACTTGTAACCCTCCTCTTGCATTTAAAAACGCCGTCATTATATTCACGGTTGGTACGGCAAGTCTTGTCAGGACAAAAACAGCACAATCACAACCATTAATATAGCCACAGTCGTTACTTTATAGGAGTTAAGGCTAAGACGGTTAACCCTAACACCTACAATCTTCCAGACCCTGGTTCCCTAGGAGAAGTCTCGGAAAGGTCATCCTTGTAGTTCTCCGTCAGACCCGTTTATCCGAACGACCTTCCTGATGAAAAAAATCGCGAATTTTGAAACGTTGGACTGCGTGTTACAGTTGATAGCCTCATTGGGTCATTCGAAATATAAAATTAGGCGATCAGAAGACGTATTCAAGTAAAACGAAACTTCGGCATCGATAGCCTTCACTCATTGCAAAAAGCGACATATTTTAAAAAAATATTTCAATTTAAAGTAAAGTTCCCCAGGTGCAAATTTGAGATGGCAAAAACAGCAGGATTTATGGAATTCGAGAAATTTCGAGAGTGGTCTTCAGCTGCTTTCCCTTCAATACATGATAAGAGAAACGCACGAGAAAAATACAAAATTGAATTGGTACAGAAAGGTCAAAGATCATAGGCCATAGTCACGAAAGCCAATAAGTAAAGTAAGAGAGTTAAACCAAGGTAGAAGGAAAAAGAGAGGAAAGGGGAGTTAAGGCGAAAAAGGGGGCGGGGGACTGTGTTAATCTGGGAGCCAGTTGTTACCAAGGCAAATCTAGGTTAACCAAATGCTCCAACTGTTTACATAGGTCAGGTTTTGACCGCCGTATGTAGGCTACCTCCAGGTAGCGCAAGGCATGTGTTGTTCGTGCTCAAACAAGTAGTCGGGAGGAAGTTTTAGGGTCCACAGAATGACCCGTATCTAGCACGCGTTCTGTAATGGAGGAACGAGGGGTTTTATTTTCCTATTTGAATAGCGAACTAGGCAAGTGCCCCTTGGGTCTGGTAGCCAATATTTAAATCGACAAATCCCCGGGCGCTAACTCATTCACAGATACAACTTGTTCCCACTGCGACCGCGAAATTTTGCCACATATCGACCTAGTCGATCATCTACCAATTCGTTACAAAGCAATTGGAGTACTCCCACATTAGACCCTGACCTACAAACTTCTCGCACAGCACAACCATCCGCACTGTCCGAAAATTCCGGACACCCTATGAATCCATTCGGTCACAGGTGCGTATGCACTAGCAATCAGCACAACACCTCATGCCACTCACGCAAAATTATACAATGCAATTTACCAGGGCTGTTGTGACGAGGGGAACACCGTATGTTAAAATGTGCACATCACACTGATACAAAAACCGTGTAATTTAATGAGGAAAGGTTCTGTGTAGTATGGGAATCAATAATTGTGCAAGGGTTTTCCTCCTATACCAGTTACTTTGTCAAATCTCAGTTCCGATAGCTATGAGCCGGGCAGGATACTTTTGTATGGAAGAGGGAGTGAGGTCCATACTGACGAATTACCCACCATAAAAATCCCCACGTTCCTGAGGAAGGTGGTTTCGAGAGTTACCAACTGACGATTCAGCTTAGACCTCACGGTCAGCCTGGTGTGTGTTTGTGTGGAGTGGCTGACTGGTGGACTGAGAGTCAGGCGTCAATAGTTTCTTATTCATGTGACCTCTGTGACCATCCCATTCGGTTGGGATCTGAGTTGCATGAAAGATCTTTGGAAGTTTGCAAACTGAGGATTTAATTTACACCTCGCCACCAGCTCAGTATACAATTGTGTGGAGTGATGGACTGGTGGACTGAGGGTCAGGCTGCCGGAAGACGGGTTGTTTGTTAGCCGGGGCGTCAACAGGTGACGGATAATGGAACGGCCTTTAGTTAAAGTTAACTGCAAGCTAAGCAGACTCTTAGTTCTGACGAACAAGCCATCGCGGACCAAGAGCGGCAGTGCTACTGTAGTGATCGTTTCTGCCCGATGCTCACCTAACTTGACGTCACAGACAAGGCTACTCAGAGCAGGACCTTGCACGAATGTACTTTTCGGCCTGCCTCCGACCAGGCGAAAACTGGCGCACGAGACACGGACCACTCACGCCACTGTCTACCTTCGTGCGGTCCAAACAATCACCATCAAGGCCGTGAGACAGAGAGAGGATTCGGTGGCCGCTTGGGAGGACTGACGCTAGACTCACTTAGCACCCTGCTCCCTCGCGGGGCGGACGTGCCACCACTGCTCTCTCACACGGCTCTCATGGTTGAAGGGACGCCAGACCGAGTCAACCTTCATACGAAGTATTCGCAAACTCTGTAAACAATATATTGTTCGTACTACTCTGGCTTTCCAAGACTTCTCTCATCTCCTAAGAAACCGGGCCTGGAAGATCGCATTCGTAAGGGTTAAACCTTTGTAGCCTTAACACACTGCGATATTTCTATCGCAGGGGGTTAACTTAATGGTGTTAAACCTTTGGCGATCCGATCTTAAGGCCCGGTTCCTTCTGGAAACGAAAAGAAGTGGGAGCCCAGAGGGGAAGTAATAGTTTATTCTGTACAGAAGAAGTGGCAAATAGGTAGGAGGAAGTTGACTGTCAAAGCCTCCATTCAAGGTTGAGACTTGTCTGGCCTCACTAGCCAATCACTTCTCAAGGCGAGACCAGTGCACAAGATGCGGGGGAGTTGTTTACGCTCAGCCACTCCAGGAGCCGACGACTTACTGTTCGGTTGTAGTGTCCGGACCCGGTGATCTACTTGCCGGACTGTGCCTATGGACTCCGGCCCATTCATTGGCTGGACTGCACTTGTCTGGGAGCCACTTGCAAGTTTCTCATATTCTACTCCTTCTACCATTATTAAATTATTCATAACACTCTGGCCTTTCACACCTTATCCTATCCACTAGCTTATAAATGTTGGGATACGTTCAATGGCCTATTATCCGACCAGAGCACATCGTATCCCACATTGTTGACCCCTACGTTAAATTAACTCCACATTCCACACGATCATTCATCGTGGGAATGGAGGGATCCCAAACATACATGAAAAACGTTTGTTTGCCAACATTGCCTTGTAGATCGGTTCTTAAGGCCAAAGCCCTTGAGGAGGCAGCCTCGAACAATACCAGCAACCCACTTCTGACATTTTAAAACACTGTCGATACCTTATCTCTCCCTCCTTCCCCCTCGGGTAACGCAATTCTTGCGTTGTGAAATGTCTCCATTGCTAAATTAGCAAAATAAATATTTTGGTGCATGATTTATAAAATATATTTTAATTTGCAAGGGCATCGGCAATCGATGTAAAAGAAGCATACTAATTTAGTGACCTTTTTATCGAGTCAATTTGTTTGCAGCCGAGTGAGCATTCGAATGCCAGTGTGTCTGCAATGCATTGAGATTATGTTTAATGTTAAAATTTCACCCAAGGAATCCCTTTGAGGTGAAAAGACCTTTCAAAAATTACGTAAACATTTCACGAGATAGGCGCATATACGATAATATATGTACGGTCTGAACTCAACATTGTGGATGGCTGTGGTTGGTCAATAACTAGACTTTCATTCGTACGCGCGAGGGACGCAGGGCCGCAGCAGGCGTCCGGAATGGGGTCACTGCAAGCCTGCTCTTGTCGAATATACGTTTGCCCACCACACCAAAAAGGCTGCCATCAAAACTGGTGAGCAGTACGATAGCATATTAGACTCAGGCGTCAGCCAGGTCAAACATCTGCAAATTCATCATAATTCGATCAATGAGAAATGCCTCTAGTCATCTTTACGTGCGTGTGGCAGTCCGCGCACAGCACCACTGTCCTGACTCATCATGCTTTCGCCTGTCAAGACTTGCGCGCCCGCGTTGCCCTCTCCTTATCCTACTCCTCATTGATTCTCCACTCGATGTGCGCCGCTTTATTTTATTGGCTGCTCACGACATAGGATACATTCCGTGATCAAGACTTCCCAGCAGCGGACACATCACAGGGGGTTAAGTAAGTTAAACCCTAGCAACTGCGATCTTCAGATCATGGTTATCGAGTAGAGAAGACGTCGATTGAGGTCAAATTAGTAGGAACAGTATATTGTGTACACAGAGAAACGAAGAATAGATGAAATAAATTGGACTTGGGAACACACGACCAGCCAGGGGAGCCAGCCGGATCCAAGTGCCAGTTCGAAAGCAGTCAGACCAGTGGACAGAGAGAACAATTCACGCGTGCAGACTTGCTTTTCGTAGCCAGCCCAGGAGGCATTGATGCGGCAACTGTGATTGGCTGTTCCCAGACGTCGAAAACCGCAGTCGTGAGATTCTACTGGAGTTCACTTCGACGCGAGCTAGTCGCTATACACACTGCCACAACTGGTCTGAAGACACAGCTTGCGTCTAGCGCGTGATATCGTCCTGTGTAAAGCTCCTTTTCCTCACATTAAACAGCTATTTCAACCTAATCTGCCTTCCGTGACTTCTGACTTGGGAACCTTTCGTTTTATCAAAACACTCATGCCGCCACGCGCCTCACTTGCCAGTCGCCCAAGTCATTTAGACGCCGCCACTGTTTGCCCTGCCTTATGCGCATGAATAAACACACAGAGAAGTAATCTAATTCCACGCAACCGTAGGCCATTTCACTATAAAGGTTTACATAAGTGGATAAGCGAAAATGTCCACCGAAGGATTCAGAAGACTAGTTTTCATTCTTGAGTACAGAACCATTCCTCTTCCTCTTCCTCAAGTGAACCTTACGCTAGGCGCGTGGGACGACAGTGAGCTAGGGCATGTGATTTTATAGCCGTAGTTTCCGTGTAACGTCGTACATGCATGTGATCTACTTTTGATTCCACGCCATCTTCCTGTAGACTTGACACGAGTGCACTGGAGAGAGAGAGGGCGAGGTAGGTCTTATTCAGATGCGCTAACTATAAACAATAAAAAGCAGCCCGAATCAAGCAAAACCCGTGAACAGTCATGCCAGTATGGCATCTAACGACTGAAGTCGGTCCAACAGCCAGGGCCGACCCTCCCCTCACTCAATGCATCTTGATACATGTGGATTTAGTGACATGGTATCCGTAGACCGACTGCTCAACTTTACCAGTTACTGCATCCCCCTCTGGTCATCTCAACCCTGATGACAGAAGATAGTAAGTTAGGAGAATGAAGAAGATGCGACGAAAGTATGGTTCATAATAAAAAAAAAATACACGCAGCAAACCACGGCTATGTCCTATTAGGTTGTGGGGGTGTGGCGGTCCTGCGATTACCCCCTGAGCTGACACTTTCTTCGCTGTCAAACTTTGCGCCCCCAATCCACGCTTTGTTCAACTATCTGCAGGCTGCACATGACTCACTCCGCACATAGGACCACGCGCGAAGATCTAGCGCTGTCAACTAGGACATAGGCACCGGTCGCCTACGCCCGTCTCAAGGTCGAGCTATTGCCGCGAGTGTCCGTGAAAACTCGATCCAATCCGTAAGCGCCATTTTCTGATTGGCCCCCAGATTCCGTAACCTGTGCGCAGAGGCACGGAACACGGACACATCAAGCGGCTTGTTTACTGTGAGCAGCTTGCTTATGCAGAACACTTTGTTAGCCTCTTTTCCTTCAGTATACTATCCTACCTACTTGGTCTTACTGCCTTTTGACTTGAAGAACATTCTGTAGTCGGCTATCACTCCTTACGACAGGGGCGATGGTCCTCCTTGTTCGTGACACCCCAACTCTCTGTTTGTCTCGTTGACTCGCTTCCATGTCTCGATCGTCCTAACTGCTATACTTAGCAGGCTGGAAGAGGACCGAAAGTATCGCGAAAGGTTGTTAAGGCTTAGCCGGTTAAAGTCTGACTACTGCGATCTTCCAGGCCCGGTTCCTTAGGAGATGATAGAGAAGTCTTGGAAAACCAGAGTAGGAGAAGGTTATATTTTGTGCAAAACAAGTAGGAGAATAGATAGTAGAAAGGTGGTTGACTCGGCCTGGCGTTGAGTTCGACCATCAGGACCGTAAGAGAGCACTGCCGGCGCGCGTAGACACTGAACCCGCGCGGTTTGGCAGCAAAGCCAGCATGAATCAGTGAGGTAGGCTCCCACAGACGCACAATTAACCCTTTTACCGTCGGTCTAGGCGATGTCCACCGCGTGCCTCAGTAGTCTGAAGGCAGAAGCAGTGACTTGCGTATGAGTTACTTTAAAGTAATGGTTGACTCGCGCAGCATCTACCACACTCGCTCTTCTCTCATCCGCCTGTGCCCGGTGATCAAGACGAACAGAAATGAGAGGAGGTGCAGGTGGCTGGCACAGCCGGAACCACCCCAAAAGTGCACAACCGTGAGCTTTGGTCCATAACAAACATTCGGCCAGGGTTTTATAACGCACTGACATGCATACCAGCTCTTATAGCCTAAGCGTCCATGTCATTCACTCCTTCATACACCACCTGATCACAGCCTACACTTGACCAGGATTTTAACACAACTAGAGGATAGGAGCAGCAGCAGCAGTAGCAGCTGATATCATGGGCTGTGCATTCAGTCTTGGTAACACAAAATTATTGTGGGTTTTGGTGAAAAGGCGGATCGTCTGCATGCCCGTAGTGGTTAGCTCGCGTCGATGTGAACTCCGCTAGAATATCGCGACTGTGGTTATCGACGTCTGGGAACAGGCAATCACAGTTGCCGCATAGATGCCTTCTGGGCCGGCGAAGAAAATCAAGCCTGCACGCGTGAATTGCTTTCTCTGCCCACTAGCCTGACTGCTGTCAAGCGACACTTAGACCCAGTTGGATCTCCTGGCTGGTCATGTGTTCCGAAGTCAGATTTCTTCCATCTATTCTCCGTTCCTCTGTGTACACAATATACCGTTCCCAACATTCTGGCCTTTCCAGGACTTCTTCTCTACTAGCTAACCATGATCTGAAGATTGCAGTTGCTAGGGTTTAACTTACTTAATCCCCTGCGATCTGCCTACCCATATTGCTCTTTTTTCTCTCTCTCTCTCTCGCTACGATGCACGCGGAGAACCCGTATTCATTCCAAGATGCAGGCGTTTGATAGCGGTGCTATCATACATGACGCTGGATTCTTGTAGATATTCAAATGTTTGGGTGAACGTACTATTGAGTTCGTTGTTCGATCCATTGTTTATTCAAAAGTATCTCTTTTTTACTCTTTCGGTCAGCTAAACACCAAATAAGCTTATTCGTATCAAATTTCAGTGGAATTGCAGTCCGCTAGCCAACACAAATCTCAACACTCACATATCATCCCGTTTTACACAGCCTTCGCAGCACGGAATAGTAAGTAGAAGAAGAATGCTATATTAAGGATTTTACAAACCTGAATTTTCAGCAAAAATGGCTCCATTCACGGAGAGCAGATGATCAGGTAAATAAAGGGTCACTTTAAAAGGAAAAAGGTAAAAGGTCATGTAATATTGAACAGTCAAGTTTTTCACGACATTCACATAAAATATTTAGACAAATTGGCTTTCAAATTCTCGATTTCCGCTTCTCCACACGCTTTTTTCTTCGTGTTGTCAACCTACGGAGAATTGTCGAGGTCGGTGTTGTTGGTGAATTGCATATGCGACAGACTGGGTGCATTTGAAAAATATTGGGATGGTGACATGTTGTAGATAAAATAACTTGTTTTCGTGCATTTAAAAAGGTAGCAGTGTACTGTAGATATGACCTCATGATCACACATGAAGACAAACAAAGCAGAGGATTAGAGAGGATGGTATAGGATAATAAATTCCCACGTACTATGTTCATATTGCTGAAATGGTCCCGGGGGGTAGCGACGGCGAGTAGCCTGCGGATGACTAAGCCCCCTATGCAGCAGTTTTCGCGGATTTTCCTTCGCGGAGCTCATCAGACTGCTGCATTTACAGGATCCCTCAGAGACTGATCCCAACTAGCTAAAAACACGATCAATAATTTAAAGCTGAAGGCGTGGCGCCGCTACACGGCGGCACCGGTCGGGCGTGACTAACCGACAGAAAATGGACACGTCCAACATGCACAGAGTGAAAAGTCTCGGCAGTCAGGTGTCCTTCGAACTCCCATCAGTTTTCATGCCCATTGGTCCCAGGTACTTTCGAGCTCGAAGAAGTATGCGGCCAAAACATTTTGCCGACAGTGTCTGGGAGGCGGTTGACACGAGCGAAGCGTTCAGGAAATTTCCGCGTGTTGAATTCGACTCCACCTTCCGACTCACTATCATGACACTTGTGAGTAAGGTTAGAAGGGACAGGAGGATACACTTCAACTCCACAGAAAGGACAATAATACTGCAAATGTTCTTTCAGTTGACCAGGCGACAGCTGCGTTCTTTGACGCTGGCCGAAGTCCAGGAGTTTCTCTACGTGCAGTTTAACATCACGCACCTGGTCACGCTGGTTCGTCTTGCTAGAGCAGCACAACTCCTACGCAGGGAGGCTAAAGGACCGTACAGACAGGGTATCGGACCGCTCCAATTTCTTCAGCTGCTGTCCACACTACTCCGGGGCAACCTGGACGAGCGTGCTGAGCTCGCTTTCTATGCAATGGACCTCGACGATGATGGACGACTTCGGACATATCCGGAGATCTGGTCCCTGCTAAAGAATACCTACGATGCTAAAATCGCGGCTGCGAACGCGGAAATTGACCCAGAGGAGCCAGTGCGAGAAACGATGAGGTTTTTCCAACTAAAAACAAAAATTCTTGCGCACGCTAGCATAGGCCTTTCAACCTTCAAAAAACTAGTGCATCGGGAACCCTGGCTGATAGAGTCCCTTCTACCGTGTATGCCGCCCGATCTAGAGAATGTGGCCTTCCAGAGTATATTTACCTCAACTGCTCAAGTTCCAGTGAACGACCGTCGTGATTCAAGCCTTCGTCGAAGCCGAAAATCGTCGATTTGGGAGGTTACCGCACACTTTTTACAGATGTTGTAAATAAGAGCAGGGAACTTACAGCGAAAAATCACTTTTATATCACGTTTTCATCGGAGTTTACTGATGACAAATAGAAATTTTCACAAAATGGTCCCATTGGTAGTAAACGAACGTTCCTGTCATGTTGCATTTTGTGTACTAAAATAGTGCTGAACAGGCCGCGGTTCTTTTTTTCTTAAAAATATTATACAAGTGACCGTTGATAGCTCCAGTCCCTCACTAGAAAACAGCAACATACATTTTGTGTTGAAATACCTGTCAGAGATATGACGTCCCGTTGCGCTTTGCGGCTTCGATCTTGAACTCTTGCACGCGGTAGCATGGCGAAGAATGATCAATAATGGCGAGGTATTAGCGCCCTTGTAGAAAGGTATGTCTAGTATACATCTGACAGATTGCCATTAGTCAAGGTCCATATATATTGCAGAGCTAGATTTTTTCTGCAAAATACATATCTATTAGATATCGATAAATCGAGACACTAGGCAGTCAGCTTAAGCTTGACACTAAATCTCTTTGTTTCACGAACGAGCCATTTGTTAGGTTTAGCCTCATTAGACCTGCAGTAAAGTTTACTGTGAAACCTTTTATTATGAGAAAACTTCAGTTAAAAACAGGAAAAAATATGTAGCAAACGCCTATCATATTCCAATCACTTTTAATAGTAGTGATGCTGGTTCGATACCGACAGATGGTACGACATCATCCTCCACAAGCCAGCAGTACTTTAAAAAGTTAGAAGTGGACTTACTTCTGCTTTTGCTCTCGCTCGGTTTATGTGCCTAAAGTCACCAATGTATTACCGGCAAACGTTAGGACTGCGAGATACACGTATTTTCTGGGTCGTTAGTCGCAGTTATCCGACTCCAGTATAGCCACAGAAACTGCCGCAACACTTGAGTTTCGAACCCGGGACCAGTGGGCTGGAGACAAACGTCCTATTCACTGAGCCACCGGATCGAAGTCTTGTCAGTTGTCGATCGGGATGTAGATTAGTACAGTTTAAGTCACCCGGAAAGGTATCAGCATCACCACTTGCGACGTGGCCCTAATTTCACACGGGAGGTGGGCTGCACCAATTATTTACTACTTTATTTTTTCTCTTCCTTATTGCCACCGGTCCCGTAGTTCAAAAATTGTTTTTTTGTTACCGTGGTATTGTTTATATGGAATCCTTACCCTCCTAGGAGCTGATTGGCCCCCCTCTAGCCTATGACCTTCCCCCGTGATATATATACCACTGTGTCTCAGTAGGCTCACATTTGTGTTATCTTCTGTCACCCAACGATTGCACTCGGGCTTTCAGGAACCACTCATCTTCTAGGGAACCGTCTCGAAACCCTCGCTTAGTTTCTCCAAGGCGTAGGATCTGAACTGACTGTAAACAGGCACCCCCGAAACCCTTTCAAAGCTTGGATCCTCACTCCCGGTCCCTTGTTTAAGCCAACAGTAAACACTTGACGGGAAGAAGAAACAGCACTCGGAAAATGAAGAATAACGCAGTTATGCTCTACACGGAAGACCATTTATGGAAAGTGACGTTTTATGGTCATCAGTGAAAACGCATTACAAAAGTAAGCTTGTTAGTGCAAACTTTTTGCAATAGCAGCACATAAGCATGCGACAGATGGCTTCATGGTACTTTGATCTTCCTCATCTCGCCGAAGATCACGTTTAGGTTTAGAGAATATGCTTTGAAAAGCAGCACTCTCTATGTCATGCGGTATACAGGGAAGCAAGGATTCAGCCAGCCAGGGCGCCTCGGCTACTAACTTCTGGAAGACGTTCAGACGCAGGCCAGTTCCGCGTTGGATCCCGAGCTTATCTGCAAGATACTTTTTTGTCTCCCTCTCAGGCGCCAGGGGATCAATGTCGGCATTGACGGCAGCAACAGCCACGTCAAAGGAATTTTTGAGTAAAATTTTGATTTCACTTTCTACTCGCAGCTCCCCGTCACCATCGACGTCCATAGCATAGAAGGCCAGCTCGGCTCTATCCATCAGGGTCCCTCGAAGGA
The DNA here is from genome assembly GCA_036362985.1 of Ligula intestinalis. Lineage (NCBI taxonomy): Eukaryota > Metazoa > Platyhelminthes > Cestoda > Diphyllobothriidea > Diphyllobothriidae > Ligula > Ligula intestinalis. The sequence goes on from JAYGXS010000002.1 coordinate 42,935,617, forward strand.
GCGAAGAGAGAAGATGGACAAAATCCATTGGCCGAATCCCACTGTTGCCGTAGGGGTGAATATCACCCTGCAGGAGCTGCGCTGCCCGAGCAAGGCGGCCCAATGTGACTGTGTGTGTTATGTTAAGGTTTATGTAGAGAAATTGTTGCAGTTCGGCCAACGTCATGTTTCGAAACTGCCGGTGTGTGAGCTCGAAAAACATGTGGAAGAGAATACTCAGTTCCACGGAGTCAAAGTGAATCCTCTGATCTTTGACAGCCTTACTGACCAGTTTCATGCAGGCTAGCCGCAACCTGGCAGGGATTGGAGAAGGTGTATACAGAGCCGTTCGCCCCTTAGTGTTGGTGGAGTCCCAAACCGTACGGAAAAAATGTCTCACACGAATTGTCTTTCGAAATGCGTAGTCTTCCTTGCCCAAAGGCATCAACACAGTCGGCAGTGTCACCTTTACCTTGCTATCTCGACTGCTTACTGTAAATTTGGGACCTTCTTCCTCCAATTTGTGCCAACGAGTTTGCAGGTCCCAGGTGATTTTCGAGGTCTTATGGGTGCGGAATGAACGTGAACTTTTCGCCGCACTGGACCCACCACTTTGCCGCTCTACGGTTGGCAGTTTGAGCTTAGGTTGACTGGTGAGGGACTTCTGTACATTGGTGCTATTTTGCTGCATACTGCGCGCCCGTCAGCGAATATTGCTATCTGGTTTTTGCGCTCTGCGGCAGACAGTACTGTGTTTCTGTTCGAAGTATTGATCGCTGCTAGCCCTGAAGGCAGAGGCTACGGGAAGCGAAGCTTCTGACGCAGTTTTGGTCGGAACGGTGCACCTGTTTGCTGTCACCAGCATGACAAAGCGTCTGATAAGGCAGTAGCACAGGCGTCCCAGATCACAGACATTTACACTGATTAATTAGCTCAACCAGTGGCGAAAACTGGTAAACGTGCCTAAGATAAAAGTTTATTCAAGGAAAACCATTGTCGCGAAGAGGTTGTGACGGTGGCTTACATATGAGCCTGCTCAAGGTGAAAAATATTTGTGCAGCCTTTACGTCACTCACTCACACAATCACAGTATTCCAACGGCGATGGGAGGTCTACTAGTTTTGAGATACCAATATGCCTAAAAGAGTATTCGATTTAAATCACGTGAAATCACGTGCGTTCCTGCGTCCCATTTGCGTGCTGCATGCACGTGTTTTATTGTCCAAGCTGAGTAGGCCGCGAAACTTCCTGCTGACGGTATGAGGTTCTGGTTCTGCAGGCTGGGCTGGGCTTCTCTGAAGATATTCTGTAACAGGGAATCCATCTTGCCAAATGGTGAAGTGGATTTCCTTGGAAACTGGTTCGTAATCGATCGCATTTGTATGGATAACGTTTTTAGTAATGCAAGAATATCGGTGAACACGCAGGATAAAAAATATGTAGGCGCGGAAAGGTAGACTTGTCAATAGAAGAGTTCGGCTTGTTACAGTGTAACGCCCGGGTTCTTTGGTAGCATGGCTTACTTCCGATTAGGGTCGGCACTCACGTGGCCGTCTGCGTCTGCTGTCTTCATTTTATATGCACACGCACTATAAATCCACTGGAGGCTTTGCTAATTATATCAGGCTTCCAACGGTGTGATAAGCCAATGGAAATGCCAATAGACAAGTGCTTATTATGAATAGACGAGGAATATCCATGTCCGGTTATAGCGACAGTTAGACCGTCGATTTTGACGATTTCCACCACGTGTTTCAGCAGGCTGAAGCAATAAGATGACTCCCGTTGGATTATAGTGAAAGTGGGCATGTGGAGATTCTATCCCACTCTCTCACTACTCCCACACCCGACCCGATGTCAAGACAAAAGTCGAGAAGACCGGAGATGGGGGGAGGGTGCAGGTGGTGTGCGCGAAACAGACTCCAACACGAGCCACAACAACACCACCTTGCTAGGTAGGCTTCCGCTTGTGCGGGAGCGCCATAAAGGCCACATTACGAAGGAGCCATTGAGTCTGACTCTCAACCTACAGTATGCTACCCCATTTAATAAGACACACTGGACCGATTGCGGTGCCGAAGTCATCCCTCCATTTGGCATCCCTCCAAGCCAACCCACTGAGCTGGGCCCTGCACATGTTCTCGATATTGCCTCGCCGTGGGCCACGGCCACAGGGCTTCCGTGGATCTTGATTGGTCAGCGTCTATGGGCACGAGGTCGAAGATCATAGCTCTTTCTTTCTTTCTTTCTTTCTGAAACAGGTTCTATGGAATTCTAGTCAAGCTGAACAAGAAGCTACAAACAGCTTGTCAGTGAGAACGACTTCGGGTAGAAAAATGTGTCGTGACCAATCCTGTCTGTTTTCCTCTGCTTTATTGGTAACATTCGGGCGCGCACATGGTTCTCGTTATTCCTAATTATAAGGCCGGCTTATAACACCAAGTCTGGAAATGGACTTCGGTGCAGGGAGCAACAAAACTGGACGGTCCATCGACGCGTACCGAGCATACCCGACTTTTGCCACCGTACCAACCAGGCTGCAAAGAAGCGGGAAACATTGAGCCCCATAATAGCTGGAGGGCTAAACAAGTCACATAAAGAAGAAGGTATTGCAGCTCGACTCCAATGCCAAATGATTGAGCGTTAGGCAGCATACTTCCCATTCCTGATTGTTACCACGTCAAAATAAATCAGAGCGCCTTTTTCTGCCTGTCGCATGGCAATTCAGTGCTTGAACCGAACTACGTAGAGCTAAATCTCTGTCATCGCATTTCACGAACCAGGTACAGTGGTTGCTGTGCTATGCAGTTGTCAAATAAAAAGCATGCCACATGACTTTGGATTCCAAGGCAGTGAGGGCCGGCAAGTAGTTGAAGTCAGACCCTCCATTCAAATAAGAAAGGAAGAGTCCTGCCGATTGAAAACCTCGCAGACCACAGCTTTTGGTTTGATAGGACAACAGAATAGGAAAAGTCCCGTCACCCGAGCAATACAGGTTGTACCGTGCGCAACTCAGCTTAACTCTAATCCTAAACATAACTTAACAAGAGCTCTATTTTTACCCCACCCCCAACGGCAACCCTCGCCTTAATAATAACACTAATCTACCTGAAAATTACTGTGAGGCCTCCGGAATAGGGAACAGAGGGAGGCGTAATCACGTCTTACCCATAGGTTAGCGTGCGCCAGGTGTACGATAATGAAGGCTTGGCTAAAATGACATCAGGAAGGTTGTCGTAAGGTGAGCAGAAATCTGCTTCTGCAAAACGCCAATGGTCTGTCAAGGGCTCTCAACCGACAGTCCAGAAGGAAGGTTGATCGATGGGATGAAAACAACATTTGCCCGGTTTTTCGGACCGATCCTATAACTCGGTAACAGTAAGGAATAGACGTGTGGCCGTCCGCGATCAACGCCACCGCGCTGACGAATCTAACCTTAGCCTGCCAAGCTTTGGGCACTCGCGCGTGACAACCTCCCTCGCACGGTCTTGGTCGATCGCTGCTAGAGACGTTGGCGTTGCCCTGTCCACCTCACGCTGCCAGTCGATTCACTACTTGAGTCACGCGTAATTTCACTGATTTGCTGAAAGCGACAGAAGATATTTCCCGGAGTCAAGTAATCTCGAGGTGGAAGGAATGGTAGATTCTGTGCAGCGGTAGTGAAGATCAAGTTGGAGGAAGTTGATAGTCTGTCGAGTGCACGACCATCTGCAAGGAGACGGCATCCGAAGTTTGAGAGCGCAGCAGTCCTCACAGTGAGGACCTGTGTGCTCCTTGTGTGTCAGCCTTGAAGGTGATCGGCCAGATCAGACTGCGGTTGGCAGACACTGGTGTGTACTTGCTAGCAGTCGTGAGAGATGAGCGGTTGGGCGCCGCGCGCGGAGTTGTCACTACAGGTTTTCGCAGTATCTTCCCCCCTCTCTCTCTCTCTCTTTCCACAGGACTTACCCTGCTCAGATGACAAGACAAAGTTATGGTAACTGATGCAATTGGTAAGGACCACCAGCGTATGACGTGATCATATCCTACCTAGATGGTGTCACCTATTATAATCCCTAAGCGGTAAACGCAACGTCAACATTACGTGATGCCGTCAGACCAGATCGGTAAATACCAATCTCCTCGTTCTCTGGAGGCACACAGTACATTCCCGGATTAAGAAATAAAGGAAAGAGGCAGCACATCTTCACGTAGCATGATCCTGCGCGAATATCCTGACAGGCTTATATTATGCAGATGCCTAGAGCATCGTTACCTTATGCTAGCAGAACCGCATCTAGGGTACCTTTCGAAAATGATGGTAGATTTAAATATGTATCAGAAGGTCCAAACGTCAGAGAACTACGATGAACAATTTACTGACAAAAAGTGGAAATGCCTTTCGAGTGAGGAAACGAACGAAAGTCCCAAAATTAAGCGCAACAAGCATAATTATTACATAGGTTGGTGCTTCGAAAGACCAGGATCTCTGTCATGTTCTCTTATATCTGGATAATCTGATCTCGAAAAGCCTACTATCCAACAGAAAAGTGGGTTTGCGCTTAAAGAATGCGACAAAGAATTCTCTAGAATGTACCTAAACTGTCGGGCGTACTTCTCCGGACTTTAGCGGGTGATTTTTTGCCTAGGTAGCCAGACGTAAAGTATCTTTATTGAAAATGCAAAAGAATGACTGTCTGGAGAATGAAATACATTTTGGACCGGGTAGAAGTCAATACAGAGAAAGAATGGGAATCAAATATAAGCCCATTTACTTCCGAAACTCACCATAATTTATTAGCAGATGCAACTAGGACACAGTGCATTCTTGTCCATGTATTGCTCGATTTAGGTGTGTTTTCTAGGCGGCGTATTCCATCTTTACCTGGTGAGAATCGATGGCACGGAAATAATGAGGGTTACTTCAATTTAAAGTGAGAGCAAAAGACACACATTGCAGGCAGCTCGGGGAGGACGATTAATGTATTGGAAAAAATGTATACTGTCCAAAGTCTCGGACACTTTTTTAAATGATTTAAAAAGCCACAAGGAAACCGTTAACATGTAGGTAGCCTAAAAGGGGAGGGGATCGCGAACATCGACCGTGGACATGTGATGGCGGAGGTTAATTAGACATCACCCGATGCATGAAGTAGTGCCATCAGTCAGTACATGCTTCGCGCCCATAGACACATTTAGGATAAAAGATAACACGTATCGCCTTCACTTCCTGCCCTTTCGTCGCTACAGTCTATCTGTTTCAGAAAAGGTAGCGGAAATCCGGCGCTGAAGGCTTCTAGGTAGCCTTGTCATCTAAATTAACCAATAGGTAACGGCCCTAGTTCACAGCCAGCTCTTGAATGCTGCTGACTGTATGCGTACTCCTCTGTACAAGACAGCTTTACGCTTTTGAGCATACCGCCTGAGACAGGGAGCAAAAAGGTTGCACTTCCAAAATAAACGCTCGTGCTTCTTGCAAAGAAAAAGACGTTTACAATTCCCCTCCTCATGAATTTACATTTCTACTCCGACTCGTATCAAGTTAAAAAGGCAATGTATTAATGCTGGCGAAGGTTTCTGCACGGCTGCAGAAACTGGCGGCTAACACCATCGAGAAGGAAGAAGCTATGAGAATGTCAGAGTGTGATCGCATGCACGTGTCGGAATGGGTCTACAAAAAGGCAGGAACGACGTAGATATAGACAGCTCTCAGTGAGATGAGAGAGAGAGAGAGCATGCACACGACCCAACAGGCAGAGGCGTGGAGTCATCACATCAGCAGAATCCAGCCGTTTTCAGTTTTTTTTTGCCCGAGCACCAGGCGCATTCTTGCACGTGAGCCTTGCTGTCTGCGTGCAGCCAATCAGCAGAGGGGGTAGTCGTTGAACTTTCACCAGGCCAGTGCCAAGACAGGCCTGCGTCCAGCAGCGGATGGAAGGAGGAACGGAATAGCGGCTGCGCTGGCGACAACGACGATCGACTGTCAAATGCGTTTAACCTCCGGTCTGCTTTTGTTCCAACGGGGCCACCACCCACCTCTATGGCCAGCAGGCATGTCCATGAAACAGGTCACAGCGAGACCGCGGCCGCTTTAATAAAGAAGGCAAACGCAGTGGAAGACGAAATAAACATCGGTGCCCCAGTTACAGACACAGTTGACGATGACGTCGAAGGTGATACATGAGACACAGAGCGGCTCGGTCGGCATTGGCAGACTACGCACGCGAAAGAAAAGTGTGGCATATAGCGAGAACCAAGAGCCAGAGTATTCACTATCTGAAGATGGGTAGACGAGAAAACTACCCGAAACTTCAGATACAAAATAAAACTTTCCCCGTGAACGCCCTTTCTTCTTCTTCTTCTGATGTTTAATTTCACCCACAAAAATTAACATTATTTTGTACTTTTGAGGTGAGTTTCTGATGAGTGGGAAAGCTGTATCCGGTGAGCCTACGGCTACTTGAAAAAATCAAATAACGAAGAATTGACGTGTCTTAAGCTTCCATACCCTTTTTGGCTTAGTAAATATTGTTGAGTCCTTCAGACGCTTTGATAGCCGAAAATGAAACATTTTTACAGACGAATCAAATAATCCGTAACACTTGCTGAGTAAAATTAATCGTAATGAAAATCAACTATTCTGGCTCCCATGGGTACAATAATAATGCCACTTCCTGTTATTTTAATCCAATAAATGGGCATTGAAACCACCGACAACTGCGAAGGAACCCAAGGAGCGGCAGCTCTACATGTCCAAAGCACGGGGCACTGATTTTAATTCTCAAATCATGCAACCCGAACTAAGGACCCGAACGGATACTGCAAATGTCGACTTATCGAGAAGTTGAATGTTCTTTCCTCCACCTGCACACATCAAAATGACCCTTACACGTCCTACCGCACAGTCAGATAGAGACACCCATATAATATTGATGGTTATTCACGGGCATAGTTGGTTTACTGCGCGGATGATAGCTAGTTGTCATTAAAAAAATGTTGCTTTAGTTCAGGTTGGTTTTCAAAATAACATTCTCTTTTAAGTCATCGCAGCTTTCCTCTTTCCATGTCCTACTTAGACGCCCATATAAATCACCCTTACCGAGGAATTTATCCAGAAAGCAATAATTCTCTAAAGATTTTCTTTTCACGAGATGTTGCACGAGTAAGAAGTCGAACTTAGGGAGTGAAGGAAAGTGACATCGCGAAAAGTAGGGAAAAATGGAAAAAAGCAAATAAAATGTGAAGCCCAGAGGACGCAAGAGGTTTCGCCTTAAACCACCGTGCACTAAAAATAATCGATAACAACCTATATTTACCATTCGATGAAATACCTACTGTAGTGATCGCGTTTTGTGAATAATTTTAGATCTCTTCTGATGCAAAATTTATTCGATGATAGCTTAACCAGCTGTTCACTTGAACGTCACAATATGGAAAGCTGAATGTGAAACTCAATTTCCCACTCTTCGTCCGAAGTACGCAAACACAGGGATCCACCAATCAGGTGGGGCATAAAACTAATTATTATTTCTGACAGAATGCTGCGACTGTGAGTTGGAGAGACCCAAAAATACGAGGTCTGTAGTGTGGCAGGAGTAGATGAGTTGTTTACATGTGTCAGCTGCTGCATCTGATCCCGCGCCCTGTTTTTTCAATTCTGCCTTGACGCCAGACTCAGCTGGGTGAGAGAGGAGGACTTACAGTAGATGTCGCACAGATAATTTGTCCCTACAAACCAATCTACGCACAAATCCCCGCTCCTGCACCAACCAACAGTAGCTCTTGCAGTTCATAAGTAGCACCACTGTACGGATTAATCTTCTATTCGCTTGTCAAGCATTGCGTACTCGCGCGTAAGAGTCTTTCCCCTCATGCCCCTCGCCAATGCGTTGCAGGCCTGCCCACGTTGTCCTCTTGCCCGCCCCATGCTCTCTGTCCACCCTAAGCCCGTCAATATGCAGCCTTTGACTGATTCACTGCAGGCGACGGAGGACATGTCCTGGACGCCGGTACTCCTTCACATGGACGCGCACAACAACTGGCCTGAGAAGCCCGTGAGTAACGGCTGCTCTTGTAAATTCCCTTCCCGCAGTAAAAGCTTGTCCAAGCTCACCAGTCTTCCCTAACTTCTGGTTTGGGAAATCTTTTGTCGATTTATTCATCAGTTGATTGTAGCGTCCGAGCTGGGGAGATTGGAAAGACCTCTGTTGATGGGCACGGGAATCAATTGTTGTTACACGATACAGCCACCATTTGCTGTTGGAGTGTATACTTAACGCAATGTTGGTCGACTGGGGGGCATTTTAATCATCGTTCATTGACTGCACGACTACAGAATCAGTGTTCTATCCGAACGCTACGAAATAAAAGACTGTTGAGCTTCTTTTCCTCCAGAGTAAGCAAATCCAGGACCCCACAAATGCTTTGATAAACCCATGCTTGAAAATTAGTTTTAGCAAGCAGCTCTTTCCGATCGCTCATCTTCCTGCCTTGACGTTAAAGTAGAAAATAAATTAGTAAGTTATGTGCTTATATAGTTCTTGGGGTTTGGACGGGGGGGGGGGGGTGGGAGGGGTGATTAGTCAACTCTCCACTCCCTCGTCTCTAGCATGCCAGATTCGGCGTGTTGAGGACGTTGTGGTTGGGAATGTGGGGGACGTGTTCACGGTAGGCTGTGTTTAAGGTCTGTACGCCAAACACGCGGTGTGGGTGGAACTGTTCTCCGGGGCTTGACTGCCAAATTAATACTTCCTCCTCTTCTCATCCTTCGTTATCGGGATTGCATCAAATAATGTACAAAGGCAGTACAAAAATAACACTCTTATTTTGGATGGACAGCTGAAGCTGCGAGCTGAGGTGACCCCAGAATAGGGGATCAATAGGACGGGCGCAGAGAGAGAGTGATATGCACGGGAATTAATTTATAGTTATCATACACTGACGCATAAAAAGTTACACAGACTAAAGTAAACTAATAAACCTAAACAATGAACTAAAATGAAATTGAAAATCATTCTAACCTGCCCAAACTAAGATTAATTAAAGCAAACTAACTATGCTGAATACTAAACCAAAACCAATAAACCTAAAGTAAAACTAAGCAAAACGTAAACGAAACAAATACAATTGAACTAAAAACTAAACATAAACAGCTGAAACTAAAAGCAACCGTACACAAGGAAATCCTCAGAAACATAATATGTAAGCACACTGCAATACACGAATATATGAAATATAAAACCAAAGATGCTTCCTATAACTTAATAAATAGATAGTTGTGTGTGATAAACTACAAACGGTCCCTTACAAGAAATTATGCCAGGCCATCTGCTGTAGAAAGGACGTCGGCTCGGATCCCAAAGGAGTGCGAGCGCCATAGAGGCCACATTAAGAAGCAACCATTGCAGCCTGACTCTCAGCTCCTATGATGCCGTCAGAGAGCAATCTTCCAGGCCGCAAGTCCTGGCGCCTCGTAAAAGGTTCAAGAGCTTCACATTCATTTAAAGGGGGTATGCGCTGATTTGCCTTGAGGGTGGATTCCCCAGTTTTGTCCCTCTCCCAGGTATCAGCCCACTGTCCGGGTCCTTCATGCAACAGGCAATTTGATTGAGCGTGGTGGCTGACAGAACGAGAAGACCCCCTGCGCCGTCCAATAAACACATTTTGTGACCCAGTGTGAAGTCCGTTTTGGCTCAACACACCCACGGGACGGCACGTATTGGGTTAACTTCAGTAGTCAGTCCGAGGGAACACGAAATTGCAGAAGTTCGGCAACATACAGCTACACAGAAGGTACGTTCCAGAACAAAATCTGTAAGAGGAAAAGGTGGGGTGGGATACTATATTAACCCACCTTTAGGATTCATTTCAGTGATAATGGTTTGCACTTGTAGAGTCCTTCCTGTATGGATGAGGCGACTGGAGACATTTAAAATGACATCAAAATGCGCAAGAGCTGGACGGAACTATCGCAGTGGTTTAAATTAATAGGTAAAGCCCTTGCCTCTGCGATCTGCAGACCCGGTTCCGTATGGAAAGAGAAGAGGTGGGATACCAGATGGGAGGAATAGTGCATTCTATATAGAGGTAGCAAAGAATGGTTTGGTGGAAGTTGGCAGCTGAACAAAGGCATGTCCGCACTATCGAGGTTGGCGTTCGAAAGGTGAGAGCGTTGGATTCTTCGCAGTGCCTCCAGCGAGGTTGTCTATAAGTCAGCCTCAGGTAGACGATTGGCCAGACCGGATTACGGTCGGCAGAGCCTGGTGCGCACGTGCAGACAGTCGCAAGAGGTTGCGACAGGTTGAGCGTTGGACTCGGAGTTGGGCTATGGTGGCCGCATAGCGCTGTGGGATACGATGTGCTCCAGCTAGATAATAGACGAGAGAACGTATCCCAACATGTATAAGCTAGTGGAATAGGATAAGGCGTGGAAGGCCATAGTGTCAGGGAGAATGTACTAAGGTAGGAACAAGCGTAGTATGTAAGCAATATGAAAGTGACGTCCAGACGAGTGCAGGCCAGCCATGAATGAGCCGGAGTCCAGAGAGTCTGCAACCCAACAGTGAGTCGTCGGCTCTGGAAGTGAATGAGCGTAAACAAATCGTCCGCATCTCGGGCACTGGTCTAACCTTGAAAAGTGGTTGGCTAGTGAGACTAGACCGCATTGAGAAAGCCAGACCGGAGTGACCTTGAACGGAGGACTTGACTATGATGTCCTGCGGACGTGTGGTGGTCACGCTAGACATGACCTAGTCCGCGTGGCGTCCCAGGAAAGCATGACTAAGAAAGGGGGTCGCTACAGCGCTTTCCCTCTCGCGGGTAACGCCACAACTGATTTAATGTGATGGCAGTTCTGGTCACCTCTGAGACAGCCAACACAGGTGCCGCAAACCACACCAAGGCCCAACTCCTTGCAACTACCAAGAAGTGCGCAGGCACCAGGGTGGCCAATCATCTTCCTGTGGCTGATTCACACAGGAGCTCAAGTGACGGCTGCCAAGCTTACGGAATTCGGATGCAACCACTCCAAGTGTTTCCTGCAACGCGATAGGTGAGCGTCCCGAAAGCACTCCCGAGGAAAACTGATAGGAGCTGTGGTTCAATAGTTAGCGCGTGAGACTTCTAACCAACCGTTTGCGGGCTCCAACCTCAGGGTTGGCGAAACCTCAGGGTTGGATATGGCTGGCCGATGACGGCTAATGAGCTAAAAATAACCGTTACAGTCTTATGCTATACCCGGGGGGTATGAAATTCGTTCAGTAGATGATGGCATATTGCGACTACTCATCTTTTTGTAGTTTTATTGAGGCATATTTTTACCTTTATTTAAATAAAATCGTAAAATTTCATCTTTATAAGCTGATCTTAAATTTTCTGAACCCAGCAGGTTCAGTAGTTTCGAACCATACTAATACTTTAGCGGTGGGAGGAAACCTGCTATTAAGGTCGTTATATGAGAAGCCACTAAGGATGGCAAGCGACTTTCACCATTTATATCGGGTTATTTTAGATGATTAGATGTCGCATGAACAGTATGAAAAGGCCCGATCGTAGTCACGATTAAAGGTGACCCAGGTTCTGAACATATTGTTCGATTACGGTGTCTAATTTTGCGCTTGACGATTAAAACGACGAATTTAGTAGACACTTATTACGCAAAGTTGCTTCCTAGGTGGACGAAATTCAGGTAATTTCCGATTCAGCGCAAACAGCGTCCCTTAATTAGTGAAGATGTGGGCGAGACTACAGAGACCTGCTACCATGGGAGCCATTGTTCTTTACTACTCGTATATACCCACATTTGGATCCATTAAGAATGTGGATCATTTAGTTCAGTATAGTTCAGTATATTTAGGGTAGAAGGCAATGCCTTCGAAGACCCTATTGAAAACCGTATGCATAAAATATCCAATCTAAAATATGTTACTATAAAATAGTGAGTAACATATATACATGTACAAATTTTCGCGGCAGGTAACGTCAATGTGCCCGTGAGAGCATTCAGTCGTTTCTTGTATGCAATATATATCCTACATAAAATACTTTAGTATAAAATAGCGAGTAAAATATACGTATATACAAGTTTTATCTATAGGCCTGGCCAATGCGTAGTTGACTACTGCTTCCTTGTGCATATGAACGGTATATATTAAGTAGATGTCCATCCAGTTTTCGTTTGAATGCATCTGTGGAGTTCGCCATCACGACCTCCTCGGGCAGTCCGTTCCAGGCACCGATGACTCGTTGTAAGAACGAATATCTGCGGACATCCAAACAGGTAAAGGTTCCCCGGAGTTTGAGCGAATTCCCACGGAGGTTAGTTGATGTGGCGAAAGTGAAGAGGTCGTAAAACTGAAGGGCACAGTCCCGATTCCTCACGATCTTGTACGTCTGTGTGAGATCACCTCGGATTTGCCTGTACTCAAGAGGAAAAAAGGTTAAGTGCTTCTAGTCTACATTCGTAAGATGAGAACTTTAGGCCCTTTACGATTTTTGTTGCCCTTCTTTGTACTCTTTCCATCAGCTGGGAGTCCTTTTGCAGCCATGGGCGCCATGCCTGGACTCCATATTCGAGATGTGAACGAATAAATTTCCGAATAGTTCTTTATCTATGTCGACGAAATTTCGCTTGATGGCAAACAGAACACTGTTAGCCCTCTTGGCAGCCCTAACACACTGCAAAGACGACTTCAGGGAGTGCACAATAGTAATTCCCAAGTCTTTTTGTTCGGTGACGTTCGACAGGCACCTGCCATCAAGTATGCAGTTCTGAGAGTCGCCCGTCGGGCTCGCCATCTTTGTTTTGAGCCGCAATGTGGCACACTTTTCAAAGTTAAACCGCATTAACCATTCTTGGACCATTCACCCAGGTGATCAAGTCCTTCTTGCAGAGTTTGTTCATCATAAGTATTTCTGATGGGTTGCCATATCTTAATATCATCTGCAAACAGGACTCCATTGCTGACAAGTCCATGCCTACAGTCAGTGACGTAGATAAAGAACAATAATGGTCCAAGAGCGGAACCCTGAGGCACTCTACTAACAACTGGCACTGAAGAGGATGTCGAGTTTCCAACGCACACGGACTGCGATCTGCCTATGAGGAAATCACCTACCCAATTTAGTAAATTGCCCCTTATCCCGCATTCCCTTACCTTGTAGAGTAGCCATTGGTGTGGGACACTATCGAAGGCTTTTTTAAAGTCTATATAAACAACATCGACAGTGGTATTATCGTCTAATGACTTGGACCACTGCTCCATTGAATAAAGCATATTCATCAGGCAGGAGTGGTTCTCTCGAAATCCATGTTGGGCACCGGCAAAGAAATCGGTTCCTTCAAGAAACTTCATGGTGGCCTGTTTAATAATCCTTTCCATTACTTTGCAACAAATGCAAGTTAGGCTCACTGGTCGATATTTGTTCGCACTGATTCTGGATCCACTCTTGTGAATAGGGTATACGTTCACAACTTTCCAATCAGATGGAAGGAGGCCTTGATCAAAGGACAGCTGAAAAATGTGCGTAAGCGGTCTGGAAAGTTCCGAAGTCAGCTCTTGCAGTACCTTTGCTGGTATTTTGTCTGGACCTAGAGACTTAGCTTCATTAAGCGCAAGAAGTTCTTTCCTCACATCTTCTTCTGTGAAATAGAGGTCTTCCATGAATCTGCATGGAAGTCTGTCGGATTAAAGTGCAGTTTCTCGGTGAAAACAGACGCAAAAAACTTTCTAAGGTGTTCTGCCTTTTCAGGATTGCTAATAATTTCTTCACGATTTTCACCTTTTAGTGCTGCGATTGTGTCTGTTTTTTTTTAGCCTGCTGTGGATGTAGCTGAAGAGCACTTTTGGCTTGGTTACGGCCCACTCTACGATTTTCGCTTCATATTGTTTCCGCGATTTTCGAATTCTCGTAGTGTGAGGGTTGGCGTGTTGATGCGTACCTCCTCCAGAGCTTGTTCTTGCGGTTTATGTGGCTCTTCAGATCCTGTGTTAACCATGTGGGGTGACCGTAATGGAGACCACATTACAATGGATCCTCAGTTGGCAACTCTAATCTGTTCCGAACCCGAGCCCATTATGTGAAACACTGGTCTTGCGAAACGAATTTCCCCATTTAAAGTAATGGAAATCAAATTAATCCATTCCACTCCCGACAAACATCCATTTGAAATGTGATAATGCAATTATAATTAATATAATTATTATAAATGTATTGTAGTGTTATCAGTTGTGTTGTGTCGTCTGAAAAATTGTTGCTGGCTTGTGGGAGACAATAGGGGAGTTCGAGAGGAGTAGAAGGAGAAAGATAGTCTGGAAGGAGAATCTGCCTCTTAGTCATGTGAACTCTCCCTTCTTGTGAATATCAGCCCACTGAGACCATAATGTGGTTTAATATCACTTGCCTGTCTTTTCTATGCCTTTCCGAAGAAAGTGCCTGCTGACAATTACTTTCGTCTTTGTTTTAATGGATCTGTAAAACAAGACAGTAAATTGTCATTAAACAATTTCGCACAGGGTGCAGTAACTGCTTCATCAGTTTGATGCTTTTCCAAGGATGTGTTCGCCTTTTCAAACATTCCCAACACCCCGCTGCTCTCGCTGGAGGAGGCGGTATCCTCGCTTACTCCCTCATCCCCAAATGAGGGCTTGTTTACCTCCTATTTATTCAGCTTCTTCTGATGGTCCATGAGCTCCTCAATGTTCAGTTCATCCCTGTGCCCTTGCTGCACTAACTCTCGAACATCAACAGCTGTTGCGGTCTTACAGCCAACCGCCTCCAAACGCGAAATGATCCAGATTTGGTCTCGCCCAGTCGACAGCGCGGTGGCCGCAAGCGGACGCGTGACCTTTGCTCTAGCCAACTGGGGCGCACCCAGTTCGGGTAGTCCAATCAGCGCTCTGGGCCTATGAACCCTTTTCGGTCATCGCTGAAATCCTATGCTTACCGACACTTAAAAGTCGCCTCTGAGCGAGAAGGCGCGCTCACGCGCCCTACCGGCCGGACACCGTGCCGGACGCAGCGGCAGCTTCCTCCTAACCCTTGTACACAATGCATTGTTCCTTCTACTCTCGCCTTTCCACCGTCTTCTCTCCAATCTCCTAAGGAACCAGGGCCTGAATGATTGTAGCTGTTAGGGTTAACCGTCTTAACCTTAACTCCTATACAGCGCCCACCTCCAGCCCCTAACTTTGTCCCCTGGGTGACAATATCATCATTTCCGCGTCGTCCACTGGTGCAGATGCAGAAGCAAAACCTTCGAAGTCTTGCTCAGGCACATCCTCAGGCTATAGGTTTCGCCGTGTAATTGTGTCATTCTTCCTTTTGACAACACTCTCGTTAGCAAGCAGCTTCTTTGATGACATCCTAAAAATTGGAGTCACAAAACCACAAAAAATAAGTGCAGACGGCTGTTGCGGCGGTCTGCTTATGCGATCAGCGCCGCCCCCCCCCCCGTTGACTCATCTCGTCTTCGCCTGCTAATTCTGGGGCTACTCGCGCTCTCCCTTGCCTGTCTGCCTCACGCTCACCGTCGGTTCGCTGCTGAAACCTCGAGAATTTGGACACCAGCCTCGCGAGAGTTCGTAGCCAATAAAACTGCGTTAGTTCATTGGTTGGCTGCAGGCGATCGAGGGCTCGCGCCCCGGGAGCAAGACTCCACGGCGGACACAGATGCACACACGCACTAGCAACTCGTTAACTGAACAGGAGCTCATCAACTGAAACAAATTTTATGTGAATAGCGCACATTTGCTACCTGAAATGCTCGTAGCTGGTGCTGTTCGTCATCCGAGGCCCAATGTACTACCGCTGTAATTGTTCGTTCGACCATCGCAAGCGAAATGTCCACCATTTGCCCGAGAGTAGGGATGGCGACTGTGGTCAGGTATAGTGAAAGTAGACGTGCCGCCATCTACCCCAATCAAACCCTCACCACTTTAACCGGTGACAAGAGCGAAGTCGAGATGACCGAAGCAAGCTTTGGGCGGAAGCCGCTTTCTTCAATGCAGCCTGAAAACTTGCCTAACTTAGTCTTTAGTGACAGTAGACTTTGCACGGGTACTACTGCACTGTCTACCCTCACTCATATATAGTAGGTGTCTAGCCTGATTCTAGGAAGTCAGAGCTGGTACAGCTACTGCCACTACTGCTATTTCTAATACTGTTAACTAGGATGTAGCTGTGTGACAGTATTTGCTCGTAATATTATTGAATATATTTTAGGTCAGAAGTGACGCTAATTAAGGTCAGCACTGGGCTCATATCCCCTCAATCTCAACATGAAGTGTAGTATTAATGGTGCTAGCACTGGTGCTACCAATTGTCCGAGGCGACGCTGAGTTAGCCAACGCTAGGGCTCGTACTCCCTTGGTCTCGACAAGGAGTTTGACTCTGGGTTAAAAGTATTTCGAGTAATTAAATGCTTGAGGCCCTGAGCACAGCAGGGCTTGCCTGGGTTTCCACACGCTTAACTCTATCCACCGAGCTATGTACTTTTCTGCTAGTTACGAAATAAGATACTGCTGCTATAGGTGCATGCCTATGCTAAATGTGCTAATTTTTAGCGATAATGCTTACTAAGGCCAGTAGATAGCATACTATAAATACTGCCTGCGTGTGCTTTTTAAGAAGTCGCACCCAGTATGCACTCCTAATCTGTGTGAGGTAATAGTGATTAGCATTTGGACAGTAATAACACAAGTCCTACAATGCCCTTATATCGAGCAATTAGCTGTCTATAGATTGCATTTAGGCCTACTATAGTACGAAAATACAGTGTCAGGTAAGTATAGTATGATGGTCTTAGTCAGTGCAACAGGTAAAGGGAAATATTAGTTATGCTGGTAGCATTAATTATAGTGGTGATACTAGCACATCAGGGCTTTTCTTTGGTTTCCGCCCTCTCGACTCTATCCATCAGGCCATGTCGTCTCATTGTTAATGAGACTTTATTAATTAATATCGCAGGCTCTGTCATGTCACATGGTGCTACAGTAGCCTTTTGCCTCGGTACTTCTTCAATATTCCCCCTCACAAAAAGTAGGTTCCCAGAAATATTCGAGGCGCCCGAGTCTCGTATTTATACTACTGCAACTACTGTTTATACTGCTGCTTCTAGCGGTGTATCTGAGCGATTGTAGTGTGAAGTCTTAACCTACAAGGGGATATTCGTAACCTAAAGGTTAAACAAAGGTATATCTAATAAGAACTAAAGATCTTTCATGCATTTAGGTCGGAACAAAGTTACATGCGCCACTTTTCAGGATACTTCTGTTAGAAGTGTTGTGCCTATGCTAAAAGTACTAGTTCTAATAATCATACTTGCTGAAACCAGTAGCCGGCAAGCTGCAGCGCAGTCTGTACTTGCATTAAGAAAGTTGGCAGTCGTAGCCTAAAGGAGAATTTCAGTAAGAAGATCTACTATATTTTTTGTTCATAAAAATGTAGTATTTGCTCAGCAAATCTAACTAAGAGACTGGACTGCGTAAGCTAAGGGGTAAATTTGTGTCTACACTGAGTAATGAAGAACAGCCAGCTAGATTAGAATTCTGTGTAGCTAACAAAGCAAATTTCCTGCTGCGGTTAGAAAAACTAGGCTACAGTAAAAGAATTAGAAATAACAAGCTTACGCGCGTCCTAGGCCTCATCCGAGCTAATATGTAAGACATCCAACGAGATTTCATCTCCGTGAGGCAGGTATGACTGTCATCCGCTGTAATTACTGCGTTGGGGAAAGCTTCCAGCTGAGGATACTATGTCAGACGAGAAAATGGTGGGCAACCGTACCCGAAAAACCATAAGCTATAGCGTTGCCATGATCCAGAAACTACTATACCCCCCCCGAGGCTCTTATGGATAGAAAGAAATTGATAAATCAAGAACAGAGCACAGCACTGGATCAAGTTTGTTATTATACTAACAAGTAGGTCCAGTTGGCACTGTTCGGCTTGCATCGATTACAAAATCTCATTAAAAACACGATTGATGCACAATAGGCTCACTTCTTCCTGGAGAGGGAGGGAGGACAGTATTTTTACTGTAGGTACTTTCGTGTAGCGCCCCAAACAGAGGCAGATCGACTTCGGCGTATGGTATTACGTTGGATCTCCATCACGGGCACTTCAACGGCAGTGGTGAAGAGACTTTGGAAAGCAACATTCGCGTGTTCCTCAGGAACACACTGGAAGAGGGAGCTTATCACCCAGGGCTCCCGGATCGCCACTGCCAAGAAGTCATCCATGTCTAGTCCGCCCTCCCGATTGATTTGCGCTGTCCTGACCAGAAAATGCACGGTATCACGTACCGGTTCCTGTGGATCAAGCTCGGGATTGACGGCGGCGATTTGGACATCGAAACTCCCGCTGAGGAGGCTGGTGAATTCAACCATCTGGCGCAATACTCCGTCACCATCGACGTCCATCGCATAGAAGGCTAACCTAGCACGCTCCAGGATAGTACCACGGAGAAGGGTTGAGAGAAAGTGAACAAACTGGAGGGCTGTCACACCCTTGTTTTTTTGAACTGCGTATCCAATGCGAAGCATCGGAGCAGCCCTGGCGAGGTTCTGTCGGGTGGACATGTGAGTTATGCCAATTTGGGTCCAAAGGAAGTCTTCCAATTCACTTATCCGCATTTCACGGTCCTGCAACTTGACAAGTACAAAGAATATATGGAAGAGAATGCTCAGCTCAGCAGTGTCGAAGTGGATACGACTGTCTCGGCTAGCCTTCGTAACCAAGTTCATAAGAGTGAGTCGGAGACGAGCAGGTAGTCTGAGACCGTTAAACTTTTGATGCAGGTCACTTGTGTCGAGTGTTCTCCAGACCCAGTTTACCAAAAATGACGGTCTCATGATGTGAAAACTGAGCAGGTGTGCTTGTGCACTCTTCGGAAAGACTGAGGGTAGTTTAAAGCAGATGTCTTGTTCACGAGTCTTGAGGATAGTGCCCTTCTTCGCCAACGACGGTCCTTGCATGGTTCGGTTTCTGGCCGGGCGTTAACGGACGTCAGTTTGAAATATCGATTTTCCTGCATTCCCTAAGACTGTCAAGTCAGTAATGGAAGACGTGGTAGTTTAGCAGTTGACTTTTGTAAATGTTTTCCACTGGAATTAGAGGAGAAGGGGGGAGTTTAACACTTCCCAGAGGCCACCTCTACGATTGACTGCCAATTCTATTGCATTCCAGAAAACGTTTAAATTCTGGATATAGGAAGCCACAAAAATGGCAAGTGGGGCACCTCATAAAGATGTCCATGGAGCCAAAAATAGTAATCAGTGCTTTTGCGTGGGTAACGGTTGTATTGTTTCCTTTTCGCTTTAAGATTTGATGTGCAGATAATGTTTGAATCAAAGTTATAGCAGAAAGCGCGAGAATGAACACTTCAGCGAGCAGAATAAGTTGCATTTACTTGCTGTTGCCCATAAGAAAACCTAGTGCGCAACGTAACCATGTAGTGTGTGCAAATGCCTGGTCGAATGTACGAGAGGGTGCCCAAAAAGGAGATTTGTCTTCTTGAGGCAAGCGAGTTGGCAGTATTTCCGTCTTCCAAAAGGTAAATTTTCTAAACACTTTCCTCTCGGCTGGCCAAATGGTGTTCACGAGGAACCATTGCCGCGAACAGTTTTTTTATCAATATGTGTTCACACGCTCTCGACGATTTATCGATGACAAATTTTAATGCGTAACGCGTCCAGGATGGCTTCATTTTTCGATATCAAAGGAGTCAATCACGTTGAATCCGTTCTTTATGACACTAAAGTTTAACAAAATTACTATTTGCAAGTGATCAAGTACTTGCGTTAGCGGTGAAGTAAAACGATCTGAATTTCGAACAAGGCCAAGATGAGGAAATGCACACTGAACGCGAGATTCTACGACTTCACTAAATTCCGCGTATTTCGTGGCCTTTGCCCCGCTCAAATTTATGCCGAGAAAACAGTGCTTCAATGACGCAAATTGTATCGACAAGGAGACTGGCTGCTTCGTCGTGACGACGCGCCTGCCCACACAACTCTTAAAATCAAGCATTTTTTGATCAAAAGGACATAAAAATGGTGTTTCCCTCCTCCCAATCACTCCATCTAGTTCATTGCAAGTTTTTACTACCACAAATAAAATAAAAACTCAAGCGGAAGGTGTGTTCAGAACGTAGAGAAAAAAGATCTGAATTGTAGTGATCGAAGGACTTGTAGCGACCTCTTATTCTAAGTCATGCTTTGCTCACATGCATGTAGGGCATGACCCGAGTGTATAGCTTTCTTGCCTACGGGTCCGTGCGCGCTAGAGAGTCCAGCCTCCGATTAAGGCCACGGACCTGTCTGGCCAACCACCTCCCAAGGCGAAGTCACAAACGGGCCATAAGGGGGCGACTGCTTATTCTCAGACACTCCCAGAGCGGACGACTTACTGTTCGGTTGCAGAGCTCTGGACCCTGTGATCTACTTGCCAGACTGTGCCTCTGGACTCCGGCCCATTCATGGCTGGACTGCACTTGTCTGGGAGTCACTTGCATGTTACTCATTATCTACTCCTTCTAACCTTATTAAGTCATTCATAAAACTCTGGCCTTTCGCGCCTTATCCTATACACTAGCTTATAAATGTTGAGATACTAATGTTGAGATGCTAAGCGGAAGGAACAGTTTATTCTGTACAGAAGGAGGGGATAATATGTAGATAAGAGGAAGTTGACTGTCGGAGGAGCGTAGTTCTGCACCAGAGCCGGGCAGTGTACGAGTACTGTCATCCCGGCACCACAGAGAGCGGTCTTTATCTGAGTCAGACTTGAAAGGTGATTGACCAGACTAGTGCATGCGCACTTCCTCGCAGCCGCCAGGGGTTGAGCGTTGGCGTGGTTGGCGGTACCTTTGATAAGCTGTCCCAGAGGCTGACATCAGTGCATGTGCACATATGAGCATCTACGCGGAATGAGTCACTACAAACCCGTTGGGACAGGTGCGTATGATCTAGTGAACAGTATTTCAAAAGGTAGTTATATGAAGTGGATGCGACAAAGCAAAGGGAGACCGGAATGGCCATTTCTGGCTTATTAGCCGTCATCAGCCTGTCATACCCAATCTCGAGGGTTGGCACCCCCGAGACTTGAACCCGGGACCTTAGGTCATTGTGTTCAAGACACTACCTCTAGTCTACGGGTTCCCTGCTTTGTCGGTAGTTATATCTTTTAAGATTTGATCTAAAATAAATAAAAACTTATAATTCTCGTTTTTTGGATACCTGCTCCTAGTATTCCCAGATACGGATCCAAGAAATCGTTAGAAATTGTCACTTAATTATCGTCTGTTTTATCGGATACAAACACAGGATTACTAAACTCTTCAAATATGCTCTATAGGGGAGACACTACCACCCGTGTGTGTGCTTCCTTAAAAACTGAAAGATTACTCATTTCCCAAAGCTTCGTCCACTCCACGACTTCTGAAATTTCTCAAATGCCGATGCATTTATTACGGCTATGCCGATGCATTTCTTAAATCCGATGTACCAAGAGGGAGTTCAAAGGCGTTTGCCTATATTTCGTTTTATAAATTTGACTTGACTTGACTAACCTAACTTGCTATATTCTCAATAAACTTATTAAGGCTGCTAAGCGAACTTTAAAAATGTTAAATCAATAATTAAGTTGCATATTTAAGGCACACGAGGCCCGATAATCACAAACTTTGCGCTGTGACAAAAATGGATAAAAAGTTGGTAATCACAGCTACGTGTGAACTACTGTATCGACAACAGAAATGAGTAGGATTTTGTACATATTAAGCCGATTCCGATTCACATCAAGCCGTAAGCTAAAATAATAGTTAATGGAATAGAAACTATTGTAAGCTGTCGGGCTTCGTGACTAAGGCAAACAGACGTAAACATTATAAAGGATACCCGGGTATCACCGCCAGCAGCACTGGACAACGTGAACCGAGTTGTTTGATTGAAATTACAGCACAGAACGCGTACGACACTATGAGGTACCATAATACCGTGTCCTCTAGCCGGGCCGCATGGTAGATGCCCTGAGCCAACAGGGGGGCCAATTTAGGGTACGGCAGGCGTTATTAGGGTTGCGTGCTGATAACAGATGCTGAAAGTGGATGGCCGAGGGGTGTGGTAGCACGCATAGGAGCGACTTCGGCCGTGCCAGTCACCTGCACCTGATCACGTCACTGGTATTTTTGACGGCACCTAGACACCGAACTCAGGTGGGTGGGAGTGCGGTAGATGCTGCGAAGGTCTACTTTCACTTAAACTAAGTCACGCGCAGATTGCCGTCCCTGCACCACCCTGGTGTGGAGCGCACGGTGGTCGTAGTCAAACTCGACCGTCTAACTTTCAATTGCAATACCAAAGAATGCCTCTTGTCCTGTTACAAGTCAATGGCAATTTGAGTTCGAACGTGGCAAAGAACAAGGTCCATCACGGGCTCCACAACGTAGTCGGGCTGGGGACGGTGGCATGTGTGTGGATTCGTATATCCCGACAGCAAACTTGCACAGCAGCCAGCGCACTCTATCCTTCCTCCCCAAATGGGCGGAATGTGAAGCCAAAGTCAAAGAGAAGTTTAGGTCCAGTCCCTGAAATCACTGCCAACGCCGTGGACAATGAAGCCAGATAGTACGTTTTTGTGAGGTTACTGCGCCACTGATGCCGGATAGCAATGTGGTCTCTGGTATTCGCCAATGTCTCCCTTTGCACTCCACTGAGTATGTCTTTCATAGAAAACTAAGTTGACATAAAGCGCTTGGAAGATGAAGCGATCACTGGAACAAGAGCTTTACTGTCCTGACATTTCGGATTCCTTCGGGAATCCTTAATCATAAGTAATAATAGAACAGTCTGAGGCGCTTGATAAGAAATCCGAATCCAGTCACGGCACGCTGGGAGAACATTATACATTTCAGATACCGTAGATTGCATATCTGATGAAATTTGAGGATCAAAATTTGAGTGGGGGATTTAATACACATTTGAGGTTGTTTATTTCTTTCATTGGGTTAACTTAAGGCACAAAATCCTGTTTACTAGAAATGAGTTCCGTTCAGATCAGTATGCTGGAGGAAAATAGAGGCGGAAACGGGCGAAATCCAGCGTTTGTTGATAGGGATTTCCTACGCTATTAAACGCTGCGGAAAAAGCTTCTTGGTTGTGCATTCATAAAGAGCAGGAACTTTTTTAATTATATATGTTCATAAAAGTGAAGATTTTATTTTGCCCTCATGAAATTACGGTAAGTGTATGCATGAGATAAAAAAATAATATTGGGAATAGAAGAATGAATTCAGTTTAAAAATTTTTTCTTACAAACCTGTTATGTTTTGTACCTTAAAGATAAATACTAATTTTACGAGACCGAAAGTTGTTTTACTACGCTGAAGTTACTGACCGTATTTGATTGTACATTAAAATGACGCGAAATGTCATAAGTTTTCTCTGTAACGCTGTAAACAAACAAGTACAACCGTAATCTAACTTTTCAGACTACAGCCAGTCTCTCCGCGTGTGGTCTTCAATCAATTTTCATTCCTGCAAACAGCCCTGACCTAAATCCAATCTAAAATCTTTTTGCAATTGTCAAAAGACTTAGGTATAAAGCCAAAAATTCTTTTCATGGATGATAAAGTGGATTGTATTCTCAATACCCACATTGTACAAACAACTATCGATAACTGGCCGACGTCCATGTCCGATAGACTTACTGCTACTTAAATGTTAATTGACATCATACGAAATAGTAACTGTTGTATTTGTACATATTTTGTACTACTTTGACGTTTTTTGAGACCCCCTGTCTAAAATCATTTGTATTTCACATTAAATCAGTGACTTCTCATAAAGCAATTACCTGAGTTTGCAGCTTTTGTGAAAATTTAATATTTTTATGCTAGTAAATTGTAATTTGTCAACCAAGCCATATCTTTTTTTGCTTATGGTTCTAAGCTTACTGCTATGATAGTTTTGGGGCCCGCCGCGTGCGCTGACTCCACGCAACATGAAATTTATTGCCTAATCCACGACATTTCATGCGATAGGCAAACTCCTATTTATCTTTGCATCGTACTAGTAACCTAAAATCTTAAACTAGAAAAAAATGTCACGAAGAAGAATATTAAGTTGATGGAGTCCTCGTAAAGAACTATTTCGCTTCCGAGAAAGACACTTCGACAGGAGCAGAATCTGTGCGCAAGCTACATGAGGGCAGCCTGCAAGAGAGTTAGTGGCCGAAAAATTCTTGAGGCTGAGTCACATATGACCGCGCTGTAGATATTTTGATGACTTTCGTGCTCTTATGCTTGGACGCTATTAATACTGGAGTGAAGTCCACTCTCTCACTCTTGGACGTCGCCCTCGCGGGTGCGGACGCGCGCTCATACACAGCTGCCAGCGTCTTCCAACTTATTTTCCACTAGCTCCATACAGAATACACTATAAAACAGAACCTGGGGCACGCATATTCGCTTCTGTTCGTGAAAATGCACGATTTCTCCCATCTGGCGTTCTCCTTCTTATATTTCCACAGGGAACCGGGCCTGAAGCTCGCAGCTGCAAGGGTTTTTCGTATTAAATTAAGCCACTGCGATATACATGTACAAGCGATATTCACACCACTAAGGACCACCGCCAGTAAATGCTAACCGCAAATTGTGGTATTTACTCACGGGATATTAGCTGACTGTAAATTCTATGGCCTACTGCGTCCAGCAGCCCATATGAATATTGTCAGGCGAATAAACATCTGTTCCGTGCCTCATATTTATAAACGGGTTCCTAGCGCTTGCCTTTTAAGTTCTGCTCCGGGATGTCTTCGTTGCCTATTTCCAGTCCCTGATCTTCTACATGAGGTTCAACCAATCATATCGATGCAAATCAATCCAATCAATTCCGAGGCTGGCACCAATATATTCTGACTCACAACACTTGGACAGTTGCCCAGGCTCCACCGGACCTGTACCTCTTGTCGGCTGTCAACTAGCTTCAGCTTATTTCCCATTAATTTCGTACCCTCTCTTCCTACCTTATTTATATTGTCGTCTAACGCCCCATCTTTTCACATGTGATCTGACCGGAAGATTATGGAAAATAAAGCCTGCCCACGCTCACGACATATGTTAGGCCATAAGTTCGGACTGTGTAAGAATCGTCAGTGGGTGTATCGCCTGCGCAAAGCCCGCAAACCGTTACGTGACTTCGCTCCTCGATCTCCTTCTGAGACAGTCGATCACAGGTGCCTTAGACTGCTATTGGCCAAGCAGTTGATCAAGCGGCCAGTGACTCACTCTCGCATGACGTTTATCCATTCATGCTTATGGCACATCAGCAGACAGACGCACGCGTATGGCCCGGGCCTGCCGCACGTTAGGGCTTCAGACCGCCACTGCGTTCCTTTCTATAATAACCAACTCCTACTGGTCTTACCCCTCTTCCTCCTGTACGAAACTGGACGCGATAATTGTAGTACTCTGAGCAGACCCATAGCGTAGACCCCCACAGGTGGCTGGATGAGTAGTCACCTAGGGGCAGGATCAAAAATAGATGATCGAACACCAAATGCCACCAAAAAGCAGAATAAACCTGAAACATCGTGCCTTTTGAATGCCAGGTTCCATTTCCACACCAAGTTGGCCTAAATAAACAGTTTTGGACGCGACACTGCGAGACAGAGAGCAGTCACATTCGGACTGGCGTAAATGGCGTTTGATTGAATCCTGCCCCGTATAACAGTTGTTGATATTTTGTTGCTGCTTTTACCTCAGACAAGGGACTCCAGTAAGAGCTTAAAACCTCCTATGAATAAAGCCTAGATTCCGGCGAGCGAATAATCTTCTTCCGCTTTACTTGTACAGAGAACATGAATCAGCTCGTCCTAAACATACCACTTTTGAACTTCACACTCCTCATCTCTATCATTCTATCTGTAGGCTGAATTAACTGTGGTTATAGGAGAACCAGCCAATTGAACAAGGTATGAAAGAAGTTGTTTTTGTTGACTTTTATTTTGTTAGCAAAGGAGACTTATAGCCTGCTTCTCAGTGTTCAAACTCCTTTTTTTCTGACTTGGAAGATCCAGTCCAAAAGTGTCGTTATAAAAACCTAGAGTTGTGCACCTTCTCCTGGCAACACTGTCTCACTCTCTCTGTTATGTGCAAAAGTTTCAGTCCGTATTGCGGGTCCCAGCAGTACTACTGCTTACAGTCTATTCCGGCCAGTGTTGATTGGCTAGTATGAATCCAGAGGGGCCTAGTATTCTCGCGTGCAGGCAGCACGACCTTTTCCGTGAAGATACACTGGAAGGCCATATTTGCCCTGTCGCTGGGGATGCAGCGAAGCAAGGACTCCACCATCCAGGGCTCCGCGGCTGCCAGTTCCCGAAACGCCTCCAGATCCACGCTCCCGCCCCTCCGAATGCCAGCTTTATGCGTGAGGAATGCGATTGCCTCCCGAACGGACAGCTCGGGATCAAGGTCTTCATCCGCTGAAGCGTACTCTGGAGGAAAGCAGTTCTGCAACAGGGCAGTGAACTCAACTGGCTGACGCAGCAGTCCATCGCCGTCAATATCCATGGCGTAGAAGGCCAGATCGGCGCGTTCGGCGAGTTTGCCCCTCAACAACACGGACAGGAGAAGGACAAACTCGAAAGGGTTCACAGAATGCGATTTCCCCCGACTACTGCCCGTGGGAAGCAACTGCGCGGTACGGGCAAGGCGTGTTAGCGTGAGACCATGCGAAATATCCAGAGTTGTGTTTAGGAAATTTTCCACTTCAAGGACCTTCAGGGCGCGCACTTCCAGGTGTGTAAGGTGGAAGTACATTTGGAAGAGGATGGCAAGTTCAGTGCTATTAAAGTGTATGCGTGAGTCTTTGACGGCCTGCTTGACCCAAGAGAGTATACGATTGCGCAACCAAGAAGGACACTTTCCATCTGCGTGCTTTGACTGGAGGTCATGCGTGTCCGTGTTTGTCCACACTGCCTTTAAGAAGCTTGATGGCCGCATGGATTGTCGGGCCTTGAGGTGAGACTTGGCATTTGTTGTGTAGACAGAGGGCAAGCGAAAGGTTACTCTGTTGTCGTTGCTTCTCAGGATAGTGGGCTCACGGTCCAGTATTTTTACACGCTTCATTGTCATCTATACTGACTTCCCACCGTCAGTTTGCCTGGCTTTGGTATTGATTTTTTCCTGACTTTTGGTTCCGCCAATAAAAGTAAGACAACACTTTCTAGGCGTCACCTGAACATTGCAGATACATCTACAACAATGAGCTGCAAAACTATACGCCGACCAAAATCAACCGCGACGAAATTAAAGCAGAAGGTATTCAGGAGGAAACAAGTTGCGAACGTGATCCAACGAGGTTTTTGTTAATGCAAACATGATGACCTGCATATAAATATGGTCGGACTGTTTCACAATCTTTTTCTAAGGCCGAGTTATGTTGGGAAGGGCGCAACCTGCACAAAATGGCTTTATCTATGCGTCTGTCTCGTAAAATGGCGTAAGGCGTGAGATCCAGGCGTCTAAACTGACACGTTTTATACACGTCAACAATTACGTATGTGATAATGGCCATCGGGTGTCAGTGTTTTTTATTACAAATAGGAGCACTGATAACTTTTAAATTTTACACGTGACCCTTACTCAGCGTAGCTAATAAGAACGCAACATGTGGATTGATGCGGGCGTAGCGCCAATACAAGACAATATGCAATACCGACCGAGTTTTGGGATGTTCATTTTGTGTGCCTCCACCGCGTTTTTAAGAGCGACGAAAAATGCATCAGTGTATTCTTAGATAACTTTAATTGTTTTAAGCGTACCGGAATTCCCGTCTCTTGGGAAGGCACCTGCAGCTGATACCTCTCCCTCTCCCGTTGAATCCTGTTCATGAAAAGAATTTCCAATGCCTAACATGTTGTGAGGGGAAAAATTCTAGTCAGAGAATCGTGACTGATGAAAGTAACAAAAGTGGCCGCAGTCGCCAATTGCTCTGAAGTTAGCCCCATTCTTATTGCAAACGCTGAGGACACAATCATTCTAGGCACCAAAGCCATGGCCTTGTTTTTGGTACAAGTATACCAGATATCATTCAGAGGGTCTGGGATCTCGCATGAACGAGGGTCCCATAAAGGTCATATGAAGAAGAGGTTTACCGCGGTGGCTTAAGTCAATATGGAAGACCCCTGCAGCTACAACCTTCAGGCCCGGTTCCATATGGGGCGAGAAGAAGTTGGAAACAAGATAAAAGTAATATAGTCTGTACAGCAGTAGTAAAGACTAGCTTGGAGATAGTTGAAAGCTGTACAAGCGCACGCCGCACACGTGAAAGCGGTGTCCAAAGTGTAAGAGCGTCGAACACATCACAAAATCTACAGCGCGGTAATGTGTGAGTCAGCCTCAGGGAAATGATTGGCCAGACCAGATTGACAATGGTGCGTGTGTGCAAGCAGTTGCAGAAGGCGAGAGGTTGAGTGTTAATCTCGGGGTTGGGCCACTGCAAGTTCTTACAGCGGGAACCCAGCCACTACAACCTTTTAGTCCGGTTCCGTATCAGAAGCAAAAACTTGGACGCCAGTAGGGAGGATAGTATATTCAGTACAGACAATAAATAAAACAATACCAGCATACTAATAACGCACAATAAATAATGAACAAACATAATAAAAACCATATACTACAAAACAATGAATAAATAGTAGCAATAAACAAAATGCAAGCTCCAAACAAACCACATTCGACAATATATTATATAATAGTAAAGCGAAATAAGTAAAACAAATGCTGTGTAAAATAATATAATAATAAAAACAGTATGGAAAAACAAAGACACGATTCTCGGAGAAGTTGCCAATAAACGAACAGCGTGGAAGTCGAATAAGAAACGCTACCCTGTCGCGTAGAAGTACCGTCTTCTATGCTAAGCAGTCAATTTCGAGCGGTTTATTATCCATATGCAGGCGGCAACAAGGTTGGCTCATCCTGAAGCGTGTCTGCGTGGAAATGGGTATGCTTCTTTAAAGAGTAGGCAGCTTAGTTGCCACCCAGTTGCACACCCGTTTTGTCTAAAAAATCGCTCCAAAAATTGACTTTCTGACCTGTGGTTTTGGTTGCAGGCTCGAAGGAAACTGACAACAATTTTATTGCCAAACTTCAAGTCTACTAGACAAATACCTTTACTGCTGGATGCACACACTTCCCAAAAGGTTTTAGAAATTGAAGGTCATTCTATCCGAGTACCAACCTAAGAAGCAGTGGCCTCTGGAT
Source organism: Ligula intestinalis (assembly GCA_036362985.1). Classification (NCBI taxonomy): domain Eukaryota; kingdom Metazoa; phylum Platyhelminthes; class Cestoda; order Diphyllobothriidea; family Diphyllobothriidae; genus Ligula; species Ligula intestinalis. The sequence goes on from JAYGXS010000002.1 coordinate 42,964,840, forward strand.
GCGGAATGTGCTGACACATATCTACATTTTCGCGACTGTAAAACTTGCTGAGGCTAGAGTGCTCCCAGGGAACGACGGCCCTCAGCAATTCGGCTCCACTTGACACAGAGACGATAAAGAAGAAGGTGAGCGGTGCGCAGTGAACTAGCTACCTTAGAATGCGATATCTCTGTGTGATGGTTAATCGTTCCTTTTTGGACATCCGTACTGTTCGTTTATTGGCTACTTCTTCGAGAAGCGTGTCCCTATTTTTACATATTTTTATTACTATATAATTGTAGATATTTTTATTTTACTTATTTTTCCTTATTATAATATTACCTTTTTAGTAAATCTTGCTTATAGCTTACCGTTTGTTTATTGATATTCTCTATTTACTGTTCTGCGTTTTTTTTATTATTATTGTATAGCTGTTCCTATTCTTTATAATTTTGTACGCTCACATTCTTCTTCTAATGCATCATATGATGTAAATTTACCCGTATAAAACAGCATTTCAAAACAGTGATATAATAAAATAAACAACAATTAAGATCATAAAGAAAACAATATCAGCATACAAATAATGCACGATAAATGAGCAACAAGAAACAATATGTAAAATAGAATAAAAAATAGGAACAGCCATACACTAATAAAAATTATACTAAAAGATAAGCAAAAGAAAAGCAATAAAAAACGGCAAATTATAAACAAAAGCACTAAGTAATAAACTATACAATAGTAAAGAAAAATGGTAGAAGTACCTCGCGGGGCCGCTTGGGGAGCATGCGAAGCGCGCGCCTCAGTCTCACGGGCGCCTGATTTTAGGAGAGACGAGGGGCGGGGTATGTTAGAGAACAAATAAGATCGCAATAATCCTATAAAAAATAAAAAAAGTTACGAGAGCAAGTTGGGGCGCGTACTCAAGCCTCGGGCAAGGACACTGAACTAGGCTTTAATATCATCGCTAACCCCCCGACGGACAGCCTCGTCTACTGAAAGTGTGCGGGAGCCATCAGCTAGCACACCACCTAGCTTAACACTATATTTGCATGCTAGCTCTCAGTGATGATTGACCAGCTGGAATACGTCGGTCACACGAATATACAGCTCTCAATTACAGGCTGGCGTTGATGTATACTTACTTGTATTTGTTGCAGCTGCCGGCCTCGATGATGTCACAAACGGTAATTCTCCATGCATGACGATCCATGACAGTAGACGTGAACAGTCTGACCCGTTCTCTTCGCCAGCGCTGAAGACCGAATACCGAAGTTCCAAGAACCACTTCCATGTCCGGCGGGCTGAGTCGAGACAGGTTTTGAATTAATTCCCACATCGACGTTTCCAGTTAAGTAATGCTTTCGGGTCAAGGGCAGTAACACTGAGCTCGTGTGGTTGACGACGAAGAATGTGCCCACAGCACGTCAGCCATCTTTTTAAAATGGCCTTGTATATCCTTGAACGGTTATCGCAGCGAATGCGGAAAATCTAGCTTGAGAAGGAGTCGGTGTGCTTCTCTGAAAGTATTGTTTTCAAGCAGAAGTGTTCAAATCCCTCGACTGTTTGAGGCCCATCCTTCGATGGAAGTTGATGCATAGGCGCTTACCGACCGGTTGCGGGACTCGCTCATTCCTTCCGGCCTTAAGACCAGTAAGACCACGTGCCCATGGCTCAATGCTCTGAGCGTTGGACTGCCGAATAATGGTACAGTCGATAACAGAAGGTTTCCAAAATCAGAATTCAAGGAAGACTGGCAAGATTGGAAAGTGCTGACTATGAGGAAGAGCCTAATAAGAGCCGATTTTGCTTACAGTCTCCTCAAGCTAGGTGTTGTTGTTGAGGCGAACCGTGTGGGTGGCTCTCACAGCACATCGAATAAGAGCATGTGTGCTAGATTGTTATGAGGCTTGTCAGGCGAAAAAAGGATGCGTTGGCGGCAGGGGCATTGATCGCTAATAACGGCGGGCTCGAGCCTCTGGTAGTGTAGAGCTGAAAGTTGGGCGTAGCTGGCTGATGGTTACTAATACGCCAGAAAAAAAGATTTCAATCTCCCCAGCCTTTGTTGATAATATCGGCAGGCCTACGTTTTGAAATTGGGCTCAAAAAAGTGGCAGAGAGGGGGCCTTCGTTGGGCAACAACACGTGAGTTCTCCAATCGCGAGTCAGGGAAGACAGAGTGGGCTGGACAAGCTTTATTGAAGCGGAATTGCGCACAGAATTTTCAACCAGCAGTTACTGCAAGCGCACTCGTCAGGCCAGTGTGTGGATCTGTGTCCACTGTTGAGATTCCTAATTCGTTACCCCCACTCATCTGATCATCAGTACTATCAACAATTAAAAGGAGCTCCAATGGTTTCACCCATATCTGAATTCCTTGCCGAACTAACCATGCAGAGGCTAGAATCAACGGCGCTTCCATTGATTAACCCTAAGTTATGGGTACGCTATGTAGACGAAACATGTGTTGTAGTTAAAAAAATATATTGAAGCGCTCCACAAGACCATCAATCAACCGTTTCGGGCATTCAATTCATCCTCGATAAGGAGATTAACACAAAATTCTCATTTCTGAATGTTCTCGTGCGGCGAAATGCTGACGGAACTTTACAAACGTCCGTTTACCCCAAAGACACGTAGGCGGAGGTTATTCTTAATTATGAGAGCAACAGCCCCATCTCTCACGAAAGGAGTGCCGTCAACAGTCTGCTACGCCGAGCGAAGACGCACTGCTCTGACGAAGAAAGCTATCGAAACGAGCTCGATTTTCTGTTTGAACTGTTTTACCGCGATAGTTACCGCAAAGACTTTGCACGGGACAACAACAGTCCAACAAAAAGGAACCAGATAGTTCCACTCAGGCGCCCAAAAAACACATGGCGAATCCTACCTTATATAAGGAATGTGTCTGATCTCGCTGAAAGACACCAAATAAAAGTGGCGCACAAACCGATGGCTATTTTACGCACTCGGTTAGTACACCTTAAAGATAGGGTTGGCTACCTCGATAAGAAAAAAAGCCATCAATAAAATCTCATGTGGAGCTTGTGACACGGCATATTGTTGCCAAACAGGAAGACCCGTCTCCACACGCATCCACGAGCACCAATTGGCAGCGGAGACGTGACCGTTTGTCCAAAGTGGTTATGCATTGCCTTGAAACATCGTCGGAGTTTGCCCCTCCAAAATTATCGAGAATTTCTTGAGGCCATGCACTCCGATGATTCATGCATCAACCGGCGTATCGAGTTTGGTGCAGTGTAAAAACACCTCAAAGAAAGGTTGAGGAGACTGCAGCCGATAAACATAGACCAAAATGAACCGACCAAAATGCTGCGAGGGAAATGAAGACAGAATAAACATGATCGGCAGCGCCCTCAGAGTCTATTTTGGCCGGCGAGCTCGGATAGCTTATGAAGCACATCCTCTTCCACTTATCTTTACATTAATTGACGCCATAGTTCCATCTGCAAATTCTGAGCCAAAACCAAGATAACTATGCTCTTCTGAATTTGGAGCCCAAGTCACATCCGGTGGCTCATATTTGCCTCAGGGTTCATATTCCTTGTGATCGACTTAAAACCCTCGCTGAGCAATGATCCGAAATACAAATAAACCCGACCAGAACTTAGAGTAGCGCGACAACAAAAGGACAAAATAAAGGATGTTTTGGTGGAGCAATAATATCCTTCAAATGATGAATGACAACAATTTCTGTTCAAATCTCACAACCCATCTCGCAAATTCCAACAAACACCGTTCCCACTTGCATAATGTCCGTTTGCATAGCAGAGTTAGGGAGTGTTATTAATGCCTCCACAGCAACACAGCATTTTTTTCAGTTGGGCAATTTAGCTTTATGGTGAATTTCAACTTTGGCGAAATGTAAAACTCTGCTTAGAAAATCAAGCAAATTCTCATTACTTCGCTAATTGATGAAAAGCCCATTTTTTTTGCCAAGTTAACACTTCAAACTACGCCTATTGCCCTTTTTTGGCCCAAAAGGCACGAAATAGAATCCCGTTGGTTAGGACGTCTTAGGCGCTTAAAGCTACAGCCCGACTCTCTCTCTCTCACTACATGAACGTGCTTGCGTATAGAACTAGTGGCATCTGCTTGGCGGCTAAATTATTTTTCATCAAGCCACAACTCGTTCATTTATTTTTGTAAGTATTTGCGAGTTTCGGAAAGCTTATACCCAGGTAGCAGTGCTTCAGTGCCTGAAGCCTAATTTCGCCCGACAACGGCGGGGCAACGCACGGTGGGTTGATCGATAAACAACGACACGTCAACCGCTCGATAGTCCCTCGCTTTCAAATTCAATTTCCACCAGCCAGTCTGCCTATTCGCACGCACAAATCTACTGTCACTGCTGCCTACCGGCTCAAGAACCCATGGGTCAACAACAGTCGAGACCATCCCGAAAATTCTTAAAGTTAAGACGCGCCCGAGGCCGCGGAAGATCTGCTCTTGAGGAAACATTCACAAATTGTAGTGCAGTAGACACTACTTGTCCCCTTCGCTTTGAAGCGGGGGTTCAAACAGAGTCTCCGGCAATGGAACGGGCGTTCGAAAAGCCAATAGGTACCCCGCAAGCAACGTTTTATGCTGAAGAAAACAACAATGCCCACACGACAGTATCTGCGGCGGAGGTACCTCACGGGAATCGAGACAAACTCTGCGCGATGCTAGATGAAATTATTCAGATTTTAGAGAAGGATGTGGAAGAGAGTAGCGAGATGTGTAGTGATTTGCGACGACGCGTGCTTGAGGCAGTTGAAGTGAGGCAGCAGTCTCCGGGGGTCCTGCCGCCTGCTTCACCTGCGGCAATTGTGACAGATGCAGCAGGAGAATGTGAAGTAGAGCGGGACAATGCGGATGGGCTACTTGACAATTATTCAACCGACTCACATCTGAGTGACAGTGAGGCCTTTTTGAGAGAATTTGAGGAATTTGAGAAGAGCATGCACCAGATGGAAACCTTCACTGTACAGCCATCGACGGAAGACATGACAGTTCTTAAGAGAATAAGAGCATCTACACCACATTCGGCTGTCCGCAATGAAGAGGAAGCTACAAAGGCCGTTCTACCGTATGAGAATAAATTTTGGATTGGTTGCGGAACGGACACACTGAAGGTCTTCAATAATCCAAAAGATCGGCGCATAGAGTCAATCGCACGTACCAGTGGGTGCCGCATAACGTTGAGAGAAAACAGGCGGAAAAACAAACTAGGCCAATTTCAACAACTGGTGGTTGTTGAATCCGCATCAGAGACGGGGTTGAGGAAGTGCACGAATTTGTTGGATGAGAAATTTCCTGCTTTCAGAGCCAGCTCGGGTCGTATGAACTGTAAGTTGTATTTTCGGTAATCATTTCTCTGTACGCATGACAGGCACACTAGCTTTACTTAGATCCACAGGCAAGATTTGATTGGTCAGTATTTTATAGTAGTAGCAGCAGACGATTTGCAATTGTATGCAAGCATCAACCAATTGCTAAGTCTTATGGGAATGTTGGATAAGCGGCCATTAGTCGATTCGCGGATGAGGGGAAAGGAGAAATCCCAAACACCGTAATTCGGTACCAGGGAGCGTGAATTTCTGCATGCTAGTGGTGGCATTGCGATTGACATTAGGAGAATTTGCAATAAACTTGAGCCAGGCGCCCTCTAGTGTCCATCGATGTTGTAAAGCTGGATGCCATTAATGGAGTCAGCACAGTTCGGATGCAGGCTCAGCAGACTGGGTCGATGTATGTGTCACATCTGCTGGTTCGCGATCTTGTGGATTCTTGGTCCCAACTGCAATGACTGCAGCAAATTCTGCCTGCGATGTAATTATCGCCCATTCCATTGACGGGCTGTCTGTCTGCACCCCGATTCACAATACCTCTGCCGGCAGCTTTTTCGTGCTGTCAAGTACGTTTAAGTCTAAAAGGGTTTTGGGACTGCTGTTGGCTGTCGGTAGTCCTGCGGCAGTAGTTTTGTGCGTGCGAGCAACCGTTGTCTGGGTGACATTGATGGTTGTTGCCCCAGCTGTCCCAGCTGTTACGATAGATGGTATTTGCGTTATTGTTCACTTCAGCAGAAAATTCTGCCTGCGGGGTACCTTTTGGCACTTCGAACGCCCATTCAATTGTCAAAGCCTCAGTTTTTACCGTGGCCTCAGAGCGAAGGGGAAATGGAGCGTCTGCTGCACTGTAATTTGTGAATGTTTGCGCGAGGGCAGATTTTTCGCGCTCTCATGCTCGTCTTAACTTGAAGACTTTGCCGGATGTTCGTGAGTTCTGTTGACCCATGAGTGTCTGACCCGGCAGGAAGCAGTGTCAGTAGATTTGTGTGTGCGAATAGGCAGGCTGGCCGGCCTCCTCATCCCCATTGAGGAATTTACTGAATTTATCGTGTCAGATCTAATCTGACCAACTCTCGAGTGCATAGGCAGGAATCAAAGTGCGTAGTGTATACCCGTACTCCCCTGGGTTTTCTATGTGTATATGCGAGAAGTTGCGACTGGGAGACTTACTTTATTTCGAAAACACCTCTTTAGTGCCTCCTCGTCTCAGTTTGAACAAGGTTGTGGGAGGGTCGTGATTGTCGCTGGTGGGTTTGTGCGCCTAGAGCATCTGTTTGTACCCCGGCTTCAAAGCGAAGGGGACACGCAGCGTCTACTACATTGCATTTTGCGAAATCGGCCGAGACGACAGCCTTTCCGCGTCCTCGAGTGCGTCTGGGCTTGAACAGAGAGAGCGTGAATGTTTTTGGCTCAACAGTTGGTAGCGTTAGTAGGTTGGCGCTTCCACGCAATGCCCACAGCATTGCAATTTGTGAATTTTTCCGCGAGAGAATCTTTTGCGCACCCGCGAGCGCATCTCAACTTCAAGAGCTCTTGGGAGGGTCTTGATTGCCTTTGGCCCATAATTTGTCGTGCTTCAGTAGATTTATGCATCCGAGCAGGCAGATAGGCTGACGGAAAACGCACCTGAAGGCGATGTATTATCTCCGTTAGCAGACTCCTTGAATACAGGGAATTTTTTTGGTTGTTCAAAGATTCCGACTCAACAATCACCAGCTGTTGGCACTTGACCATGCATCAGTTCATTATACCTGATTTCTGTCAGCCTTATACTGTATCCACTATCACACTTAATCAATGTCATGCGCCCAGGCTCTGGATTATTGAAGGCATTCAGATATCCGCCGCGATACCAGTCACGACCTCAGAATCTCTCGGTACAGCTGTCCTTTTAGCTTTTTCTTTCTTTGCAAGACGGACCTTGGCGTAGACGCACTTGTCCTCACACGAGCTGACTGTCCTACCGTTCATCGCTGACTCTTTCGGAGGTTCCATCATGTCATGTTTTCGCTCAAATTCGCTGAATTTTCTCAACTCTCACCTCCTTCGCTCATGATTGTGTGTGGGCGGGATAATTGACGATGAGCACATGCACAGTGGTCCACTCTACTTTACGCTCTGCTAATGCATCCGCGCAATTTGCCAAATGTGAAGTGGAAAGCAGGACGTCGGGTGACTTCCGTCTCACTTTAAACTCTTTCAGCTTGCATTGTTACAAATCACTCATGATCTCCTTATTCTCTTTCTCTCTTTTCTCTAAAATTTGAATAATTTCATCTACACGCTGCACTACAAAATGTCTGCATCCGATTCATGCTTATTCATTGACGTACGAACGTTCAAAAACCGATCACATTTCTAGTTGGAACATCAGTCCTTTTCTCGGAATCCATATCACTGACATGGGCTTAACTGTGAAATCTAAATGTTGAATAATTTCAGCTTCATGCTGTAATACTAATGCCTGTTTCTGATTCGTGTTTATTTCTTACTTTTCTCACGAATGCAATCACATATCCATTTCGAACATCTGCCTTCCTCTCAACAGTCATATCGACTACGTAGACATAATTCTGACCTTATCTATATGCTGGATGTACCTGATTCATATTTGTTACTTGCGTTCAATATGCACTTTCAAAAATCAGTCATTCTTCTGTCTAAAGGGTCAACTACCAGTCTTGGGGAGCCGCTAGCTAGCAGTTTGCTCTGTAGTAGGGGTAGCGGGTCACGTACCTACATGGCTGTCAGTAGATATGTAATACACCGCTTTAGGGACAATATGTATTTCCTTGGGCAACCGCGGTTCAGTGACAGAGGGCTTCCAAATTCAATTTTAATTAGCAAAACGTCGGGGTCGAGTTTATCCTATTTGTTGCCTGGTTTTTAATCAGACAAATGAACAGAATATATTTGGGGAGCATGACACCCAAAATCACTTATATACGCCTTACGTATGGTGTTATGGGGGAAACCATCATCAGGAACAGTATGCCGAACCCGCATTTTGGTCTATAGCAGGGCAGACAGAAGTGGTCACCTAGATGGACAAGCCACCGCGTACCCCATCTAAATTGCCTGGCCTTAATTCGTCTGTTTAGTTCAACTTCTCAAGTTATTTTCTATAAACCCAGTTGGCCGTTATTTCTTGTACAACAGGGAACATTCGGTGTCACAACCTCTCAACTACTTTGAAATAGTCAACACCTCCACGATCGCTACCTTCGGTGCCCCGCTCCCCATTTCCGTCATATTTTCCCTGTATCTTTATTTGTGCTAGTCCTGATTCAGATGTCGTTACCAGTTTCAAAATCGTGGCTGACCGTACCAGTTCCGAATCACAATCATGCAGCCAATTTTACCATTTATAGTATCCTTATATCTAGATGTCGCGTCCAATTGCCGTCCTAAACTCCGACCTGGATAGGCGAGGTTGACAGCATCCCAACGATTACACCGACCACATCCGTCCCAACTACAACGCCTCTCCTCCACGGCACGATACTGTCCACACTCATACCATTGATCTGCGTTTTACGAGCCCGTGCGCATGGTCGCCACCAAGCCGATTCTGTGTATATCGTTCGGGCGGTTATGATCCGTCAGTTGGGAGGTAGCGGTTTAGAGCAGAGTTCCCGATGGCTCCGTTCTCGGCCCTATGGGCAAGATTGGACCACGAAAATGCTTCTAAGATAGTAATTCAGATGTGGAATGCTCTACCTGCGGATATTTTCACGTTTCCATCCGTGGACACGATAAATATGAAGTTACACCATGTCATCTGAGATTAGCACTAGGAAATCGTTACAGGACACAATCGGCTGTTTACATTTTAGAAAAAAATATATTACTCGATATCTTTCAGTAGTGTTTGTTTATAACTATTCTCCTTTATGACTGACAGCCCCGTGCTGACCGCAAGCTTTTGAAAAACGTTATCACACCTGCCTATCATCTCGTTCCGAGTGTTCGGAATCTTATCAGATCAAGTTTACTCTCCCCAACATTGACGTTGTCCAAACATTCCACGAGATGCCCAACAACGCTTACAGCGAAGGATGAATTATCCAATCAACGTTATTTGGCTCCCTTCCACAGGTACCACTTTATTAGCCGAGTCGGTGCGGGGATTGGGCGTAGGCAACCAGTGCCACAAACAAAGTACCAGGTTTTTCTAGAGTTATGAGGCTCGGCTCTCATGTGTGCCAGAGTAGCATGTTGAGGCGACAACGAACACGCTCTCGGATGCGTGAAAGGCACTTATTTCGCGCGTGGACGCTGCTCGATAGGTTCGCGTCATGTGTGGCCTGGTGGAATTCAGTCTGTTTTTTGTTTACCGCAGATTTTCATGGAGGTCGAGCAGTGCATACAGTTGAGACGAAGGCGGTGGACACATCTTGATACGGCAGGCACCTGTCCGTCATTCTCAGGGCAATTGATCCGTGGATGACCGACTAGGCAGGTGTGCAATGCATATTCGGTACTTAGACAACATACAGAAAAAACGGAGGCCGAAGATGCACCTAACAAAGAGCAAAACACTTTTAAAAATCGGCCAACGGCCAAACCTAAACAGTGGCATTATAATACCCGCGTCCAACCCCGACAGGGAGTGTATGAACCGATTCGAAGTCACTTAGGAAAACGCCGAGTCGTTTGGCCTGCGAATAACAGCGGCTTAGTTATTGGAAAACCCCGCGTCGAAATGCGGTTCTCCCCACGCGACATGCCCCCCCCCCTCCAAACGTATTAATAATATCTAAACACAGCCTTCAACAAAAAGCCCAAACCTCGAACGCCGGGCGTCCGCATTAGGCGAGTAAACGCCATCAACACTTTGAAAAAAAACTTCTAAAACTACAATGCTAAAGCTGCCGAAATGTGACTACATATTAGGCACGCGAAGGGAGATTGTCCAAAAAAGGCCACTAAGATCTCCAACACGCTGGAATAGGTGTTATACAAATGACAAACAGCCTTCCACGGAAAAGAGGAAAAACGGACCAGAATGACTATGAAGTACAAACCTACGATTAAAAATATCACCCTAAGCCGTCGATCGACGGAGCGCACAGATCATATATACATTTAAGACGCCACTGCAGACGGGAAACGATTGCCCTGGTAGTTCAGATTTCAGACAGATCACAATCGAACCAGATCGAGAGATCATAAGCCAAAGACACCCACCGATATCTAATGAACACTCGAAACATTGTGCCCAATCACTATTATGATAACGGCCAGCAACCAGTATTTGTCGGTAGCCCAAATTACAAAAGCTTCCATGGATTAGCTGGTAGCACTAGTTCGGGTGGTATAGTGTAGTTCTTGAAAAAACCCACAATTATGCACAGTAACAATGTTACCTTAATATAACATGAGAAAAAGGAGTAGAAAGCAGTATAAAGGGGCTCTGAGGAGCTGTACACAAATGCACACTATTTACACGGAAATTGGACAAAGTAGAAGATACTATTCGTGTTGACTACGGTGGTGTTTGCTGTGCTTTTTGTGCACTTGAGAGATGACATTGTTATCCTCGTTTGCGATAGTTTCGTCGACCACAGACGTAAACTCCTCGTCAAATTCAGAGGAACGCCTGACTTTTGATTTCTTTTTTCTTCGAGCTGGCTCTTCTTGGCTCTGAGAAAAAATGTCGTCAGGTGAGGCGTCACCAGCCTCGTCAACATCTACCGACGCTGGTGGCCTCTTGTTGGACCTCCTCTCCTTTTCATGCTTCATAGCCACTTCTAACTTCTCAAAATCTCTAAAACTGAGTTCGGTAACCGAGGCGCGCGGGGGCTCGATGACATAGTCGTTGGGGGTGTATTGAGAAGCACTGTAGTCGTCTAGCCCCGCAACCACGGAATCGATGATCCGGCCTAAGTGCTCCAGATTGGCTGCCGGTGTAATTGCCGGCTGCCTTCCCTTCGGTGGCAGTGCAGCTGGCTCTGTGGCGGTTGACGGATGCGCTGTGATGTAAAAGATGAGGTTAAGTACCGTTCAGAAGTTTTTTTACCTGGAAATAATACCCAACAGATCTGAATTTGGAAAGAAGAATTAACGGATAAACTGCTGTGGTAAAAAAATGAAAAAAACGAATAAGATAGAATTCAGATCAAAACTCGCTTTCATTCATTCAAAACAAGCAAGTTAGGAGGATCGTACAAGCCATAATAAATAATTATTTTTATATGCGAAAAAGGGAAGTTAACTTCAACAAACTGCTTTAAATTTCTAAGGCATTAGCGAATCCGAATGATTCAAACAAATCGATGTCCGACAGACTGTGGATTCATTGGGATTTCAGCCACCAGAAGACGTATTGTTTACACTGGAGATGGGCGCTGAGCAATGCCCAGCAATTGATGAAAAATCTACCTGACATATGTTCGGCAGACATCAGAACCCCAAAATCACATCGTACTTCAAAACAATTAGCTTAAAAGTCTTGAGTAAGAGGCCGGAAGCTTGCATATAAGTTTAATCTTGTTGACTAGGTAAACCTACGCAAACTAATGGCGTCTATTCTCCGCGAGTATTCAATGAGCACTACATTATGAGGTGATGAGGCGAAAACAGCGAGCACCTACAGGCCAAGTATGCATCGTTCTTCTTTGGTGTTTGAGCCGTGGATACGTTCAAGTGGTGGGTTCCTGATCGAGTTTTGGATGACGTCTTTGGTTGGCCTGTAAAGAAACAAAGCGTAAGATGTCGGACTGCCACGGACAGTGGGTGGACACTGCATGGGACTTATTCGTGCTCTGTGCCAGCATTTCCGCAAAGCGACAAAAAATGGAGCACATGATCGGGAGGTGAAGCCACATGAGGCTATAATAAGCACTGTTCTTAGCTTGCAGTACAGAAGAAGGCCTAGACTGTTCAAAAAGGTAGGAAGCCGTTCTCTCTCTTTCTATCCACCTGTCAAGTTCTCTTTCTCGCATATTTGGAGGAATCGCTCATGACAAAGTAAAAAAAGACAAAGGGAAAGTCTTTAGGTTCTTGTTGACTCCAAAAGCACTTAACAGGCAAGGATTTGCTGGAGTAGCAAGGTGTGGCCAGGTAGGATCAAGATGGTCGGAAAATTGTATGGAGGCAGTTGGAAGCGAGAATAAACAGTCCGTCTTCATCTGTCACGCGGGACCTGATGCCTGTCGCAAACAGGGTTCGAAGCCAACAAAAACAAGAATGACAGAGATCACACGTGGAAGGCATTTCGGTATGCCGCTCAGTCTCACGAATGACCGAGTTATCCACTTGATCGACAGCCTAGAAGGCCGCGACTGCTGGCGTGTGTGATTGCTCGTAAACAATAAATTAAGGGCTGGTATCGACCTATACTTACCCTAAATTATCCTGTTTTTTGCGCTCTCCCACGAACTAGTGACCCGTCTGATTCTGCCAATTCATTGATTAGATTGTGTGAGTTGGATGAAGGTGCGTAAGCCTCCGTCTAACACATGTCACATGCCCGGACGTAGTCAAACAAACTAAACCTAGTCAGAATAACGCAAGCATGATGCGTTCTGATCCAGCACGACACAATCAGGAAGGGTGATCAGAGGTGCACGGATGATGACTTACCGCCAGATGAAGGATGGGTCGCTTCCGCTTGAAGAGCAGCAGTCGATTTCTGGGCGGCAATAGCTGATTTTGGCGAGGCTTTTGAGAGTTCTTAAAAAAAGAGAGGAAAACAACGACTGTCATGACTTATTCGGTCAAACTCCTTAACGACGGCTCAGAAAATACGTCAGTACAATTAGAGCAGCAGCGTTTTTAGGGGGCTCTCAGACTCGTGGAAGAGTTAAGTGTACGTGTCTTTACCCTATGATACCCCAGATCCCAGTGTACTCGCAATCCATTGACGAAGAAACATAAGGTGGGTATGATTACCAATGGTCAGTTTGAGCATCCAATTAGATAACCTTCGGTCAAGGAAAAGGGATACTCTAGATTGCTAGACACAGGAACTTTGAAGGAACCAACGAGTTCGATGAACTACTACGCAGTAAAGTCAAATAAAACAAAATTAAGCTAACTTGCTAAAACTAAAGTTAGTTTGATAAGACGACCTTGAGCGTTTCTTATCTTTTTTCATAGATCCTACTTCAGTTCCAACACATTTAGCAGTCTCTGATAGCTCTTTGATGACTAGCAAGCCTGTCTTAGATGGCCGTGGTCAAAGGCCTATGAGCATTGTTCCTAATCGACAGGTGCGACCACGAAAGCCATTTGTTTCGCTCTAGTACTGGAGACACACAGACAAGCCTAACCAATTGTTGGCGTTGGTTGTTTCTGATTTCCATGTGGCAGTAGGGCGGGCCCGGTAACACAAGTTACTTCAATCTCGTTTGATAAAAATTCGACGGTCCTGTGCAACATAAAAGCCCATCTTATATATTTCCCTTCTCCAAGAAGAAACGATAGGAAGCACGGTAAGTAAAACACACTATGGCGTTAGCTGCTACGACGACTAAGATTGGCAGTAAAGAAACGTTTTTACAGAAACATGCCATCGTCAGTGAACCATATTTAAAACTGGGTTGGCAAAATCCTGGGATATTAATTGAGGGCGAACTGTTTAGGTTATGTGGGTGACCATGGATGCTCCGGATTACGACCAACAAGACGTGAACCCATGACCCAGCTATTAATTCAAAGCTCAATGGGCAACAGGCTCCGTCTAAGTTGCGAGCCTCTCAGCCCCTGCGTTAATATAGGGGATGCTGGGGGTGTTCAACAAGTCGGAACTGACTACCATGACCTCACTGATGTATTCTTGAGGGAATTTCTATTACCGATTCTTGACTGCTATTCAGGTGTAGGCGTTTGCTGTAAACTATAGCCCCAAAGCTAAGGAAATTCATCCAGAAATAATACTCTCGCTGTTAATGCAACGTCTTAGTGGGTTTAAATTGAAGCAAGCCGAGTGATGTAGAAAAGTCGGTTCCTACAGTTTTATTTATAAAAAGTGGCTATGAAATGCGCTTCCCACAATGGCTTAGCATAGGAATTGTGTGAACTATCCTTCTTTAAATCAAGCTATGAATAGGGCTGTGCTAAAGTGCAAGGGAGCAGTGACAACGCACCATTTAAGGAGTTAGAGGGAACCTTTGTGACAGCTGCGTTTTCCTCCATCGCTCGACGGACTACTACAGGCGTCTTTGTGGTGGAGGCTTTTACGGGAGTCACTAAAAAAGAGGATAAAGAATAGCAATATAAGTGGCTCGAACTGTCGCTAAGCGCAATGCAAAACGTTTGGCAGGGTGCATCAAAAATATGGTCCTTCGTGAAATTATGGAAGGTGTTTCCATTACTTAGGTGAAATTTTGATAGTGATTACTGCGCAGTTGAAGTAATTACCAGTCGTGTATAATTATACTGACTTGGAAATAAATCTACACACCTAACTCAATAGAAAGATCGGTCTCTCGGTTATCAGCTACAAAGCAACCCATAATAGCAACTGAAAGTGGGGCCCGTGATGAAGAATCATCGTGAGGAAAAATACCCACGGGAATTTACTTAGGCGAAAAATGCCAGGGGTACGAAAGCTCTACCTAGAAAATAATCTAATTCACAAAAAGGGAAGTATAAGACCTGATAACGATCAAGACAGATCAATAAAGTTCAATTAACCGTTATAAAGACTACCAGTCTTACCCTGTTGGATGCAGTTGGTCGACTTTGGCGATTTGGACGAGTGTGGCTGCTGGGCGGACAATGTGGGCTTTTTTGGCGACTCCCGGGGACCTATGAAGCAAAAAAAATCAAATATTTAATTATGTCCAGGTTTTAAATCCCAGGTGTATGGAAATTCTGTGCAGGAAACTGGTAAAGAATGAATGCTAGAAAATGTTTGCTGTACTGGTAGGATTACGTCCAAAGGTCTGTACGCTCTGTTTAATCCAAATTCCTCTGGCATTAGTCTAATTAAAGCGCTGAGCAAACTTCAACAGGAATATTTACCGACAATGGCTGCACATTTCCTGTTTGCTTGTCTGTACGCGTCCAACAGTGGCGTTTTGGTCTACCCATCTCGAAGCAAGAGCTGTATTTTTAAAGGTAGAGTCACCGTATTTGTCGTCCTCAGCGGGTAGAATCGGCAAACCTTGCGGGGTGGAAGCACGATGAATAGGTCGTGAAGACTTTACATCTGCTTCATAGTTAAGTATCATGATGATAGCCCCAGAAAAAAAAACGCAGTTACTAAATAACGAACTTCGTGAACCAGGGCTAAAATGTTGGTCACACGCGAAAACTGCAACAAATTACCTGGCAACTTAGTAGTTAGTACTCTGCACTGACTGACTGATTGCTTGCGAACTGAATGACGACATTATCGCTGACACTTCAGCAAAATTCAAGCGATGGCTAGAACTCCGCGAGCACCTTCAATGGTCAACCCTGCCGCTGCGCAGAGGTTCTATCCTTCTCCAACCTATGCAGCGCCACTCGAAGGAAGAACTTACCAATGAAATACAGGAAGAGGCGGTATTCCCACTGAAATCTTTAAGTTCTATTGACAGTCTGACGCATAAGCTTCATGTGTATGGAAAAAGTCGCCCTTGATGACCAGGGCCTCAAAATTGTTATGCCAGTCGTCAAGGAGAGATAAAACACGGTGCGAGAAATACCACGACAGAAGTTTTTTTCAGGCGACTCCAGGCTGTGCAGGATTACTGGACGAGGCCCAACCAAGTCGGATTCGGTTATGCGTGGACTACATATACCTACTGAGGTGTATTCTTAAATTTGGCCATAACCGCGTTCGATTTCTGCGCCCGCGGACCACTGTGACGGATGACACTAGATAGTATACCAGCAAAAGCATCGCAACAAAGGCTTACTACCACTGATTGATTCATCACCCAGTCGATCAAGAAGTTGAAGAGAACTGAGGAAAAAAGGGTATCTCTGTCGAACTCCAAATGTCAGAATCTGACTCTTCACCAAAGGCTTTTAGTCGGGTTGATATGGTGCTATAGTAGGCTTTGATCAGATGGAGCAACTTTATTGGGAGACCGTCAGGAAAGAAGTTTTGCCACAAGCGTTATCTATCGATGGAATCAAAGGCGGTCTTGAAGTCAAAGAAATAGACAGTGATTATCATATACAGTGCGAACAGACCGCCACAGATGCATATGAGTTATAACTTATTCCTTGACCTCAGAGGCCTCCTTATTTCGTATTTGGCTGTCACTGAAGGCCAGTTAAACTGATTTTACTAGTGGATGTGGCTGTGAAAATCTTGCGGCTACTGTAAGGTAGATGAATAAAATGTTAAGCTCGCACTGCCGAAGTATCGAAATAACTCACCAGATGATACTCCCGAGTTTTGGGATTTAGTCTGGATTGGAACTTTCAGGAGTATTTTCTCTGCAGCATGAATGTCTTCTAAAAGGTCAAAACCACAAGCTAGAACGCAGGAGCTGTGATTCCTTTTCGTAAAAAGAGGTCCAACCAAAACATGGTTTTAACAATTGAATCAATGCATTTCTCGTGGTGTGCATGATACGGGCAAAAAATGGGACTTGGTAAACGTAAACGCAAACAGATATTGTAGTAAACCACGACTTCATACTAAGTTTATGTGCATGAAAGTATGCTGTGAGATTCCAAGCGTGTGGCGTAGCGAATATTAACGTGACTATTCGTCAAATACCACTTCCATGAAAGCAGATCACAGGCAACGGTAATTGCAATAGGGCTAGCCGACCGATTTGGGCATGGGCCGTGCGATATTTGTAGCATTAAAAGTCAGTAACAAAAAAGGAACAAATTTCGAACTTTTTTAGAGGGGAGGGAGGGTTAAAAACATTATGAGCAGGCCTTAGCTATAACTGGTGTAGAAAATCATTTATAAAACTGCACTGAAATAAACATTTTGAATGTTAACAGTGGGCGCACTTGGCTTCGGAGGAACAGAGGCTTCTTCGGCCATGTGAAGAACCGTTTCAATTTTCGACAGCCGGTTGTAGATCTCATCTACCTGTGCTTCCGAGACATTACTATCTCGCATCAAGGGCGTAGGATGTGATTCGTCTGAAGCACTAAAGGAGGCAAAAAGGATAACACCATTTTGGCAGTGCAATGTCACGGGTATTTAGCAAGGTTTACTGTGACGAAAACACGACCTGATCATTCCGGAAATGATGCAAATCTACGATCCGGTGGCCTACAATGGTCTGTGAGGAAAATGTCAACTTGTGGCAACGCAAGAACAGGGATGATAGAAATCGTGCTCGTGGCCGAGTGCAGGCCACATATTGCCTACTAATTTTCAAAAGCGTGGCGCTGACTGGTCCAATTTTATTTGATATGAGAAAGGACAGCAAGCAGTATATAAACTAGTGGCGCGCATCTTTGTTCGCAGTTATTTTAAAGCGGTGGAGCTTGCAGTCTAATGAACTTGTAGATAAAAAAGTGGGTTACCGACCCTTCCACTTAGCACATCCATAGATTTTAACATACATGTACGCTAGAAAATACAATTCAAAGCAAGTCTTGAAGAGGAACAAGTCACGGTAAAAATTTGAAATCGAAGTGAACTAAATAAAACACACTTACGAGCCTACAGATGGGCATTCAACTTCGAGGCAAGTGTAAGGTATCTCTGCCCAAGGGCACTTTGTCTCTGCGTCCCCAGTATCGAAGAGAAGGTCGATACTGCGTGACAATTTGATAACAAGTTCGCAGCCAACAGGTTCGTCGACAGTGAAACGCCTTTCTAATCCCTCTCCCCTTCGTGAAGCTTTAATAGTTTTTCTGACATTTTTCTTAAATTTCGAAATATTAGCTTCAATTAAAGACTTGAGCTGATCGGAATTAGGCCCAAGCCTGACAAGAAGCATCTCGGGAAAAACGAAGAGCGCGCGCACGTGCACCCGCTCAAACCCACTTAAACACATTCTCAGTTTTCGTTAGTTTTGAGTAATCTCACCACATAGTTAGTCAGGCAGTCAGTGTATTGGGGGAAATAAGGCGTACGCATTTGGATTCCCTATTGTTCATATAACAAACCCAAGGTTTATGAACAATACAAAAAGATTG
Organism: Ligula intestinalis; assembly: GCA_036362985.1. Lineage (NCBI taxonomy): Eukaryota > Metazoa > Platyhelminthes > Cestoda > Diphyllobothriidea > Diphyllobothriidae > Ligula > Ligula intestinalis. Next base: position 42,983,232 of record JAYGXS010000002.1, read on the forward strand.
CATTAAAATGAATGTAGAAAGGGTCACATTATTTGCTTGGGTTCTAAGGGCAGAATTAGTCGAATAGGCCACACTTTTCTGCAGCATAAGGATATCAAATCGGCATAGCAATCGACTCAAGTAGGTTATTTCATCGTTCCATTATCCGGTACGAGAAAAAATACGTTCTCATATCCACTCTTCCTTGGGGCAACCATGAAGTTGGGGCTTTAGCCCCCTTACAGAATTGTGTAGAGATATTTTCGTTATCTGTCCTCCAAATACCGAAATCCGTATGTATTTCTGTGGCTTTGACTGGCATCCATTCAGATCGTAGGGTCATGTATCAATACCCGGAGTTCAATTTCCTAGGCGCAGTCGAGTACACTTTTTTCGAGTTGAAGGACGAGTGCCAGCTGAGGGACAACGAGTTTAATCGACGAAAATTATCCTGGAAGTCGGCTTCATTGGCAGTTCTTTTTATACCTTTTCCTATTTTTACAATATCCTCAAACATCACACAGTCACATTCCAATTCATATACGCAATCATTAACGAACGAAAGAAAGAGCACAAAATCTTGTGGGACGATATTCCATATGACTTTACGTTTTGATTGTTATTGTCCTACACAGGCAACTTTAAAACGAACAGCGAAAAAATTCTCGATTTCAGTAAGAAGCTTGTCTCCGACGGTCATCGTTTTGACGTGTATAGGAGACGCTTGTATGGAATATTTTCGGAATTCTTATTTTCAATCAATGCCGGCCATTCTCCTATACAATTTTTTAGCAAAGAGACCCGTTAAACTGTGTCAATTTTCAGTTTTTTTGCGCTGCTATTTTCTAGTTCACCACTAATTGCAAAAGAGCGCTAAATATTGCCCTCAAAGTACACTTTCAGCCAAAATATTTACAAATTTTTTTACGTTTTATTTGCGCCTTTTGGCATTATTTTATTCCGAAACTCAGTTTGCTTAGATAGTGACTTCCTTGCGGTAGAAAAATTTAAATCATAAATTCCAGCTATGTCCAGCTTTGTAAAGTATAAAGCATTTCGTTACAGACGACCTGCTTACGTCAATCACATTGGGCACTGCACCATAGGTTACGGGTTTCCAAATTAGCCATCAATTCCTTTCGATTATCATTTCCAAAACCTTGCAATATATTGAGATCAGACTGCCGGGACTGCAATTGCTCGCCTTTGTTAAGAAGCGCAATGCGCAATCTATACCAGTCTATGTGTCGACATCTTTTATCGAAAGATTGCTTGCACCTAAGGGAGAGGCTTTAGCTACCGCTCTAGCAAGTTCGATGTGCAAATTTGCTGGAATCTTATCCAACCGTGATGTTTACTAGGAATGTACCGTTACCAGTAGTCGGTGGCAATTTCTGATGTTGGAGTCCGGGAAGAACTTCACCGCAGTGCGAACCGGAACTGCAGGGCACAGACCTGATTCTTCATGAGCCGTTATGTCGGTTCGATATCGTCTAGGTTAAGCGCCTAAACTACGCATTCGTACGGTAAACAAATAAGGCGCTTCGCAAGTTTTGTTATCCTTCTTTGGACCCTTTTCAGTAGCTCGTAGTCATGTTGCAACTACGGGCGCCATGCCTGGACTCCATATTCCAGATGTGAACGAATAATGATTCAGTATATTTTCCCAAATAATTTCCTATCGATATGGAAAAAGTTCGTTTAATAGCGAAGTTGACATTGGTTGCTTTCCTGGCAACTTTGACTCATTGAGAAGAATGCTTCAGAGATGATACAGTTGTGATTCCTAGGTC
>JAYGXS010000002.1:42985403-43009040 GCA_036362985.1 Ligula intestinalis
ATCTCTGAAGCATTCTTCTCAATGTGTCAAAGTTGCCAGGAAAGCAACCAATGTCAACTTCGCTATTAAACGAACTTTTCCCATATCGATAGGAAATTATTTGGGAAAATATACTGAATCATTATTCGTTCACATCTGGAATATGGAGTTCAGACATGGCGCCCGTAGTTGCAACATGACTACGAGCTACTGGAAAGGGTCCAAAGAAGGATAACAAAACTTGCGAAGCGCTTTATCTGTTTTCCGTACGAATGCGTAGTTAAGGCGCTTAACCTAGACGATATCGAACCGACATAACGGCTCATGAAGAATCAGGTCTGTGCCCTGCAGTTCCGGTTTGCACTGCGGTGAAGTTCTTCCCGGACTCCAACATCAGAAATTGCCACTGACTACTGGTAACGGTACCATTCCTAGTAAACATCTCGGTTGGATAAGATTCCAGAAAAGTTGCACATCGAACTTGCTAGAGCGGTAGCTAAAGCCTCTCCCTTAGGTGCGAGCAATCTTTCGATACTGGAAGTTTTTCGATAATCATTCAGGTGCAAGACGGCGAGGCCGAAAAAAGGCAGTAGGGCCAGTGTTTCACAACATCGTCCGGTGGTGTAGAAACACTGCTGGTGGTATGACTGAAACCAGGATAATTCTTAGGAAATTTTAGAAAAGTACTTTCGGGTTCTGGGATAAGCACCAATATGTGATTGAAAACTGACGAGGGGAGAAACCTTTTTACTGACAGAGAAGTGACAGGATCATGCAGGCGAAGTTGCCTGGAATCCACTAGAAGGTCGAAAACGTGTAAGATGTCTGCACCAAGGATAGCGGTCAGAATATCGGAAATCATAGATATCGAAGGAAATATTCGCCGGAGATCAATGTCAAGGGATAGTGAACGAAATCAAAAAATTATGATAAGCGACGGGTTTATAGCCTGGAGCACAAAACCAAGATTGGGGCAACGATGGTCGGCTGCTGAAGGAGGGATGAAACTGAGTTGAGCGCCAGTTTTAACCACGAATTGTTTTCCATTTTGCTGTCACAGATGTAACGAAGTACGACCCAAAGAGTTGCCAGAGTTCGGATTCATTTATCCTCCAGCCGAGGAGTTTCCCGATGAAGACTTGCACGAACAAGGTGGAATGCAGTCCTTTGTTCTAGTGCCAAGATTGGCATGTTTTTGTAGGATACGAAGTTGTCAGACCGAATAATAGACGATAGAACGTATCCCAACGATTATGAACTAGTAAATAGGATAAGGCGTAGAAGGCCAGATTGTTGTGGATAATTTAATAGTGTTGAATGCGTAGAAATTAAATAATGAGTAAGTGACTCCCAGACGAGTGCACTTCAGCCATGAGCGGCCCGGAGTCCAGAGTCGAAGTCCGGCCTGTAGATCACCGAGTCTAGACATCTGCAACCGACAGTAGGTTGCCGGTTCTAGGAGAGTATGAGAATAAGCAGTCACCACCTTAAGGTCCTTTTGTGACTTGGCCTTGCGAAGTGGTTCGCCAGTTGACCAGACACGTCGTTGAACTTAATCGGATGTTTGACATTGTCTAGCGCGCACGGACTGGTGGCCACGAAAACAAGACACTCGGGTCACGCTCCATAGGCATGTGAGCAAAGCATGCCTTAGAATAAGAGGTCGCTAAAGTATCAAAAAAGATCACCCGTCCCCGGCCGATAGCGGGAACGAAGCCGGTCACGAATGATTGGACGATGCCGATCGCGGCCGCCGGAATGCTGAGATCGACGAGTGGAGTCACGTAATTGCCCACTGGTAATAGTCGCTACCAGTTGAGTTACCTGTATTTTGAGGTCAGAATAATCAGAGCTGGGGAGAGCCATTGTCACGGAGGAGAAACGCTCCACCTCCATCATCTTATCAGCCATCCTAGCGAGCTTTACAACATCGCAATCATGTGACCCAGCATCCAGAACAGTTTAAATAGACGAGAGTAGCTGCTCCAAAATCATTAATTTGGGGAACATCGAGTCACTAGTCACGTCGCTAAGAAGGAAACGTCTTCGAAAGAGAAATGCAGATGGCGTACGATCACCTTAAGACTCCTTTTCATCAGAGCATGACCAGAGCAACCACTAAATAGATATCTAGTAAGCAATCTACAGAATATAACTGCGAACTAGGAAATGGGCAGTAAAATACTCACGAGTCAGAGTGGAATTGTGATGATGGGTAGTGTCCAAAGAAATGGGAGCAGTTTAGACTGTTTACGTCCATATGACTACCATTGTTTGAATGACTGGCGGTACAAAGCGAATTCATCGAAAAGCAGAGAAAAACTGATTTTAAGAAGGCCTCCTAAATTCCCGATGGCCCTTTCTCAGAGAAGCGGGGAAACTGCTCGTAAAATATGAGGAAAATAAAAAGGTTAAAAGAATCAGTGTTTAAATGCCTGTGTAGTCTTCGCTTGATTGCAGATAGACTAGTTAACGACCTAATTTCAATTGGCAAGTTATTCTAAAGAAAGCTATACCTAGAAGCAACGGATATAAAGCGTTTAGATTTGCCGTATGAAGTAGGAGGTATAAGCAGTGCAGGATTTATAAGGATGTAAGGACGACTTACGGGGTAAGGACAGAAATCTTGGGGAGGTTCGAACTACAATAAAGGCAAAAATGAGAGAAAAGCCTATTTTCCTGTGAGATGTCTTTGGACATTTTAATTTTTTGATCAACAAGATTCATTCATTAAGCTGAAGAATGGGCAGCATTATTCTATAATTGGAAGCATAAACGTAGGGTTTATGATTAATTTAATTTTAGGAAGGTATACCTTATATGAAATAAAGATGCAAATCTGAGCAGATTTGGCCGTTATTCTATTGGGTTTGTTGACAGGGTGCTTCATGGCCTCTCATTTTTTACACCTTAATCAAAGACGTTTTATTTACCAGTTCCACCACGGAAGACCACACAGAACCTCTTGCAACGGTGTTTGACCGCCTTCAACAATTTAGCGTTGTCCTCAACCTGTCCAAGTGTGTCTTCGGCGTTCCCTCTCTTGAGTTTCTTGGAGACCTTTTCGATGCCAGCGGCATCCGGCTTCTCCCCTTCTTAAGTTACAGCCATTCAGGACTTCCCTCATCCTCCGTCAAATTAGGCGATTTTTGGGTGTGGTGAACATTTACCGCCAGTTTCTCCTTAACTTTGCCGACACTATTCTGCCCCTCATTAGCCTCCTTTTGGGTCCCAAAGTTTCGTTCGAACTATCTGCAGACGCCCTCGCTGCTTTCGACAAGGTTAAAGCTGCACTAGTCGATGCCATTCTATTGACACACTCAGTCCATGACGCTCCCATCTCACTCATGATTGAGGCTTCCAATGTTGTACTCGGCGCGGTTCTCCAGTAGCATTTTGCATGTCAGAACCAACCTTAAGCTTTCTTTTCTAGAAATTTAAAGCTGTCGAATCGCTACAGAACATTTAGATGGGAGCTCCTGGCTGTCTTCTTTGCCGTGAAACACTTCCGGCACTATTTACTGCTTTCTCTGACTATGAGCCACTTTACGATGACTTTTAAGTCACAGTGAGACAAGTTGAATTCCAGGGATATTCGCCAGTTAGACTACATCTCTCAGTTCACTTCAGGTATCCGCCATATCTGTGGGTCACGCAATGAATTGGCTGACACATTATCCAGGCCCTCTCATGATCATTTGCAACTTACTCCTAGGACCGAATTCGATGAACCACAACGCGTTGGTCCGACCGTTACGAGGATGTTTCCTAATTCCAATTCCAGGAGTTGCCGCTGACTACTGGCAAGGGCACCATGCTTTTTGACGTTTCTATCGCCTCTAATCGCCCCTTTGTGTCACCATCTCTCTGATGCAATGTCTTCTCCTCCCTGCAAAACCTTTCGCATCCTGCGAGTCAAGATACCGAAAAGCTGGTTTCGCGCCGCTTTATCTAACCTGGGATGCACAAGGAGCTGAAAACTTGGACTCGGGCTTGTGTCGCTTGTCAACGAAGTAAAGTCCCCAGCACCACAATGACCCATCTGCATCTTCCGAAGTGCCGATGCAATATTCAGCCATGTTCATCTCGACATTTTAGGCCCCCTGCCTCTGTCAAACGGTTGCTCCTATCTCTCCACTTATATAGAGTGACACACACGATGGCCAGGGGCAAACCTTATTTTGGGTGCTTCTGCTCCAACTGATGTCAAGGCCTTTCTTAGTCGTTGGGTTGCCATCTTTGGTGTTCCCTCTATCTTCACGACTGGTCCAGGTGCCCAGTTTAAGTCGTAACTATTCCTGACTTTTCTCCCTTTTTAGGCTGTACACGCACCCGCACTACAGTTTATCATCCGGCTACCAACGGAATGAAGGAACGCTTCAACTGGACATTGAAGTCCTCCCTCCGCGCCGCGGCCGATCTGGACAGACCATCTCCGCCTGGTCTTGATGGACATCTTTTCCTCTCTCAATCTGAACATTGACTGTTCCGCCACTGAACTGGTGTTCGGCGCCCCTGTGCGACTTCCCAGTGAGATGAATTCGCCATCCCATCCAGGTGCGTTCGAGGATCGTACGAATCTCCTGGAACGCCTCCGACAGTTATTATTAATAAATTGTACAAACTGAGTGCTGGATAGTTTAATAACTTTTACATCGGCCGTAGAAGGACAAATCTTCTCAAATCGCAGACTAGGCAAAATTGTGCCTTGCCTCTTTTTCCAATCCTTTAAAAATAAACAAATAAAAACTAAGAACAATTTATCTATCCCAATATTCTTCAAATAACGTCTCAATGCTTATAAAAAAACATCACAGAGAAAAACAATTTTCTCTACAACTATACTAAAATATATATTGCTTCCTCTTATAACGTATCAGTAATATAAATGTGAATCAGGTTTTAGCAAAAATGTCAATCTCACTTAGATGGGATATTCGATGAACGAAAGGCCAAGTATCTTCTGCCGTCGCACTTGAATGACGATAGTGCTTCGCAATCAGCTTCCAGCTGCCTCAACCCACCTCAGACATCTGCAACGTCCAATCTATTTATCAAAATCCTGCCAATGGAAAAAAATTGTTATCTCCACATCGAGCAGACCCATACATACGGAAGATGCGATGTCCTCAGGTGATTATTTGTAATGCTCCTGTGGGGTCGAGGTTGTGAGATAGCTGGTATACACTGTCTAACGTCAAATGCCGGTGGTATGTACGGTCTAAGACAGGTCTGAATGGAACTGTTAAAGTCGTCACAACGCATACATACGATAGAAGACGGTAAGTCTGTGAAGAAGGTAAAGCATGTACTAAGAGCAAAAAGAGGAGAATATCTAGAGGAAAGGGAGTGTACATGAGGACAAGTTACGGCGTCTGGATAGAGAGTGTTACTGTCGAACAAGCTATATAACCGGTGGGGAGCACAGATCACGATGCAACTGCAGGTAGGGGATTGGAAGCCGGAGTCGTTGGATGGGCATAGTTTCAGCCAGTTGTGGGGAGGCCCGATGAGAGCCAGTTGGAAACAGGAGAGCCTGAATAGAACGCCTTATAGAGCTAATTCTGGGACTGCGGGAAGGGTCGGCAGTTGAAAGGAAGGGACACCGGTCATTTTTACTCACTCACGGGCTTCAAATCTTCATCCCAGGTTCGCGCGTAAACAAGTCGCACCTCAGTCGAACAAACCCATTCAGTTTCCTGGGATCGTTACATATTTCGCCTTCAAACTGACCGCGGCTAACTCCACCTCAGTTAAAGGACATGACAGTTTTTCCAGACCCAAAGTATTCTTACTATGAAACAGTAACGTTCTTAATGTGCGGCTATTTAATTTTGTTTTGCTAGTATTGTACCTTAGAAATCAGGTTTTTTACACTTTAAACAAAATCCTTATTTCGTACACTATTGACCAAGCAAAAGACCAAAATAAAGCCTATAGTGACCGCAAAAGAAGGGGCTTGGGTTAGATTTTTTCCTGCCTTCCGGGGTTTTTTACGGCGCCAAAGACATGCTTTACAAATAAACTTTATTATTATTATCGGTAGATGAGTTCAGCAAGCCAATGATTTTCAAAAATGTAGGAACAAAAACTGCCTTAAGAGGTAGCATGGTACAGCTAGATAGGATCCTATTGTTGGGGTTTCGGGACACTTTATTGTCATGGGAAAAATAATATCGTGGCGAGTTAAGAAGGGGTCATCCAGAACAACAGAAGAGGGCAGTGGAATTCAAGGCAACATCACCCAGCTGTGACCCACCAGACTCCAGAGTCCACCGATAAGTTGGTGGCCAAGCAATAACCTCGAAGGTCGCCGTATCCTGGGAAAAGCTTCAAATACCAGGAGGGCTCTTTTCGAAATCTACAAATGGCGTGTTTGGAAAGGAAACAGACAGCAACGACTTTATTGCAATTTTTGCTTATGAATAGGGAGCTCAAGGGCGAAAGCCTTCTTCCCTAAATAAAGTGACTTAAAGTGACTTAAATTTAAATGCTTACGTAACCTGCCTTTGAAAATCGATAATGTAGTAGACAACCTAATTTCGAGTGGAAGGTTGTTCCAAATAACAGCATATTTGAAGTTAAAAATACAAGAACGGTTACATGTGGAACTCCAGGGTGGTAAAGTTATCATAGAGGAGTTACGCGTGGCGTTATGTTGGTTTACCGGAGTGAGAGTGTTAATTTGTGTGAGATTAGGACTTTTTTAACGTGAAACAGAAAGCATATACCAGCTTCGAGTCTTCTTACCCTAAGAAATTTAATGTCTACTAAGTGACATCAGAAATGACGGCACTAGTATTAAAAGAGATATTGTTTAACGAAGAAACTGTAGAGAAAGCTATCCGCCAACTGTCCAATTCCACATCATATGGAACGGATAGAATACCTCCTTGCATACTGAGACATATGACATATGCCCCAATACTTCTGTCTAACCTTTTCTCGTTACTGCAGTCAAATGGTACTTATCCAGAAATCTGGAAAAAATCATGTATCACCCCAATTTACAAAAACGGAAATCGGTCCAATGCCCAAAATTATCGTGGTGTTCACCGCACATCAGTTTTAGCAAAAATCTTAGAAAAAATGATTTATAACCAAATGTTAGACCATCTGACGAATGTAAATCTCATACCTCCCTCTCAACATGCCTTTTTACCTAAAAAGTCATGTCACTCCTGCCATCTCACTTTCTTGGAATTCGTCTCCAGAAATCGAGATGATGGGAACACGGTAGCTACAATTTACTTTGATCTAAAAAAAGCCTTTGACAAAGTTCCACATAAAAGACTGATCGTGAAGCTAGTGAGTCACGGGATTCGGCCCCCCCTCCTTGATTTCCTCAAATCCTATCTTCAAAACCGATTTCAAGTAGTACAACTTCGAAATAAAGTATCAGAACCAACTCATATAAGCAGTGGTGTTTTTCAAGGCACTATCCTAGGTCCACTCTTATTTCTCATTTACATTCATGAGTTATCCACGATATCGACATCTGGTAAAACATTTTTATATGCAGATGACTTAAAACTCGCATATGCCTATAACAAAAATTCGATAAGTAGTGTGCATAGAACGATTGAATTAGACCTTCAAAAACTAAACGACTGGAGTGTTCAGTGGCAAATGCCGTTTTCACCAACAAAATGTCATCTCATGATTTTTGGACCACTAAAACTTCCCCCCATAATGTTTAGTGGTCAAGAAATAAAAGAGCTAACATCTTTAAAAGATTTAGGTCTTAGCTATTCTAATACTCTTGACTTATCCCCACATGTTAAACAAATCGCACCAAAAGCCAATCGACTATGTGGCTTCATAAGTAAAAATTTCACATTAATTACACTTAAAACTAAACTTTACAAAATGTACGTTTTACCTATTCTAGATTACTGCTCAATATTTTTCGGTACCATGTCATCAGATGACAGACAGAAACTAGAAAAAATCCAGCGAAGGTTTACCAGAGTTCTGTGTAAACGCGATGACGCCCGAGACTCCTATTCAATAATGTACAATAGATATGGCCTTAAACCCCTCTGGCAAAGGCGACTCCAAAATGGTTTAACTTTCCTATTTAAAGTGACACATAATCAGAACATCCTTAGCAATAATATGTTAACAAATCAAAACGGTTCCCGTCCCACTAGAAACAACCAACATACAATTCATAACGCTAAAGCTAGGACGGCCCAGCGATCAAATTTCTACACCATAAGATATGCGATCATATAGAATGCCCTACCCAACGATATTCGCAAAAGCCACAGTTTAGCCGAATTTAGAAGAAAGACCAAACAGTTATTATCAAATGACATGACGCATATATTTTTGAACAAAATAGGACACTTTGCTAACCAGTTCTTTGACGTCCAATTCGGACCAAAAGGGATCTAACGGTCCAGGAGAGTTCCCGAACATTTTGGAGAAAACTGGCAAATGCTGGAAGCTTTCCAGTCGACGGTTTCCAACGCTGATATAATCAAAGCTTAAGCAAAATTGTGCCTTGCCTCGTTTTCCAATCCTTAAAAATAAAAGTAAAAAACAAAAACTAAGAACAATTTATCTATTCCAATATTCCTCCACTAATATCTAAATGTTTATAAAAAATTATTATGAAAGAAAATAATTTTCTCTTCAATTATACTAAAATATATATTGTTTCCCCTTATAATGTATCAGAAATATAAATACTAATGATGTAAATCTCAATCTCACTTAGATATTCGACAAACGAAAGGCCAAATGTCTTCTGCCGATGCAATTGAATGACGATGGTGCTTCGCAGCTGCCTCGACCCACCTCAGACATCTGCAACGTCCCATCTAATTAGCAAACTTGTGCCACTGGACAATGATTGTAATCTCCGTATCGAGCAGAGCCATGCATACGGTCGATGCCATATCATCAGCTGATATTTTCACCTTCAAACTGACCGCGGCTAAGTATACCTCAGTTAAAGGACATTACAGTTTTTCCAGACCCCAAGTATTCTTACTATAAAACCGTAACACCTACAATGTACTGCTATTTTATTTCATGTTTTCCTCGCTTTGTTCCCTAGAAGTCAGGTTTTTTTTACTTAAAACAAACTCCTCATTTCGCACACTATTGACCTAGCAAAAGACCAAAACAAATACAATGGTCACTGCGAAAGAAGGGGTTTGGGTTAGGTTTTTTCCTGCCTTCCGGGGTTTTTGACGGCGCCAAAGATGTGCTTTACAAATAAACCTTATTATTAATCTATCTGCATAAGAAATACTAGACCAAGAACGAGAAAATATTTTACCAGTGAAAGCTCGCTGAACCTTTTCAATCTTACTATGGTCATTCGTGTTCATGAGACCAAACGTGGACAGCAGTATTCTAGCATAGGGAGAACAAACATGTGTTATAATTTTAACTTAATTTCCGGAAGAACAAAATTATGCGATCTAAACACACATATCTGTGCGGCCTTGGCAGAAATTCGATCTGCATGAGGCGATAACGCAAGCTTATTTGTGTAAGTTAGACCTAAATCATTTATCGTAGATCGTTCTAACATTAGATTGTTTTGGAAGATAAAGGGTCTAGGAAGCTTTGCAGGACCAAAACACATGAAACTACATTTGAATGGAGAAAACACCATCTGCCATGTGGTGCTCCAACTTGAGAGGGTACGCAAGTCTGCGCTAACTTGATCAACGCAACTACTGGCCGTGTCCTTAGAAAATGAGTAAATACACTTAAGGTCATCAGCATAAATGAAATTTTCGGAGTTGTTTAGCACTGCTGAAATTTCATTCATGTAAAGAATGAAAAGGAGGGGAGCTAAAACCGTGCTTTGAAAAACGCCACTCGTGATCGGTTGAGGCAGCGAGTAGCTATTGCCTGCTAAGACCTTCCGGCTGCGGTTAGACAGGTAGGAAGCAATGAAATTGAGGAGAGGAGGCCTGATATCTAGGGCTTCTAGTTTCACTAGAAGGCGCCTGTGCGGCACCTTGTCGAAAGCTTTACTAAGGTCAAAGTAAATCACAATGACTGATGGCTGATCATTACGAAGTGAAGTAACGAGGTTAAGAAATGCCAAGTGACAGGTTTCGCATGATCTTCCAGGTAGAAATCCATGCTGTGAGGCACTAAATAGTTCATTTTCTATACAAAAATCTAGAATCTGATTAAAAATGATCTTTTCTAGAAGTTTGGCTAGAACCGGTGTTTTATGAACACCTCGGTAGTTATTGACGTCCGAACGAGATCCTGACTTGAAGACTGGAAAAATAATAGGTGTCTTCCAAGAGTCAGGAAAGAAACCGTTTAGAAGATAAGCTGAGAATAGATGACATAGCAATCGGGAAAAGCTCAACACCCTCTTGATAAGTGAGTTTTTAATACCGTCCGTTCCTGAGGAGTGCAAGTTTTTCAGATGGATAATGTGCTTACGAATTACTTGTATGGAGAAATCTTTGGTACTGATAGTATTGACTGAGCAGGGCTGAGACGACGGGACCGGTTCGGATTCCGTCGTAAGATGCTTTGCAAAGAATGCATTTAGCAGTTCAGTCTTGTCAGACTCATCTAGCACAACTGTTTTATTTTCATTCAGTAAAGGGGGATTTCATGTCCTCGTTCAGCGGATGACCGACGACGGAACAGCTGGGCAATAGATTTTGCAGAGTTTAACTCGCTGAGTGTGCAGGATTCCCTCTGTTTGTCACCTGCAAACCGAATCTATGACGCTGATTCAAAAATCTCTGCAATTCTTAGATGCACAGATAATGAACTAGTAGAATGATCTTTCAACTGTCTTTGAAATTTCTTTGGTCTAGGCAAAAGAAAGTGAGGAACGGTTGGGTCCGAAGTATAAGGCTTAACATTTTTTTTCGGCACAAATTCGAAAATGCTATTAGAAATTGCCGTCATTAAGTCACAAAGAATTGTTACACTGTTCGTGGAGGAAAGCTCCGGTCAGTCTAGTGAGTCCATAAAGTTGTTAATGAAATGAATATCAACTAGGTCAAAAGCATGATAGGTACGAACGGTGCTAGCCATTTTCGTAGAAGCAAGTGGAAGATGACAATGAATTAAAGTATGGTCACTTTGGAAGAGGTTCTGATCGTAGTCAAAGAAAAGGGGGGAAATGTCGTTCGTGAAAATTAAATCCAAGATATGCTGATATCTCGTTGGGGAACAGACCAACTGAGACCAGTTTGAAAAATTGATGGTATCTAGAAAGGACTGAAATCTGGATGGACAACCGTTCAGTGACCAATCAATTTCGGGAAAATTGAAATCCCCAGCGATAACTTTAACGTCAAAGACGGACTCCGAAATCAGCCTAAATATATCGCAAAGCTTTTCCCCATCTTCGGATGATCAGTTAGGGGAATTATAAATGCATCCGATAATCGCCTTTTGACGGGGAGACAGGATAATGGATGCAAAGCAGTAATTGCCCGAAAATGACTCAGCATCTAGATCAAACGGTAAATGCATAAAAATAATTTTTATATAGAGAAGACAACTGCCACCAAGCTTACTAGTGCGGTCTTGACGATCGAAATCATACTCGTCTACTATGAGTAGAGCATTAGAAATTAGCGGATGGGTCCACGACTCTGTAATGCGTTTAACATCTAGCTTCAGCTCGAATGCAATGGCATGAAGTTGAGCCATCTTATTTATAACAGATCTTGCATTAGGCAAGATGATATCTAATGTAGATCGAGTAATCGAACTAGGGTTATCTTTAATTAGTGATAAAAATTTGGAGGTGGGTAATTGAATTGGAAGTTTAGAGAATGGCCACCAACTGGATCAGGAAAATTGGCATTAGAAGGCTAAGGGGGTTAGCTAAGAGCTTCAGGTAGATAGCTCTTTGTCATCGACAGGCCATAGGGATTAGTGCCGTGATGACCGTGCTGATAGTTACCGGGAAATTTGGAAAATCAAGACGGAAAATAGAGGCTGGTGGGCAAGGTAAGGTAACTATGAGGACTAAGCGGTGAAAATCCTTGCCTAGTATGATAATTGTGATAATTAGGGTAGCCTATATGGTTGTTAGCTTTCTGTTGTATAGGCTTGTTTAGTGTTCGGGAAGGCTGCATGCTCGCGGTTGAGTTCCGGATCCCACTCTTTCGACGACCTGAATTGGGTGATTTAATCGAAGGTTTGGGAGGACTCTGTTCGAGTAAAGAAGCTGATGGTCTACCTGACGTAGAGGGCTTTTCGAAATTTCTAGAAGGGCTACCAGAATTATTAGCTATGGCAACTGGGGAAGCATCATAGTTGAAAGTAGACGGGGATGTCTGGTGACTTAGGGGAGGTGACAGTTGCAGTACTGGGGAGCAGTAAACCAGGTTTGCCAGGAGTTAGCGTACATGGCTCCCTAGGCTTCCTAGGGCTTTGACCAGGAACTTGAGCCGGTTGTGGTAAATTTACAACTTAATTGGAAGAACTCGACGCTATTCTTCGCTCCATTGGGTTGAGTTCACGACAAGGCAAATAATTTGTATTTTTTAAATATTTGGAAACAAGCTCTTGCTGTTTTAAAATGGCGTCTATTTCAATGGGTGAAAAAAGCTTGACTAAAATTGATGGGTTGTTACTGCGAGATGACAGTCTAATAGCTTCTGCTATTTTTTAGTTAAATCCACAGGAGTAGAGGAAATGCATGGCAACTTACATTGGCCGAATTGATTTCAGAACGTTTTTTAGAATAAAATTTTACGTCCTTTTTCGCCTATCCTGCGACTCACTTGCGACAAAATTGACCAGAGTGTCTAATTGTTTGCATTACTGGAAGGAAACTGCAGAGATATTCCCGTCAAATAGGGTCTCAAGGATTTAAAGCACTGACCCAAATTTCAACATAAACTCGTTGCAATTTTTAATTGCAGAAAAATATATTTGCTTGGCATTCAGATCTGGCTAAATACTGATGTCAGGCTGCAGACTGATATCAGTAATGATGTTTGCTTTTCGCAGACACCGCTTGGGTCTGTACGTCTGAGGCTTCCTATTAAATGAAACTGTCGCCTTCATACTTTTCGAAGCAGCGAGTAGATCAACCACGAAAACAGTCAGGAATTCAGAATAAACTAACTGTTTAAGCTTATATAAGTTGCTGAAAGCAAGACAGATGGTTAGCAGAATGCTTAGTAAGCAAGCAGAAACCAAACCAACGAAAGGGATGGAAGCAGATTTTTCAAAGGTAAGTACGCTCGCTATAGATAATTAAAGTTTGTACCGACAAGACCACATTGAAAAACGTGGCGGTGGTTGCCTTCTTTATATCAAATCATCTTTTGTACATTTCCCGTTTCATTTGAGCATTTCGTCGTTTTCGGGAGATGTCTGCTTTATTTCAGTCATCCTCCCGCACAATAAAAAAGCTGTAATTGGCTGTGTCTATAATCTCCCATGTTATTCTGGTAATATAAGCGCGCTCTACGAACTGTTTGCAAAAGTTGCAGAAGCTGAAGTTGATGTCAAAATAATCATAGGTGATTTTAATCTGCCAGACGTTGACTGGGAGGCAAAAACTTGTCCGCCAAAATTACAGAAATTGGTAGAAACTATTAACTTTGCAAACATGTCACAACTGGTCAGTGCAATGACTAGAAATAAGAGCATATTAGATTTAATTTTTATAAATGACGTCCACCCTCTCTTGATGAATTTTCATCGTGATCTCTTCACAAGTGACCACGCATTAATTCAGTGTTGTTTTCTAGTCTCCCTTTCTGCAAAGCCTGAGGTAAAATGCAATAACCTCGATTTTGCTAACGCAAACCATGAACTCATAAATGACTTTGTAAGTACTCAAGATTAATATATTTTTTTAACTAATGATCCAAGGTCAAGGTCAAGGCGCGCAACTTATCGTTCAAAGCTAAGTAACATAGATATTTTTATCAGATTTCCTCGTTACTTGCTGAATTTACTAGCTTAATTGTTGTTATTTATTTGTATATAATATAATATGTTATTTATGCCAGTTTACAGGCAATTGTAAAGAGTTGGTAATGCCCCTCTTGGGCGCCTTCCAACACCTCGAAGACCGAAAAAAACCTAAAACAAACTCCCTATGTTGCGGCCAGCATTGGTTTTGTTTCAGGTTTTTTGTTTTGTCAATACTGGGCGAGATAGGGAGTTTGTTTCAAGTGAAAAAAAACCTGCCTTCAAAGGTATGATACAAACGGAATAAATGTACAGTTGTAAGCTGAGTTGACTCATCAGCAGGAGAACTGTTTCATATCGTTTAAAAACATTAGTTCCAGACGGAGAGGGTTGGCACAAGAACACAGTGTTCTCAGTCTTCCTTCAATGGTTGTCGGCAAAAGTTGCGCGTTATCGGCTGAAGGGTTAGCAGACTGCGGGCTGCTGCTTCAGCAGCATTATCTTCAGCATGAAGCCTGGCGGGGTTCAAAGTCCACGAACGCCATCAGAGTGAAAGAGAGATTCCACCGAGTCAGCACCCAAAATTCGAGAAATTTGCCCTAAATGTAGAAAACTAGTTATAGCTCTCTTAAACATAGGGTAGTTTTGCTGGGTTTTAATGCTTTTGGGCAGCTTATTCCAGATTGATATGGCATTTACTGAAAAGAATTGCCGGTACTTAACTGTACGTGCCATAGGAAGAAATAAAAATACGTCTCGATGACTGGCGCGTCGAGAGTGCTCAAGCTGCCTTATTGTACTAAGAGGATTAAAGGTTTGACCATTCAAAAGTTTAAACAGTAAAAATAGACCCTTCTGCAATCGACGAAGCCATAGGGGATCCAGCTTTATAAGTTCGCACCTTTGTTGGTAGGTTAAGTTACGGTGTTCTGTAGTGAAAACTCTTCTAGTGAAGAAGTGCTGCACCGATTCTATTTTCTTCCGTTCACTAGTGCGCAGAAGACTGAATAAGGGTGAGCAGTATTCAAGACTAGGTCTCACGTACATATTATAAAGGCTAGTTCTAACCTTGATAGTCTTAAAATTTCTAAGGATAAATCCGGTGGTTCGGCGTGCTTTCGAGACTATCAGGGCACAGTGCTCTGACAAATTGAGACTATTAGAGTAGGATATGCCCAAATCCTTGATAACTCCTGGGACATTTAGTTCGTGGCCGTCAATGCTTAATTCCGGTTGATGATCGTCGCCAACAACCATAACGGAACATTTGTGCCATGAAAGGGTGAGGCGCCATGTGCAACACCACTGGGCGAAGGCCTGAAGATCCTTTTTTATCAGCTCGAGCACGATGTTGCGATCTGCCGGTTTATATCGATAAGCGACTTTTAAATCATCAGCGTACATGAAGGGTCTGCCATACTGAAAACAATCTGAAACGTCGTTGACAAACAGGCAAAATAGGAGCGGACCCAGTACACTACCCTGTATAACTCCACTCCTCACATGCGTGGGGTTGGAGATAACATTCGAAATTTTTACTCGTTGTGTGCGAGCATCCAAATAGGAAGATATGAAGTTCAGAGGCTTGCTACCTATGCCGAAGGAGGCCAGTTTCAGAAGGAGGAGGTTATGATCGACCCGATCAAAGGCCCTAGTAAAATCAAGATAGACACTATAAGTGGCAAAACCGCTGTCTCTAGATTGCAGCACATAATCAAAGAAAGAGAGCTGACAGGTGTCACAAGATCGTTTCTCGAGAAAGCCATGTTGAGCTGTACTGAGCAGGTTGTTCTCTGTCAAGTGACGCATCATCTTTTCTTTGATTAAGGTCTCCAAGATCTTCGATGCTGCGGGAAGTGTATTTATTGGCCTAAAGTTGTCGAATTAGGTCGATCGGCCATGCTTGCGAATAGGCATTATGTGCGATTCCTTCCACAACGAAGGAAAGGTTTCGCTCTCAAGAGCAAGATTAAATACCTTACAAAGAATAGACGGAAAGATGTCATTCGCTTCAGCTTTTAGAAGGCTAACTGGGACGCCATCTGGTCCTGGAATATAGGATTGGCGATAACGACGAATGGCTACAGTCACATCCCAGACGGTAAAACTTATGGTTTCGAGTATGGCACCCGTCCAAGCCCGGATAACCGGAGGTGCAGCGAACGAGCTTTCACTAAACGTTTTGGATAGGAACGCATTGAAGCTATCGGCGGTCAACTTAGCGTCAGCTATGGGGTTTCCTAAAGCATCTTGAAGTATGGGGTGTTGCGTTTTCCTCTGCGCTTTTACTGTACGCGAAAAGAGTTTTGCAACATTAAGGGAAGGATTTTCAGCGAAATGAGCCTCATCGGCTATCTGCTTTTCTTCGGAGAGCTTCTTAGCCTGCTCAAAGATCAGTGTGATCAAGGGCAGAACGGAAGTGTCGTTCTGCCGATGCAAACGACGAGAGAGTTTACGCAGCCTACGACGGAAAGACAGAGGAAGGTACACTTCATCCTTGACATGTATTACTTTCTTACGGGGGACAAAGTGGAGGATGAGTGGATCCAACACTTTGTACAGTGCATCGGTACAAACATTTACATCCAAACATTGGAGAAATTCAGACCAGTCGAGAGCGTTTAGATGTGCCAGTAGGTCAGCCGTGTTTGCTGATCGGAAGTCATGATAAAAACTATACTTTTGGGAAAATGTTTCATCCGCCTCCAGTTCTAGTTCACTAACAACTGTAAGATGGTCTGAACTCCCAAGTGCGTCTAAGGATGACACTGAAAGTGGTTCGCATCCCCTACAAAAAATTAGGTCAAGTATGTTTGCTCCTCGAGTGGGAAAATCGACTACCTGATCCCACATGCCAATATCTATTGCCTCAAGTAAGTTCTAAACTTTGAAGGACCGGATGGTGGAAACCATTGCACGTCAGGAAGGTTAAAATCGCCTGCAATCAAGCAATACCCTTTAGCAACTGCACATACCGGTAGTTGTCTTTTTTACCGATAGGTCAAAATATACATTTTTATACTGTTTCACCGACATAGCCTCATTCTATTTCCGGTAGATTCACGTAAAAAGCAACTAATCTATTGCGTAAATGCTGAATAATATCTAAACATTTGTTACTTTATCAATTTCCAGCAAGAAGTAGTTTGTATTACTCGATATAATATTAAAGATATTTGTCACCCTGCGTAGCCTCTTCGGTAATTCAAATTTTCTGTCGCAATTTTGTGCATAACTTTGCTTAGAACATATCCTATCACTCACTTTCTATTCAATATGATACCCAAGCCACAACTGAGACGTAAATTAACCCGGAATACCAATTCTCCTAACGATAAACCCATCTTAAGCATGAAGAAACTTGATCTTGATGCTTTAGACAACTTTAGTAAGCTTTATAACCAATATGCTTGCCTGTTTACGGTCCTTGGTGCCATCTTTGATGGAAAGGTATCCACGCTCACTTCTCAGCAATGTGAGAAACTAGAGCCTTTCGTCAATATGGTGTCTACTGAGACCCGTGATCGGCAAAAAAGAATTTTAATTTTCTTTTGAAAAATGCTTCAAAAGATAAACACCCAATAGATGTTGCTGTTCAGTTTCTTTACTCTTGTGGCTTTAATTTTAAAGTTGCAGAAGCTAAAAGACTCTCATCCAGAAGTAAAAACCCGCCGATTCTCGTAAAACTTTTTTCGGCGATAGAAGTAGACCTTATATTCGCTCAACATGAGCGGTCAGCCAACTATTTAACGGAAAAAAAAACTTTACATATGCAGGGATAAAACGCCAATGGAGCGTCGGGTTTTATCTAAAGTAGCAAATGAGAACACTGGCTCCGGTTCCACAAAACCAAAAGTTGTCTCTGAGGCCGGCCCTCCCGCTTAGGTAAGCCCACATCCCTCTGGGTCAATGTCAGTTTCCCCTGATACTTCTCCCATACACCTTACTCGTGATTCGAGTGAGATTGTAGCCTCGTCAAGTCGTTCTCATTCTAAGCCAACCACGTCTGTGAAAGCTTTAAATTCCGATAAACCTATGAACGCCCCTAGTAAATCTACGTCAGTTTTCAAATTTGGCAATATGATTACCGATAATAACTCAGTATCTAACAAAGACCCAACTGCTCAAGCTAGCGCTTTTCCTATTCCCAAATCTCATCAACATCCCCAAATAATTCAGCCAGCTTATAAAATTAACCGTTTTTCAAAACCAGTCATACAATTTTCGAAGGCCAATATTCCGTCAAATTTTGATATAATGCCTCAAAATCCTATACTTATGCCCCCTCCTGGTTTTCCCATGCCACACTTCAGCCGCCCTTTCTATGGAGCCCCCTCTAATATGCCTTTCTACAATATGCACAGTTCATTTGATAATAATTACTTGACAAACTGTAGACCAGGGCCAATTTTCTTTCCGCCGTTTGTTTCTCCCATGCCCTTTCCCTTTCCGCCACCAAGTTTTCCTTTTTTATAAATACTGACGAGCGTAACCTGAATCTGAAGGATACGCTAAGTATAGTCTCACTCAATGCGAGATCAGTTGTTAATAAGATGACAGAACTTAAAACAGTAGCATTTGAGCTTGATCCAGATGTGCTCTGTGTCACTGAATCTTGGACACACTCTCTTATTTCTGACTCGACACTCGCCATAGATAATTATAGTTTGTACCGACAAGACCGCATTGAAAAGCGTGGCGGTGGTTGCCTTCTTTATATTTAATCATCCTTTGTACATTTCCCGTATCACCTGAGCATTTCGTCATTTCCTGGAAATTTTTGTCTTATTTCAGTCATCCTGCCACACAATAAAAAAGCGATAATTGGGTGTGTCTACAATCCTCCTTGTAACTCAAATAATGTAATGCAGCTGTGTGAAATGTTTGAAAAAGTTGCAGAGACTCAATTCGATGTCAGAATAATTATAGGTGATTTTAATCTGCCAGACATTGACTGGCATGCAAATACCTGTCCACCAAGATTTCAGAAATTGGTTGACACGATTAACTTTTAAAACATGTCACAACTGGTCAGTTCAGTGACCAGAAATGACAACATATTAGATTTAATTTTTACAAATGATGTCCACCCTCTCTTTATGAATTTTCATCGTGATATTTTCACAAGTGACCATGCCTTAATTCACTGTTGTTTTCCAGTCTCTCTTTCTAAAAAGCCCGATGTAAAATGCAATAACCTCGACTTTGGTAACGTGAACCATGAATTAGTAAATGATTTCGTAAGTTCCCTAGATTGGCATAGCATATTTTCAACGAACGATCCCTACTTCTTCCAGGAGCTATTGCAAAACCTTACCGAAAATATTCAGGCTCTTACCCCACTTAAGATTTTTAAATCAAATTCAACTTCTTCAACTGTGCCACATTTTCTCCAAAATAGACTTAAGAAATTACAAAAACAACTTAAGGATACGTCTAATAGCTCTTTGTCAGTTCACTTAAGAATAGCGCAAATATTTGAATTAGCGCTCAAAATAAGGCTTGCACGAGATAGGCGTAGAGAGGCCACAGCATTAAGTGATGCGAATTCTTCCAGATCAGTTGCTCAAGTCTTCCGTATTCGGTCGGCTAAGCTTCAGAAAGTCATTCCACCCTTACTCAATGGCAACAATAATTTTATCACAGAGGATTTGGAGAAAGCAGCATTGCTACATTCATTTTTCGCCGAGTTCTTAACCATCGAAACTAGCCCCACTCCTGTAATCCCCCTGCTGTCTGATTCAAATCTCAGTACCCTTAATTTCTCACCCGCTTGTATTCAAAAAGAAATAGGTCGTCTTAAAAATTCACATTCGGTAGGAACTGATAACATTCCAAACTCACTCATCAAACAATTAAGAGATTTCCCATCCTTACTGAGTAGGTTATTTTCAGTGTTTCTTGAGAATGGCTTTTTCCCGGACTACTGGAAAACTTTTATTATAATTTCCGTATTTAAATCTGGTTCCCGATCAGATATTCACAATTATCGCGGTGTTCATAAAACGCCCTCTCTGGCTTAACTCTTTGAAAAACTAATTGCCAAAAAAATTACAGATTTCTGCATAAACAATAACATTCTCAGCTCCTCACAGCATGGCTTTTTACCGGACCGATCTTGTGAAACAAGCCACTTGTCTTTTCTAAATCTACTTACTTCTCTTCTTAATGATCATCTATCTGTGGTAGTTATCTATTTTTACCTTAGTAAAGCATTTGATAAAGTTCCTCACAGGAGGCTCCTAGCCAAACTAGAAGCTATAGGATTTCGTAGTCCACTTACTGACTTCACCAGATTTTATCTTTCAAATCGACAACAAAAGGTTTAAGTGGGATCCTCATACTCTACTCCTACCGCAATTTTGAGTGGTGTCCTTCAAGGTACCGTGCTAGGTCCTCTGCTCTTTTTACTTGATATAAATGATATATCATTGAGTGTTAAACACTCCCAATCGTATATTTATGCAGATGATCTCCAGTGTGTTTACTCCTTCTCTAACTCTACGGCCGCGAGATGCTTAGAACAAATTCATTCTGATCTGCACGCTCTTTCGACGTGGAGCTCAACATGGCAGATGGAGTTCTCACCTTCTAAGTGCCGATACATATGCTTTGGGCCTGAAAGGCTGCCACAACCTGTTATTTTTCAAGGTTACCCAATGACTGAATGTTCCAGTATCAAGGACCTAGGATTAAGCTACACCAATAAATTAGACCTTTCTCCTCACGACGATAGAATTACAGCAAAAGCCGCACAGATCTGCGGCTTTATCTCTTATAATTTCTATCTTCCTGGAATGAAATTAAGACTTTCTCCACTGCACTGTAGAGAAATTCCGTTCCTGGCCAACTGTCCACATTAAGCGGTTGTCCACATTAACCGTGTCCACATTAACCGGACTCTACTGTACTATCTTCCTAAGCATTTTTTTTCTCTTGCACACTTTTTGAACATCGAGGCCCGTTGAACACTGTCTCCATTTTCACTGTAAGAGTGTTTTTTAACTGCCATAAGTTTTCGTTTTTAGTTCAAAATTACCTGCAAAACATTGCTAAATGTTCCCCTAAAAGGACAATTTCTGCTGACATCATTACGACTTTCTACGTCTACTTGCACATATTGTCAAATTATTTTTTTAATTTTAATTTTTACGAAATTAACTTTGTATAGATATTGCCGTACCGGCGCTAAAAAATATAAATTCCAAATTTCAAATTCCAAATGATCGTTACGAAGAGAAGTGAGTAGATTTAGAAAGGACATATGACATGTTTGACAAGATCGGTCCGGTAAAAAAACCATGCTGAGATATATCGAATATTTTATTGCTGATGCGAAAATCTGTAATTTTATTGGCGATTAATTTTTCAAACAGTCTAGCTAGAGAAGGTGTTTTATGAACACCGCGATAATTTTTAATGTACGATCTGGAACCAGATTTAAAAACTGGAACTACAATAGAAGTTTTCCAAGAATCGGGAAAAAACCGTTTTCGAGAAATATTGTAAATAATTTGCTCAGTAAAGCAGGCAAATCTGTTAATTGCTTGATAAATGAGTTTGGAATGTTATCCGTCCCGACTGAATGTGAATTGTTTAGACGAGCTATTTCTTTATGAATACTTGCAGGTGATAAATCAATTGTAGTGAGATTTGCATCACACATAAGACGTATTACGGGTGTTGGACTAGTCTCAATTGCAAAGAATTTGGCGAAGAAGGAATTTAAAAATATTGCTTTGGCCAAATCCTTTGTAACAAAATGATAACTACTATCGAGTAAAGGTGGAATGACTTTCTGAAGCTTAGCGGATGACCGAAAACGGAAGACTTGAGCAACGGATTTCGAAGAGTTAGTTTGTACCGATGCACTGTACAAAGTGTTGGATCCACTCATCCTCCACTTTGTCCCCCGTAAGAAAGTAATACATGTCAAGGATGAAGTGTACCTTCCTCTGTCTTTCCGTCGTAGGCTGCGTAAACTCTCCCGTCGTTTGCATCGGCAGAACGACACTTCCGTTCTGCCCTTGATCACACTGATCTTTGAGCAGGCTAAGAAGCTCTCCGAAGAAAAGCAGATAGCCGATGAGGCTCATTTCGCTGAAAACCCTTCCCTTAATGTTGCAAAACTCTTTTCGCGTACAGTAAAAGCGCAGAGGAAAACGCAACACCCCATACTTCAAGATGCTTTAGGAAACCCCATAGCTGACGCTAAGTTGACCGCCGATAGCTTCAATGCGTTCCTATCCAAAACGTTTAGTGAAAGCTCGTTCGCTGTACCTCCGGTTATCCAGGCTTGGACGGGTGCCATACTCGAAACCATAAGTTTTACCGTCTGGGATGTGACTGTAGCCATTCGTCGTTATCGTCAATCCTATAGTCCAGGACCAGATGGCGTCCCAGTTAGCCTTCTAAAAGCTGAAGCGAATGATATCTTTCCGTCTATTCTTTGTAAGGTATTTAATCTTGCTCTTGAGAGCGAAACCTTTCCTTCGTTGTGGAAGGAATCGCACATAATGCCTATTCGCAAGCATGGCCGATCGACATCATTCGACAACTTTAGGCCAATAAATACACTTCCCGCAGCATCGAAGATCTTGGAGACCTTAATCAAAGAAAAGATGATGCGTCACTTGACAGAGAACAACCTGCTCAGTACAGCTCAACATGGCTTTCTCGAGAAACGATCTTGTGACACCTGCCAGCTCTCTTTCTTTGATTATGTGCTGCAATCTAGAGACAGTGGTTTTGCCACTTATAGCGTCTATTTTGATTTTACTAAGGCCTTTGATCGGGTCGATCATAACCTCCTCCTTCTGAAACTGGCCTCCTTCGGCATAGGTAGCAAGCCTCTGAACTTCATATCTTCCTATTTGGATGCTCGCACACAACGAGTAAAAATTTCGAATGTTATCTCCAACCCCACGCATGTGAGGAGTGGAGTTATACAGGGTAGTGTACTGGGTCCGCTCCTATTTTGCCTTTTTGTCAACGACGTTTCAGATTGTTTTCAGTATGGCAGACCCTTCATGTACGCTGATGATTTAAAAGTCGCTTATCGATATAAACCGGCAGATCGCAACATCGTGCTCGAGCTGATAAAAAAGGATCTTCAGGCCTTCGCCCAGTGGTGTTGCACATGGCGCCTCACCCTTTCATGGCACAAATGTTCCGTTATGGTTGTTGGCGACGATCATCAACCGGAATTAAGCATTGACGGCCACGAACTAAATGTTCCAGCAGTTATCAAGGATTTGGGCATATCCTACTCTAATAGTCTCAATTTGTCAGAGCACTGTGCCCTGATAGTCTCGAAAGCACGCCGAACAACCGGATTTATCCTTAGAAATTTTAAGACTATCAATGTTAGAACTAGCCTTTATAATATGTACGTGAGACCTAGTCTTGAATACTGCTCGCCTCTGTTCAGTCTTCTGCGCACTAGTGAACGGAAGAAAATAGAATCGGTGCAGCACTTCTTCACTAGAAGAGTTTTCACTACAGAACACCGTAACTTAACCTACCAACAAAGGTGCGAACTTATAAAGCTGGATCCCCTATGGCTTCGTCGATTGCAGAAGGGTCTATTTTTACTGTTTAAACTTTTGAATGGTCAAACCTTTAATCCTCTTAGTACAATAAGGCAGCTTGAGCACTCTCGACGCGCCAGTCATCGAGACGTATTTTTATTTCTTCCTATGGCATGCACAGTTAAGTACCGGCAATTCTTTTCAGTAAATGCCATATCAATCTGGAATAAGCTGCCCAAAA
>JAYGXS010000002.1:43017325-43084503 GCA_036362985.1 Ligula intestinalis
TGAATGTAGGGATAGCGGGGCTCCGAAGCGGCAAATCCATTCGCTCATGGTAGCCGAGGACACGGTTACTGCGTCTTGTCATCCGAGAGGTATGGCTTCGGCCCATTTTGTGAAGTAGTCAGCCATGACTAATACGTACTTATATCCCGAGGTGGAATACGGTAGTTCAACTATGTCCATGCCAACTCTTTGGAATGGAAAACCAGTTGGCATGGACTGTAATGGTGCGCGAATCTGTTGAGGTGGTGACTTGAAAGAT
Source organism: Ligula intestinalis (assembly GCA_036362985.1). Lineage (NCBI taxonomy): Eukaryota > Metazoa > Platyhelminthes > Cestoda > Diphyllobothriidea > Diphyllobothriidae > Ligula > Ligula intestinalis. Next base: position 43,017,585 of record JAYGXS010000002.1, read on the forward strand.
GCACTTTTTCGGAATTTTCCACTTCGTTAAAAAAGCTGGTGCTGCTATAAAACGTTATTTTCCTTCATAAATCATAATAAGCCCTATTTTTAAAAAAGATGAGTACTTTTTGCTGTAAGACCTGGGAGGGCCACAGCAAGGGCTGCGTTTGAGTAAGGGGAGTTTCTTGTAAAAATCGTAGGATTTCATGAGTTAGGCCTCCTACTGTAGGCCTCATGTTACTTTGACTCAATCAACTGAACTGAAACGGAAACCTGCTCTTTGCTTTTTGAATAAGTATTGCCATATTTTCATCATTCCCATGCTCGATATACACATTGCATGTCCGCATATCTACGACGAAATAAGATTAATTCGGGAGTCGGTGCGCTAAACCGAAGGTTTGGAGCGTAAATTACGCACACTGCAGCTACTGAAACATCCAGTATAATCGCCGTTTCGATTAACTCAAGGGAGATGGAATGTAAGACGCTATTTTCATCTTGATTCTTGAAAAGACTGAAGCTAAACAAAATCGACCAACCACAACGACATTAAAGTCACGCGCGTACTGCGAAATTTCCTAATGTCGGATACCTTGGAGACTGTGGTCTGTAGACGTCGTCCAACCGAATGTTCATCGGAGGTCGACAAAAATGTTGATGATCAATCGGATTCTAAAGTTGCTGATGACTCCAAACTTCCTAGGCTAACACTTATGGAAGAGATCCTTCTGCTGGGCTATAAAGACCGCGAGGGATACACCTCTTTCTGGAACGACAACATCAGTGTTGGTCTTCGTGGGTGTTTTTTGATTGAGTTAGCATTCCGAGGAAGAATAGCTTTGGAGCCCCCGTCAGCGAGGCGGCGTTTTATCTTGAACAGGAGTGTCGTTGTAGTAAAGGACGTTCCAACAGGTGATATGCTTCTGGATGAGGCCCTCCGTACAATCCATACCAATGAGCCGACCGACGTTAAGTCATGGATTGAGTACCTTAGTGGTAAGTCGTCTCCTCGTTCTCTTTATTTTTAGGTGAAACTTGGAATCCGTTTAAAATTACTCTACAAATGCGGAATGTTAGGGAAAGGATAGCGAAAAATCTGGTCGAAAAGGGGATTTGTTCGACTGAAAAACAAAATTTTGTTATATTCGATATGACGACTCACCCCCTTGTAAATACTCCTACCAAACAGTATGTTATGCAACGGCTAAGGGACTCTGTCCTCTCAAATTGGTCCGAGGACATACAAAAAATGGATAAAAGGTTGTTATCCCTGATTGTCGTTGCACACCGCTCCGATGTCCTTGAGAATGCCTTCACTTCCCTTTCCAACGATCAGTATAACTTTGCAATGAAACACGTGCGCACTCTGCTGGACTTGAATTACAATGAACTTGGCTCCACGGGATCATCAACCGATGTTATGTGGGCTGTATTTGCTGCACTGAGTCCATAGGCATATGCTTTAAACAGTTTCCGGTTTTCGGTGCGTGTTGTCAAACAATATAACTGAACAGACTATTTTACACAGTGCTTTCTTGACGGGTATTTTGCCTCATCTTGTTATCTAAAAACCGATTTTCCTTTGCCGTGCGCACTTTGTCACTCATTATTTTGTCACTTTTTCCTTATGCCCATCAAATTCTTGTACAGAGGTCAGCTTTACTTTACTTAATTTTCAATTAAATTTTGGTAAGAGTGTTTTTATTCTGTTTTATGCGAGTTTTTATTTTGGCAGCCAAGTTTCGCGAAATTAGGTTAGTCCACTGTCTTTTCGCCTTTCAGTTACGCATGTCGCATATTTTTCGGCAGATTAATTCATATGCTTAAAAGCTACTACTGTCTTTACAAAGGTTATAGTTTCGAATCAGTAATCGTCGGGTTTATTGTAATGGATTTGTTGTCTTGAACCTTCTTGGATATCCTTATTTGTCCTTTGTCTTCTTCCTGTATCGTCATTGAAGACATGATGCCATTCTTTTGGTTTCCAAAATACCCTCCGTAGAAATATAGTATATTATCGTACTAGAGACTGGCTTCCCTTCAAATAAGTCACGCTGTCACCTATACCAGAAGTCCAACGGGGTATATACATTCCACTAGCTAATTTCCGATTCAAATCATTTCCGATGTAGAAAAATCAACATTTCTGTGTAATGGATGTCCGATGCTTATTTTCACAATGTATTTCCTCCTCGTACCGATTACTGATCGCCGGTGTTTGCGTAATTCATTTTTTACAGCGTACAGTAAGGAAGCTTCAGGAGCGAACGTTAGAACATTTGCAGCTTGGCTTGTCTGCCGTTCAATATCTGGAAAAGTTGAACTATTACTTATACTTTAACGTCGGCAAGCGGCCGCCTCGTGTAATCTTGTACAAGATCTCTGACTTCGGCGGTGGACAAAATCCGCAATTTTTAGTATTGATGCCGTTTCTTCGACTAGGAAACACCTACCACAGCCCTCAAACTCAAGTATTGGCATGCCATTATTTTTAGAGGCTTGCATTTACGAAGTTAGTGCTGTTCTTGACAGAATTGCATGCATTTGTTTTAGTTTAGACTAAATTTGGTCTAGCGGTCTTAATGTCCGTGGCAACTTTATTGCTGACAACTCAGTGGAGACGGAGCGATGGATTAAGCACTTCGAACACTTTCGATAATCGAGTCACCACGACTTTGCTCTCCTGCAGCGGAGTATTGTACCTCTCCTACCTATCTACTGTCATACCACCTCCAATATAGGAGGGGAGTCATCGATGCAGTGCAAGCTGCTCAGCAAGAAGGCACCAAGAGATGACTATATTCCCACTGGCAATCTCGCCCATGTGTTTGCTATTTAGCCTGGTGATCCACAAGGTTGTATCCTTCTGCCCATTCCGTTCAACTTAGCTACTTACTGGATTATCGAGAAGACCCTACCCGAAGTTACCCTTATTGAGTTTGAAACCCGGCGCCCGCCGACAGATCTCGACTACGATAACGATATTGCACCTATAGTTTTGCGCTTCGAAGATCTACAGTCTATGACATAACGGGTGGTTGAGGTCGCTCACTCGGTCGGTTTAACCATAAGCAGTGGGAAGATAATCGTATTTTCAAGCTGTATTCCTGACCAGGAAAAGGCGCATCTCGAGAAAAATTGTTGTCACATTGAAGAGCTCAGCACAACGCTGCTGCCGTGTAGTCAGAGTAAAGACAACACTGTTCCCAACTCAATGCTATTTGCTGAGTTTTATGTCTTACAAAGTGTACATGGGCCCGACTTGACATCTCTATCGCCACGGACGTCCGTGTGTACTGCACATCCGCCCGGTTGTGAATGCTGGGCTGTGCTTGTGGAACAGTAGCAGAAAGTGAAGGTATTTAGCCCTACTGCTTAAGGGCTACCTTTACTATGGAGTAAACCGACAGTCAATACTCGTTGCGACAACAGCGTGAACGTATCACAAGCCCTCCTCCTCCCCTCCCCACACGAAAGTCGTATGACGTAGTTTGGGTGCTTGATCCGAATCCTTCTTCTTATTGCCGGCATCGAGCCCAATCCGGGACCTGCTCAAGGATCTATCAGATGGTTCTGTTCCACGTACGCCAAACACATCTTCTCGAACCAAGCCTGTGTCCTGTGTGTGCCTTGCAACAACCGGCAACACTTCCGCTCAAGAGGCACTAATTACTCTGATATCACTTCCCTCCATCAATACAGCGGCTCATCATACAGGTGCATAACCTGTCGTCATCCACGAAATGTGCCTGCTCACACGCCGGTACAAGTGCTACCTCCACCTGCCTCATCATCACCTCTAGGAATTCGGCAATCAACCTAATTACTGCCACCTCTAATGTCATTGTCCATGATCCCAGCCTCACCACTACCCTCACTGCCACCACCGCCTATGCCGTGGTCCTCCACGACTCAATCTGTTTCACAGAAACCCTCAGTCCCGCCGCCGCTTATATCGCTGGCCTTTCCAGACGCTTCACCACTGCCATGGCCTTTCTGGGAAAACAGATGAAATCATTAAACTCTTCCGTGATCACGACAAAATAGCGGCTCTCCAGAAGACAAAGCTATCAGCAAAGTCGAAGGTTCCACGCTTTCCGGGCTTTGCCTTCATTCCAAGAGATAGAGCTCGTAACGCTGACCTCCACAGCAACCTCCGCAGACTCGCCTCTTGAAGAGCTCAACGTGCAAGTTACCATTGGACCGTCCATTCTGAATATTCATAACTTACAAATTCCTCCACAAAGCAGCTGTGACACCAAATTCAGGCATCAATAGCCCACATGTTAACGGATGATTCGAAACTCATCTTGGGTGACTTCAATGCCCACGATGACTTATGGTTCTCTAACCTTTCCGGTACTAGAGGTTCTACACTAGCCGACGAGATCAACAACACCAACTTTGGGGTCCTCAACATGGATGGAACGTCCACGAGACTTACTCATTCAGGTACTTGCGCTAGCCCTGACATCTCCATCGTCAGTTGCGACCTATTACTATACACCTCATGGGACTGTCTATGAAAACTGAGCTCTGACCATCTCCCGATAGTTATCACAATCAGCATACATGCTTCCCCGATTCGTAACGCTTGCAAGTGCTTTATGAACCTACGGAAAGCCAACTGGCCCGGTTTCCTTAGTGAAACTGAGAATCTCTTTGCCCAGGCTCCTTTCCCTCCAGCTGTCCGCCAGGGTGCATCGATCTTCAATCGCATCATGCATACCGCTTCTAAGCACAACATCCATGCGGGCAGTGTCTTTGATCCCATCCCAGGATACCTTTCTGATGCGGCCACCTTATCGAGAGAACGTGACGTCACTCGGGCTCAAAATCCTCAACACCCGTCTTTGCTGGCCATCACCTTAGAGATCTCCCGACTGGTCAATGAACAAAAGAGGACCCTATGGCAAAAAAAGCTAGCCACTTTCTCCAGTCGCACTAACACCAGCAAGTTGTGAAAGCCAATCAAATCCATCGGTATAGGAGCGCCTGCTCCTCCTAACCAGGTTATCAAATTCAATGGTATACCGATGAAGACCGACAGGGACATTGCCAACCAGTTAAATGTCCAATTCAACACGATTGCAGTTCATAAATCCTCGAATAATTCAAGGATCGTCAAACATAGGTCGTGCAAACCTCTATTGATGCCGCTCCAATACCATAACTGCGATAAAGCGTGCTAAGAACTCTAAGGCGTTGGACCTGACGACATTACAATGGTACACCTTAAACACCTAGGCCCCCGAGGTGTCGAATTCCTGACCAAGTTATTGAATCTGTCTCTAGCCACGTGCCGTATACCAGCTATCTGGAAAGTGGCCCATTTTCTCCCCAGCCACAGCGGGTAAAGACGCCGCTGTCTCTGACAGTTACCGCCCGATCTCGCTCCTCAGCCCGGCCGTAAAAATACTTGAGCGTCTTATTCTCCCCTCGCTCAATAGACATGCCAACCTCAAAGAGAACCAACACTATATCAGAGCTTTCCACTCTACGTTGTCAGCCTTACAACGCGTCACGGACCGCATTGCATATGGATTCAACAAAATGAAACCTGCGGACAGAACAGTAATGGCCGCCCTAGACCTTACTAAAGCTTTTGACTCGGTCAACATTGACGACTTGATGACATCTCTCATGGATTCGTCTCTACCAAACGAGCTCTGCAGATGGCTGAACTGCTATCTCCGTGGCGGACAAACGCAAGTCGAATTTTCGGGCACGCTACCCAAAGCCCGCAACTCTAGGACAGGAATTCCTCAAGGTTCTGTCATTTCGCCACCGCTATTCAACATCTATATAACTGGCCTCCCGAATACCCCTCCGGAAGTCGAAATAGTGTCTTACGATGATGAATATTACCTTGTTGTCTTATCACCCGAATTTCCACATAGCTGCCGATGCTTTAAATGTCTACATTCCTAGTTTAGTCCGGCACCTAGATTATAAGTATTTGAAGCTATCCACGTCTAAGTCCTCAGTAAATCTATTTACTCCGGACCCCAACGAATACAAGTCCCATCCTCCAATTAAGGTGGAGGGCAATGTCATTGCTTTATGTCAGGTTCCTAAACTCCTGGGCCTCACTCTCGACCCGACGCTGGCTCTACACTGCCATGCTGACATCAAAGCAAAGAAAGCAAAAGCCAAACTCAACACCCTAAAAGCTTTTGCAGGTTCTTCTTGGGGCCAGTACATTGAGACGCTAGTCAGGACCTACCGGGCAACAGGTAAAGCAACGACTGAGCATGCATAACCTATCTTTGCCCCACTGTTTAGCGACACCAACTGGGCAAAAGTCCAACGCGTTGAGAAGGCTGCTCTCCGCATCGTCACGGGTCTGTGTTAAGATGACCAATGTAGATCACCTCTATCAGGAAACTCAAATCCAACCTCTGAAAGCTCACTCTATCATGCAGGCAAAAATCTACATTGCGCAGTCCCATAACCCAGAACATCCGGGTTATCGTCTCTTAACACGCCCTCCACCTGCTAGACGCATGAAGCAATCTACCAGATGAAGGCGGGTTACCCGGGAAAGGAGGGTTACCCGTTAGCCAAGCTGCAGGCTACCGGGCGCGTCCACGGGTGGCGGATAGTGGCGCGGCCTTCAGTGAAGGTTAGCTGCGAAATAAGCAGGCTCCCGGGTCTGGCGAATAAGCAGTCGCGGACGCAGCAGCGACAGTTTTACCAGGGCGCGGTGGGCTGAGGTCTGGCGCACCGACTGCCTTATAAAATGCCGCAAGGCCCAATGACGACACTGTGACATGGCGAGCGTGAACCGCCATTAAATAGGTTTGCCTGCCACCAACACCACTGCCTTGTGGTTAGGTTCTTGAGCCAAAGTGCTAGAGGAGACAACCTCGAACAAATAATCCGAGCGGCCGTTGGGGACCCGCCTGCATTCAAAATTCCCAAGAAACCTCATAAACATGTCAACTTACGATTTTACGACCCATGCTACGGTGTCCGCAGGAACCGACGCGCTCCGCAACCCTTGTCCGGTGGTGCGGGCGAATAATGTGCAAGCTGGACTGGTTAACAAAAAAACGGACTCTTGGTATTAGATGCTGGAATGCGCGAACATTTCTGGAACCTGGTACTCAAAGTCTGACAGCGCACAGTCTCCATGAATATCACGTGGATGTTTGTTGCTTGTCAGAGGTCCGACTCCCCGACTCAGGCGCCCGAGAAATCAAAATCCCGGAAGTCGATTCTTATTTCACCTTGTATCACAGCGGTCCGAGTGACTCATCTGGTAGACACGGTGTGGCTATTGCCCTCTCGGAAGAAGCTAACCGTGCACTTCTAGCATGGGAACCAGTCAACGACCGAATGGCCTATGTTCGACTAAAAGGCCATTTTACGAACATCTCGGTCGTATCTGTGTATGCACCTACGTCGGCGGCTGAACAGCAAGAGAAATATAATTTCTACTCGCAGCTGCAGGAGCTAGCTGAACGACTCCCTCGTCGAGATCTGCTAATTTTTGCCGGGGATTGGAATGGCCGGACTGGGCCCGGTGACCCGACAAACAGCCACCTTCTTGGTCGTTTTGGGCTTGGCTCTCGAACGGACAATGGTGAGAGGATGCTGCAGTTTGCCGAACAGAACCGACTGTTTGTTACCAACATATGCTTTCAGCATCGTCACAAACATCTACTGACTTGGTATTCGAACGATGGCCGTACCGCCAGTCAGATCGATTACATTCTAGTTGGTTCACGGTTTCGCATCTGGGTCCACGATAGCAGGTCGATGCGAGGTGCTGAAACGGGTAACGTCCACGGGTCTGACCATGTTTTGCACGCGCCTGAAGCTTCACCTCTCATCTGTGCCCAAACTGCCACGTGCAAGACGCCTTGATGTCGCAAAGCTCTGGCAAACCAACACTACCGAGGCTTTAAGCACTGAAATCCAGTCCCGTCTTATGACCCAGGCTGACAACGAGGACAGTAGCAAGTGGCCATCACTGAAGACATCCATCTATGGGGCAGCTGAGGAGATTCTCGGATTCACTCAGCGGTGCCGCAGTGACTGGACCAGCGGAAGAATCCTGCAGCTATCGGCTGAGACGACTCGAGTCAGGTCCCGGAACGAGGCCTCCTTCCGCCAACTTCGAAAGCTGACAGAAAAGTCGGCTAGAGATGATCGGCAGAAGTATTGGTTCGAAACGGTGACTTCTATGGAGCAGGCTTCTAATGTTGGTGACACCCGAAAATTGTACCAAATCATACGCCAGGTTAGTGGTAAGCCCCCGACACTCTGTGATTCTGTTCGCGATGTGAATGGAGGATTTATTGCCGACAACTCGGCCAAGGTCGATCGCTGGCGTGAACACTTCGAGCACCTACTCAAATTTGACGAACAACCCATCACACCCTCCCTCTCCTCCACAGCGGAGTTTCAATCCTCTCCTGCCTACGCAGTGTCGTGTGACATCCCTTCCGAAGACGAAGTTACCGATGCAATGCAGAGGCTACGCAACAACACGGCGTGCGGAGAGGACGGTATTCCTGCAGAAATCTGCAATTCCTGTGTCGACACGCTGGCTCCTCGGCTCCATGAGGTGATTGTACAGGCGTGGCGAGAAGAGACCGTTCCCGATGACTGGGGCTCAGGTATCCTTGTACCTGTCCACAAGAAGGGAGATAAGACAAGATGCGAGAACTACCGTGGCATAAGTCTTATCGATGTTGCTGCAACGATCTTCGCTGTTGTTCTTCTCAGGCGCTTCCAGTCTGTACGTGACTCCAGGACACGACCCAACCAAGCCGGATTCCGAACTGGGCGTGGATGTGCGGATCAAATATTCACACTGAGGCGCACTCTAGAATTCCGCCATAGCTACCAGCAACCGACGGCCGTTTGCTTCGTCGACTTTGCCGCCGCATTCGATTCCATCCATCGTGAGTCCCTTTGGCGAATAATGGAACTGGATGGAGTGCCGACCAAACTCATTGCGACGATTAAGGCCTACTATCGGTCTACCACCGCACGGGTCCTGGTCCACAACAATCTCTCTCAGTCGTTCGATATCCGGTCTGGTGTCCAACAGGGCTGCGTCCTTTCGCCCATTCTGTTTAACTACGTCATTGACTGGATTCTCGGCAAAGCCCTAAATGAAGAGGACGGTGTTGAACTTGCACCCGGACGCCGACAAACTGATCTTGACTACGCCGATGATATAATGCTGTTAGCTTCAAACTTTGATGGTCTACAGTCAGTAGTGTCCCGGTTAAATGAGATCGCTATGTAGGTAGGCATGTCCATAAATTCCGGAAAGACGAAGTTGTTCTCGAGCTGCATCCCTGACCAGGAAAAGGCACCTCTGGGGATTAATGGCCATCAACTTGAAGAAGTAGACAGCTTTAAATACCTCGGGGCGAGGCTGCTACCGAATGGGCAGAGCAAGGACGACATTGTCTCCCGTATCAATGCTGCTCGCTGGGTTTACTCAATCCTTCGAAAGCGCCTATGGATCCGACGTGACATCTCCATCGCCACGAAGATTCGTGTATACCGTGCATCCATCCGGTCAGTCCTCCTCTATGGATGTGAATGCTGGGCTGTGCGCGCTGAAGATGAGCGAAGACTGGAGGACTTTGACCACCAGTGCCTGAGGACGATCCTGCGAGTTAAGTATAGCGACTTCATCTCAAATGAGACAGTCCGCATCCGCTGCGATCGTATCACGAGGATATCTCAGGCCATTCAAGAAAGGCGACTGAGGTGGTTTGGACACGTTCTCCGTCGTCCACCCCACGAGCTTATCTATGCTGCCCTCGACCCGGCACCACAGCCCACCTGGAAACGACGAAGAAAAGGGCAACTGAAGACCTGGTTAGACACCGTCCGTCAAGACATGGAAGCAGTTCTTGGACCTTCTATCTTCGGCCTCCGTCGCTGGAGAAGGGACTGGGTAGAGCTTTCGAGATCCGCTGCCGCCAATCGCCACGCATGGAGAGGTACCGTTCGTGACATCATTGAGGCCGGCTAAATCAGGCATGATCACAGCCGTAACAAGTACAAGTACCATAGACGCCTACCGCTCACATGCTTCGGTGTATCCTACTAATCTACCGACACCAGACCTCGTTAAGCGTATCCACACCGAAACTCTCGAGCAAGCCATTAGCAGCTATAAACCTAACAGAGTCCTCAACACTCCTCCGCCGGTCGGCGACGTCATGGCTAGAGAACGTGGGGCCAACCTGTCCAGAAACGCCAGAACCAGACTATTCCAGCTGCGTTCCGGCTTATCCACGCTGCTGAATTAATTCAAATGCCGTCTCACCTCATGCTTCGACAACGTCACGGACAATTTTCCCGACTGCCTCATGCCTTCCCACACAACGTGCCACCTCGTCGATTGCCCGGCCAACCCTATGGACCTACGCCTAAGGACCTATGGCTTCGCCCAGAAAAAGTCGCCGAATTCCTTCATCTTTCTTAAAAATTGTATACCTTCATCTTTCTTAAAAATTTATAGCATATATTCTGGCAAACTAGGTTAAGGGAGTAAGTTAGTACAACAACAACACGCAGATAGCAAACGAGGATAAACTCAAAACCTGGCTCAAAATGGTTTGTCAAGACTGGGAAATGGTTCTCAGACCTTCAGTATCCGGTCTACGTTGCTGGCGATTAGTAAGCTGTCCAGAAGTGCTATCGCGGATAGTCATGCGTGGACAGGTATAGTCTGTGGCATTATCGATGCTTGTTAGATGAGGTATGCTAATAGAGATAACAAGTGCACGTACACGAGCTGTGCATCTTAAATTTGGCAGGTAACTGCAAGATCACATTTTTGCCAGTTACTGGTAATTTTTAATTCTCTATCGTTGGAAATGCATAGGTTGTTCGCCAAATAGTTCGACAGTGGATCTATCGCCCCTCATCTCCATCTCTGTTTTTCATGACGGAGCTGCCCCTCCCGACCACGCTGCTCCTACTCCTCGCCGTCGGGATTGAGGCCAATCCGGCCGGACTCCTGATCCAAAAAGGGCTACTAGCCAGCCAGCTCTACCGCTATAACCCTTTTCGTGTACGTACGGTACTCAAACAGTCTTCCCTGCTAATTTCATCTGTTAAACTTAATGACAAAAAATTTTCGGACTCAGCACCCGGCATGCGTTATATAAAAATGGTCATTTGCGGTCAGGTTGACGTCTGGTTTTGATCGAAAGAGCAATAACATGCAGTGGTGTACGCGAACTTTCAAGATTGAAGTCCCTACAGGTTACTGAACCGTATGAATATCCGTGCTTGAACTAGGGCTTACGAATTGTGAATCATCGCAGGTGACATTGTATGAGACCGTTGAGGAAGGTCAAATTAAATTCGACAGAGCGCCGTGCTTAATAAGGACATACTGTCCTTCATGGTCATCCTAGGCTAGTAGACACTGATCTGCGGAAACCAAAATAGCCAATCAAAGAGGTGTAAGTCTCATTTGTGACAGAGTTTGTTAAACTTTGCATCATACATCAAAGGAACAATTAGATCTATCTCAGTCGAACGTCATTGTCCACAACAACCAAAACTGCCCTGTATGCTGTTTTATGCAAGCAATACTCCTCGAAATAATTTAACGAAGCGGCACAACTCGTCCAATGAAATTATAGTAGGTGAATATATGAGTTGTACGCCTGAAGGGGAATTAACTAGACTGCCGCAGATTTGGATTCGCCCTTATATTCATTAATCCTGATACTCCACTCGTCTTTAATGTTTATAACGTGCGACTAAATTTCCATGATTACTCAGCTAATGCTTTCCTCCGCATTGACTGGGGACTGACCGAACGGCTGTCCGGCAAATGCAGATCTCTGTGGTGATGAAGATATTTCATCAGGTCCATAGAAAAAAAATCCTGTAAGCCGCGTTGATTCGGAAAACGACGGTGCTCATAATTAGTCTTTTTTACTGCATTTGCCCCTCCCTGGAGTTATTTGACCTTCCACTCCTTCAAGCTGATACGTATTCATTTCGAGGGGTACCTTCTTCTGGTCGGAAGTGCAGCTGGTCTTTCCAGCTTTATAGGCCAACTGATTGACTAAGCGACGCTATTTGCTTGCGGCACTACTTTGTGTTGGTCATTATAGTTTGTCGTCAGTATGCCGCTTTCTTTAGCGTAGTCAGCGTCAGTCGGACGACACTGGGAAGCAAATCAATACCTTGGAGATCGCATGGACCATTCCAGAGATTTAGTTAGTATTCATAGTCGCAACCGATAGTACAGCGGAACTGTGGCTCAATTATAGCCTTGCATTTAATGGCATGTGCTGATTAAATAACACAGGTTTGAGTCTCCGGTCTCGCAAACCTGGGCTTCAGTAAAATCGCCTGATTTCGTTTAGTAAACTATCCATGGCCGTCCTACTCTCCATGGTCTTCGTGTGGTAGCCCTGTAGAATTGGAGAAAATTGACCAAAGGGATATGTGCAATTCTGATCTACTAGAATCAAGACTGCTGCTGTATACTTTTTGTTGTATGTGCCTCTAAAATGGAGTTGCTTTCGTAGGATACACTAGACAAGTCCACCATTAGATTCTCATTTATTTCTATTCCCAAAACTACTTAATTTTGTGGTTAGGCCTCGTCCACTTCACGAGTCAGTAGTTAAGTGGCCGTGGGCTGTACCAGTTTTCCACTCTGGGATGACCCATAATCCGTTTAACTATAAGGGGCCGCGGGCAACGCTTACTCGAGAAGAATGCTTTTCACTGATTAATGCTGTGCATATTGCTAGCCATGTACGTTTTTTTCAGGAAGCAGCGCGCGGGTTGACGTCTGTACAAATGCGAGGAAGGGTGCAGTGGTGCATAGCTTTGCACGGGCTAATGGAGGCTTGCGCAGTGTCGACCCATCTCTCTCTTTCCATGTCCACCCAGACGTATGCAGGGCGATTGGATGTTCGCCCAGGTGTTGTGGCTAACGAAGCATTGGCTGCCGTTTTTTGCTTGCTTCTATGACTTAATACTTCGACCCCCGCGAGCCAGACTTGGTTCATTGACTATCACACTGGTGACGGTTGCCCTAAGACACCATAAAGATTGCGCTGGATCGGTGATAGCCCGAGAGGTGATGGAGTATCAGTCCCATTATCTTACCTGCCGGCTACCAGTGGCCAAACCAACTTGGGGTAAGATAAGACGCAGTAAATTAGGCCTCCATCTCTCGCTTGCCACACTTTTGCATTTAATTTGGGTCTGCCTGCCAGCGTTGATCATTTGGAGGCACTCCATTGCGTAGTTAACAGATAGCGCCAGGCAGGGTTGATCGACTATCTTGCCAGTGTTCGTGTCGTCTGTCAATCAGATCAAAAACTCTACAGTCTGGACGGTATCCGTTTTATTATTCTCTGTTTATAGACACAAGTTCGAGATCATTAACCCAGTTAGTCAAGTATTGCAGGAACGCTGTCATGATGAATGAGGTTGAGAGATGCTGATTATCCCGTTAAGGTGTCCAGGAGCCCATCTTTAACTGGCCACAGGCTCCGGAATTCAGTTGGATTCGGTGGCAGTTTCCAGATAGCTGACGGCAACGCGACAGCAAAGAGGAAGATGAAAATATTTGTCGCTCGAATAAATGAAAAGGTTCGCCTTCCAGGTATCTGCATGGATAAGGAAGAAAAAGTGTCGAGCACCGGATCAATTGATTTATTGTCCTGAGCTTTCGAACTCTGAAGATGGACTCCTGTAAGAGTTCGAAAGCTCAGGACAATAAATCAATCGATCCGGTGCTCGATACATCTTCTTCCTTATCCATACTTGGCTCTGTTATGCCTCAATAATATCCTCAGTCTACTTCTGGTTTTCTGGTTTGACTTTTTGAGCAGAAGCAATGCCAACTGATCTTTCCATGAGTAGCAGAATAACTTTTAGAGTTAACGAAACACCTGCATCTCCGAGCCGCTAGTCAGATTTCAAAAACCACCAGACGGGTTGTCTTCTGGACTTGGTCTAGCGTTTTGACGACCTGATTTCAAGAGGGCTCGTTCCTTTTTCCGAAATAGAGCTCGATGCACATCATCCTACCTGAGATCAAGTCAATCACGTATCCATTCTACATTATTAAATATATTCTCGATCACAACCTTCAGAGAATAGTGTGAATGGCTCACGTGGCGCTGCGCTTATCACGAAATTCTCGATGGCCATTTTCAACTGCGCTATCATACCAAGCCACTCGGAGCCTGAGGTTGAGTTGCGATTTGCTGATGAAGACCAGACATCAGCATTCCGGTCATCGACCTCTTCTGGCGCTCCTCTGAAATACATTTTGACAGTTCCCTTTTAACATAGGTTTTCTGTGCCTAATCACGAGTTCACTCCGCTAGGGGTTTCCTGTGATATGCTACGCAAAAGCCTTCGCTGCTATGCGGGTTTGACTCTTACCGAGGCCGCGAACTTTTCATAATTGGGTCAACTGAATTAAGGTTAATCTGTACTTCCCCCTAACAATAAAGTGAGCCTAGCAGTCATTCTGGTGGATTCTAGATGATTGCTTAGCAAATCCTACCTGGGCAGTTAGCTTGCTGTTCTGTAATGGTGGATTTCATACAAGTAGTAAGTTGGACGGGTAAAATTGATCCAAGTGCGGTTAAATTCACGGTGCACGGTAAGTCTTGTAGCTGGATGGTAGAGCGCTAGCTGCGCAAAAGCCTTCCTTGTTGTGTGGGTTCGACCCCCACCGAGGCCGCGAATTTTTCACAATTGAGTCAACTCAAATAAGCAAATCTGCCAAACCTCCCTAATGGTATGATATGCATCGTATAGTTTACGGAGGTTTTCCACTACCATACATGTGGGCTTCTGATATATCCTTTTTAGAAGGGCAGAATATTTTTGGCAAGGAATACACAGCAGGTAGGGTTGATTGGGCCTAGACGCAAAAAATAGTGCATAAGGGATTCTGCTGCTTGCAACATCGTCAGCACTACAATAGTGAGTAAGTGAGAAATCAGGGCGATATGGTAGACTCTACAGTTATTACGGAATCAGATTGAATAAGTGGCTGATAGTGAGTGACAGCAGGACTACCGGCTTACCCGTTAACATGCTTACTACCTGTTCGGCGCGTCTACAGATGGCCAATAGTGGGGCGGCCTTGAGCGAACGTTAGCTGCGAAATAATCAGGCACTTAGGTCTTATAAACAAGCAGTCGCGAACCAGCAACGACGTTGTTGCCAATACATGAAGGGTTGATATCTTGTGCGCCGAAGCCCGATGAAGGCACTGTGACACGGTGCCTGTCAACCACCATGAAGTAATTTTGCCTGTCACTGCCACCTTTAATCAGAACGCTAAGTTAGACAACCACGAGCAAACAATCTGAGCGTCTGTTAGGGACCCGCCTGTACTTGAACTCCCCAAGAAACCTCATGAAATGTCCGGATAAAGAATCGCGATTCATACTACGACATCTGCGAGAACCAACGCACTCCGCAATCCTGGTCCAGCCGTGCGACGTAATAGTTTGAGAACTGGACTGTTCAACTTGAAACAGACTCTAAGTACTGGATGCTGGAGTATCCAGACATTCCAGGGCTCTGGTATCATAAGTCTAACGATGGGTAGTCTTCATCAATACAATTGGGATGTCTGTTACCTGTCTGAAGTCCGAATCCTCAACTCAGACGTCCGGGAAATAAAAATTCCGGGCGTCACCTCCCGCCTTGTCCTCTACCACAGTGGCCCACGTGACCCGTCTGTTAAACATTATGTGGCGATCGTCCTCTCGCAAAAAGCCAACCCTCTGCTTGCATTTGTCCGAAGCAACCACAAAAAGCTTACGTGCGACGGAAGGGTCACTTTACGAACACTTATGTCGTCTCTGTTTGCGCACCTACACCAACTGCCAACAGTGCGGCAAGGAAAACTAATCGCAGCTACAACTAGTAGATAAAGGACTCTTTAGCAATGATGTACTGTGTGTTGCCAGGATCTGGATCCGGCGACTCCGAAAACAGTCACTAAAGTAGCAGAAACTAAACCTCTTCCTGTTACTCATGTCTCTGATGACGAATCCGCGACGGATATCGAAACGTCAGGCGAATAAACATTGTCCCAGTGATCGAGTCTTCTTCTTCTCAGTCAATAGTGTCGATAAAAGCGAAGAGATGGGTTCCAAGAAGCAGTTCAGAAGAAAATGTGATCGCTTAGATAAACCACTCAATTGTTGTTGCACGTTCATAGTCTCCGAAAATGGCCTATTGTACTAGACAAATACGAGTACTATCTGAATGATCGCGAGTTCTTCTTCTCTGCAAGAAGTTTACTGGCCTGACGTTTTGGATTCTTATCCGCATCCATCATCAGAGAGAGAGCGAGTGAGTGAGTTTGTGAAATATGGGCTTCAGCTGTGGCGAAATGCAAATATCCTCCCTGGAGATATATTTTGACCCTTTCCTTGTCTAATCAATCTTTTCTCACCTCTGGTTATGGGCTCGAGTTTATTTTTTAACACTTTGACTGCGACGTGCGCCATGTATGGTACACGTCTAGGACTGAAGTAATGCAGGTTTGAACACGCCGCACCACGGGCATACAGGCTATTTTGAGAGTCGCAGTCCGCACGCTCTGAGGATTATTTAATTACTAATAGTTTACGCTTACTGACGCCAGTACATTTTAAATGTTAGATATGGTGTTTTCCGACACGCTTTTTTAACCAGTAGGTAGAGACTTTGTACCCCATATTTCTTGAACAAGCTGGTGGATTATTTTTTTTGTGGGAAACGAGGTTACCACAGTCGGACCCGGCAGGCAGAAAATACAGGATGAATAGCAATGACCAGAATCGAATGAACCGGACGAAAGTATAATGTAAGGAGCCAGCATTCATTCGCAAGACGCTACTGACGTTGGCCCGTCACGTGGTCGGACAGTCGGAGTTAGTGTCCTTAGCTCGACTAATGCGTACTGGCGATCGTGGAGCCAAGGACCCACGAGAACACGTGCATATTTCTTCCTATCCGACTGTTTGACCATCGATTCCACCGATACCCACCGTTTGCTCCACAGCCTGGTGGTGGTGCAGGAACGGTGACTTACGCATGAATTAGCTTTACTTGATAGCAGACTTACACGGCATCTACCACACTCTCTCTTCCCTCACCCACTTATGCATGGTGTCAAAACAAAGTCAAGAAAACCAGAGGCGGCAGGAGCCGCCATGTCTCACTCAGATCCCACGGAGTGGGATTGCCATAAAAACTACGTTTGGCTGGTAGTTAAATCTGCATCAACGCGCGCCATCAACACCTGAATAATGCCTGTCATGCCCCAATCTGGTCCCCGTGTTTCGCTATCCAGCCAGCTCGGCTTAGCCAGACCACCGGTTGACTGTGTCAGCTGCTTGCTCAGGTCAGGTATTGGAGAAAAGAAGTACATCATAGAGCTTACAGCGGGTTTATTCCGTTTATTCGGGTTATTGCTCCGCCAGCCAGAACTCAGGGTAGCTCTGCTGAAGGACATTTTGCGTCCTTGCTGAC
Organism: Ligula intestinalis; assembly: GCA_036362985.1. NCBI lineage: Eukaryota > Metazoa > Platyhelminthes > Cestoda > Diphyllobothriidea > Diphyllobothriidae > Ligula > Ligula intestinalis. Next base: position 43,035,080 of record JAYGXS010000002.1, read on the forward strand.
TGAAGCTTCAGTCACATGGTCTGCTATGCTAGCGCGCAGAGCTATCGAGAATTCCAGCAGCATGATAATGGCGGTGGTGATGATGCTTATTATGATGACGTTGATGTTGATAGCGGCTGGCGGTAATAACAAGGATGAGGGTGCCAGAGATTATAATGATGGTGATGGTACTCTCAACGAGGAGGAGGAGGAGGAAGATGGTAGTAGTTGTGGTATTTGTAATAATAGTGATGATGATGACGATTATTTAAACCCTATTAAGGTGCTGAAATCTGAGTGACGTGGTGGTGAAAAAAAGATCTTGGGATCCAGAGTGGCAGCTTAGGCGTGTTTCGATTACCTGGTATTCGCCGACTAGTACAAGCTAACATCAGTCAGTCTGGTCTGGCATTTGTGCAACCCACCCGCCCACAACTGAAGATGTCAAGGAGAGAGTTGATGCTAGCTAGGTAGCTAACGAAATTGCCTTAGTAGATTAAACAAGAGAGCGGTAGTCCAAGCCGTCATCGCTATTCAGCCAGTCGTGGCATAAATACACCCGCAATCAGGCATACGATACACAACAACAAGACAAATCTGGAAAAGTTGAACAGGAACACTCATCCCATTGTGCCTTGGACTCAATCTCAAGCCCCATTACCAGCCGCCCAAGGGCGAGTATATTATAGGCAGCAATAGATTCCCAACAAAGACAAAGAAAACTGACTTATAAGCTGTCAGCAGCCAGCCGTACCCAACCCCAGATTTTGCGACATCTGAGGTCTGAACTCACAACCTTTTGGCTAGAAGTCGAACGCCCTAGCCATTGAACCACAAACTCGCCGTCGTGTTGCTTTCAATCAAGTATACTAACTGTGGTAGTGCTATTTCTGCCTCTAATGTACTAGCCGCCGAGCGGTGGCTAGCGAGGCTCGAGATTGAACCTCAAGGCGCAGCAGTAAGGTTATGTCCCCTAACGCGACTGATGAGTGTACCTTTACCCCTGTTTCCATGTTCGATCGCGACAGACAGGACAACTAGTCAACGGTTCAATGGTTAGAACGTTGATCTTATATCCGACGTGGTCACCCGTGTGCTTTAGAGGACAGTGGTCTAGGGACGTTGCCTGGCGCGTGAATAAGATAAGAGTAGACTTGCGCTGCATCTGTCGCACTCTCTCCGCCTTCCCCCCCCATCTGAACCCACTGTTATGACCAAGTTAAGGAAGACCAGAGGTGTGGGCGGGTGCAGGTGGCTGGCGTGGCCAGAGCTGTCCCTAAGCGGACCGCCAAACCTGGCTCAGGTTCCGTGGAGTGGTGCGTGACATAGAGGCCGTAACAAGTGTTCCCCACAGTGGTTTGGTTGAACGCCTAGGCGCTGGCTTAAGCCGCGCCGAATCCCCGCATCAGAGGGCTGGCCGACACGGACAGTGAACTGATGCCTAGCAGAGGGAGGAGAGAGAGCGAGCTCATGAAACTTGAGCGTATTCCTCCGACGCGCCCTTAAGCTGTCGTGGTGCGCTAAAAACCGTGACTGGATAACTTGATCCGCTACCCGGGCCGAAGATTCGTCCTGAAATGGATCCGTCTTACAGTTGGCACTTCCACTTAACTAGGCTCCAATCCGTCACCTTTATCGTTTGGTGAATGTTTGGTCGTGTATGCACGGACCAGGCGTATGTGGTGCGTGTACACTGGTCGTTTATCTTTTTCAGCCGTTGTGCTCGATCCTATCTCCGATCTACCTAACTGAGCCTTGACCCCGGATCCAAGTTGCGTAAGGGAAGGCAGGAGAGTGCAGCAAATGTCTCGCGTGTCTGCTATTTCTTAAAAATAATTTACGCACTGTTTACTGTCCCTGTGCTCTCCTGGCTAATTGGTGCAAGGTGGACTGTTCTTATCCTCTGCTAGGGATGTCCTTCCGCTGGACCCCACCCCTTAGATTCGAACCCGCGTCAGTAGGTCATGGAACACCACTCTTGTCAATGCAATAACTGGCTCATGTCATGCCGGCTAGATAGGTGCATACCCCTCTAAGTACTCTGAGTCAAAAGGACCTGCATGCAATGGTGAGAATGTTAAACAGGATCATCTCCCGTATGCGCTAGCATCCGGCTCTGGACTATCACTGGCTGGTGTCGCCAAATAATTCAGAAATCGCACATAGAAATGGTCATATTCACAGTTGACCTTGATCACACTGATCTTTGAGCAGGCTAAGAAGCTCTCCGAAGAAAAACAGATAGCCGATGAGGCTCACTTCGCTGAAAATCCTTCCCTTAATGTTGCGAAACTCTTTTCGCGTACAGTAAAAGCGCAGATGAAAACGCAGCACCCCATACTTAGAGATGCTTTAGGAAACCCCACAGCTGACGCTAAGCTGACCGCCGATAGCTTCAATGCGTTCCTATCCAAAACGTTTAGTGAAAGCTCGTTCGCTGTACCTCCGGTTATCCAGGCTTGGACGGGTGCCATACTCGAAACCATAAGTTTTACCGTCTGGGATGTGACTGTAGCCATTCGTCGTTATCGTCAATCCTATAGTCCAGGACCAGATGGCGTCCCAGTTAGCCTACTAAAAGCTGAAGCGAATGATATCTTTCCGTCTATTCTTTGTAAGGTATTTAATCTTGCTCTTGAGAGCGAAACCTTTCCTTCGTTGTGGAAGGAATCGCACATAATGCCTATTCGCAAGCATGGCCGATCGACATCATTCGACAACTTTAGGCCAATAAATACACTTCCCGCAGCATCGAAGATCTTGGAGACCTTAATCAAAGAAAAGATGATGCGTCACTTGACAGAGAACAACCTGCTCAGTACAGCTCAACATGGCTTTCTCGAGAAACGATCTTGTGACACCTGCCAGCTCTCTTTCTTTGATTATGTGCTGCAATCTAGAGACAGCGGTTTTGCCACTTATAGCGTCTATTTTGATTTTACTAAGGCCTTTGATCGGGTCGATCATAACCTCCTCCTTCTGAAACTGGCCTCCTTCGGCATAGGTAGCAAGCCTCTGAACTTCATATCTTCCTATTTGGATGCTCGCACACAACGAGTAAAAATTTCCAATGTTATCTCCAACCCCACGCATGTGAGGAGTGGAGTTATACAGGGTAGTGTACTGGGTCCGCTCCTATTTTGCCTTTTTGTCAACGACGTTTCAGATTGTTTTCAGTATGGCAGACCCTTCATGTACGCTGATGATTTAAAAGTCGCTTATCGATATAAACCGGCAGATCGCAACATCGTGCTCGAGCTGATAAAAAAGGATCTTCAGGCCTTCGCCCAGTGGTGTTGCACATGGCGCCTCACCCTTTCATGGCACAAATGTTCCGTTATGGTTGTTGGCGACGATCATCAACCGGAATTAAGCATTGACGGCCACGAACTAAATGTTCCAGCAGTTATCAAGGATTTGGGCATATCCTACTCTAATAGTCTCAATTTGTCAGAGCACTGTGCCCTGATAGTCTCGAAAGCACGCCGAACAACCGGATTTATCCTTAGAAATTTTAAGACTATCAATGTAAGAACTAGCCTTTATAATATGTACGTGAGACCTAGTCTTGAATACTGCTCGCCTCTGTTCAGTCTTCTGCGCACTAGTGAACGGAAGAAAATAGAATCGGTGCAGCACTTCTTCACTAGAAGAGTTTTCACTACAGAACACCGTAACTTAACCTACCAACAAAGGTGCGAACTTATAAAGCTGGATCCCCTATGGCTTCGTCGATTGCAGAAGGGTCTATTTTTACTGTTTAAACTTTTGAATGGTCAAACCTTTAATCCTCTTAGTACAATAAGGCAGCTTGAGCACTCTCGACGCGCCAGTCATCGAGACGTATTTTTATTTCTTCCTATGGCACGCACAGTTAAGTACCGGCAATTCTTTTCAGTAAATGCCATATCAATCTGGAATAAGCTGCCCAAAAGTATTAAAACCCAGCAAAACTACCCTATGTTTAAGAGAGCTGTAACTAGTTTTCTACATTCAGGACAACTTTCCCGAATTTTGGGTGCTGACTCGGTGGAATCTCTCTTTCACTCTGATGGCGTTCGTGGACTTTGAACCCCGCCAGGCTTCACTGCTGAAGATAATGCGGCTGAAGCAGCAACCCGCAGTCTGCTAACCCTTCAGCCGATAGCTCGCAACTTTTGCCGACAACCATTGATGAAAGACTGAGAACACTGTGTTCTTGTGCCAACCCTCTCCGTCTGGAACTTATGTTTTTAAACGATATGAAACAGTTCTCCTGCTGATGAGTCAACTCAGCTTACAACTGTACATTTATTCCGTTTGTATCATACCTTTGAAGGCAGGTTTTTTTCACTTGAAACAAACTCCTAATCTCGCCCAGTATTGACGAAACAAAAAACCTGAAACAAAACCAATACTGGCTGCAACATAAGGAGTTTGTTTTAGGTTTTTTCCGGTCTTCGAGGTGTTGGAAGGCGCCCAAGAGGTGCATTACCAACTCTTTACAATTGCCTGTAAACTGGCATAATAAACATATTATTATTATTATTATCATTATTATTATTATCTTCTTTCTATGAGATTCAACGGATACAACAGCCTGTGCATATGTAATACTAAACAGGACGCGGGAATAGTAAGGCCCCACCCAAGTTAGAAAAGTGGTTGTGCGCTTAATTCCAGGCAGCGGAATTACTCCCGTGTTCCAACCCTAACTTAAACCTTAACCCTAAATGTAACTCTAGCTTGCCTTAACGCCAGCCGTAGCCCTAAACTCAAACCTAATCCTAAATATAACCCTATTCATAACCCTGTTATCTCTGGTGTTTGGCGCAAAGGCACATGTGTAGTGGTTGCCGCCTGTCCGATGTCTGGCTTTCCTCTCGTGATCTCAATCTGTCTGGATGTCAAGGTCGTTGCCGTCGTCAGACTTACTGCCGCGAGACATGGACTACCCACACGCTGTCCAACAACGGTGTCAAATAACATTCCGTCCAACCAATCACAGGCCGACCTAGCCAATTAACGCGCTCTCTGTCTTCAGTCCTGACTGCTCTCAAAACAGTCACTTGGGATCCGGTCGATCTCTTAAGAGGACGTGCTCTCCCAAGTCAATTTACTCTCATCTATTCTCCGTTCCTTTGTGTACACAATACATTCTTCCTACTACTCTGGCCTTTAACGACTTCTCTCTGCACTAAGTAACCATGGTCGGAAGATCGCAGTTGCTGGGTTTAACTCACTTAACCCCCTGCGATACATGTATTGCTGACAGTTCTTTTAATCATGTCCTATTTAGAGGGCCATATAAGTCACCTTTACTTATGCGACAAGCGGTGCAATCAAATAATGTGTCTGGACTAAACAGGACATCTGTAATTAATCAGTGTTACTGATAACGATAAAGACCCTGGAATGGCTATTTCTGACTCTGCCAGTGATACTCTATCCTCGAGGCACAGTGCCTAGATTCCAACACGTGTCAGTAGGTCATGAAACACCAATCTTGTGAATGCAATAACTGGCTCATGTCATGCCGACTAGATCGGTGCACATCACTGTAATTTAAGTACTCTGAGTCAACACGACGCTTGCTCCCTCCCTATCTAGTGTGATGGTGCGAGCGGTGATCGATGATCAAATGACTCTGAATCCACCCGTTGGGTGCGTCAGCATCTGGCGCTGTATTTTCCTTGGCTGATGACGGCGGCTGAACCACAAATGGCCATACCAGTTCCTTCCTGTCTCTCTCAATCATTGATTTCTGGCCACCCTGAGACCGCCTGCATGAGTAGCAGATCTCCAGGCCCCAGGTACAACATATATTTACGTATTTCCGTTGTGCGATCAGGATGGATTAGTGAACTTTACTGTCGTGTGAAATGAACAAGTATGAAGAAAGAGCTATCACAGTACTCTCGCCACATCTTCATAATGCGCTGGTTTGAGTCTTGGTTAAAAAGGGTTCCAGGAGACGAAAATTAGCGATAGATACCTGATAATTTTTTCAAGGTCAGCTGTTCTATGGAGACATTCCGTTTCTGGATATGTTTTTTTCCCCTTTTTCTATTCCAACAACCTTTTTGCTCAAGTGCTTTCGTCTGCCGAACCCGATTATCCTGTTTGGAAGAACATGGGTTAGCTGGTATGACTCGTGCATGCATCAGAATACCGTATTTCAAAGTCATCTTAAACTTATGCGGACATGAATCTGGTTCTCCAATCATGTAGTAACTCATTAAACGAAAACAGTCACATCCAAAGTAGTTGATTTCACAATTATCGTCAGTCTTTCGAGTGCATGACCGTAAACTGTACGATGCCTTCTGATACTAAAACACTGACTTCCACACGTTGAGCAAGACATAGTTAAGATGGCATAAAAGAGAGCTAGAACTACGGAAACGTAGTTGGCCTCACCCGACATTTAGGAATGTTGCTGGATTTCGTCATCAGAGGCGGCATTTCCCCGACACTATCGCAAAAAGCAAAAGGCTGCAGGAAGGCTTGGTGAACAAGTACCCTCAATTCTCTCATCATGTGATCCCTTTAAAAGATCATTTTGCTGGGGTGCAGATGATCGCCGGGGAGGGGCGTTACTAAGGAGTCCAGAAGATGAGCGAATCCCGCAGTTTTGAAGATTATGAAATGCCACCTATGGAAGAACCTCCATCTCATATAAAGATCTGCGCTAAATACTGGCCCAGGACTGGCGACTCACAAATAACCCGCTTTTACATTGCTTTACCCTATGGTGGCCAATACCGGCAAAAGTTCCTATTTATTCCCTACCCTTGTATGCGATAAACTATTTTTTCCACTCTGGCTTCTTACTTCTTTTTGCCACAAGGAACCCGGCCTGAAGATCACAATGGCAAGGGTTTGACCTATTAACTTAAGCCATTGTGATAGATGTTCTATATAGACTTCTCATCGCTGTTTACGAACGTCCCTGTCACTGAGACAGTCGATTACGTTTGCGAATAAGCAGGCGATCCAAAGACCGACGAATGCACTAAAGGAACTATTACTTTAGTACACATTACATGTTCAGTCCTTTTTTGGCAACCGACTTTACAGACAAGTATATTACAGTGCTATGATCTCGCCTCTTGGGCTTCTCTCGGCTGGTGTCTTTATGGGAAAGTTGGAGAAATTTAACTAGACGATCAGATAAAAAAACACTACGGTTGCTATACTGATGACACCTTCGCCATCGTTGCAACAGAAACCGATGCAGATGCCCTGCTAAATGCTGTCAATGAAGCACATCCGTCTATTAATTTCACGTTGGAGGTAGAAACGGCAGATTCGTTTCCTTTCTTAGACGTCCTCTTAAGCCGAAGGCTTGACGATAGTTTCCGTGGGAACGTTTATGGACAGAAAACATGGTCTGGACAATATACGAATTCTGGCTATTTTTATCCATCCAATAGGAACAAAATCTAGTCCGCTGTTTGACGCAAAGGGCTAGAAAACATGCTCGGGAGACAGTATTGAAGATGAGCTTCGGAAAATCCAGGGCCTGCTTCGCGAGAATGGATATCCTGAGAGATTCATTGCAAAAAAATGGTTGCAAGGCAAGTAAAACTCACCACACTCACTGTAGAAAGGAAACGCTATTCCTCAACTTTCCCCCTTCAAAGGGATGTGGCAAGTAAGCTCCTAGGAAGATGCCTTCAACAAACCGCGTCATGAACCTTCCCAGCAGCGAGAGTTCGGATATTATTTCCAACCAACCCAGTCTTGCACGGAGAAGGTAAGGAGAGGTTACCAGCTTAGACAACCCTCATGTGCATCTACTACATTCTGCTTCTGTGGAACAGGTCATATTGGTCGCACGAGTCGGCGCCTATCCAAAAGAATAAGGTAACACCTCCCGGTGTGGCTGAGAAAAGATGAAGCCAGGAGCATTAACATCTTTATTCTGACACAGGGTTGCTTTCGGAAATCGTATAGACCCCAACGAAACCTTCAGGATGATCTAGGAGTTCCCACCAAACTAACCCAAGTCCCTGAGTCAGTGCCTGCTAGCAACAGCGGAAGCGACCGCTATCAGGTTGAGGAAACCAGTCTTATGTGCACAAAAGCGCTCCCATCGAGCTCCTCACCTGGCATGACTGACGGTAGCTTAACTGCATGCACTCTCCGGCCTCTACCCCCTGGACCGGCTCAACCAAAACCCATCGCCGCGAAACTAACCGTCTCTTCTCGAACTCAACGTCCTCCCCCTTATTGCCAAGACTCACATGTATGGAAAGGCAAACATAAATAGCTGCATGTTTTAAATTTGCTCCCGTTCTCATTTAAATGTACTGGTCGGACACGAAATTATCGAAAGCACACCCATGCTCGCCAACTGTTTTTCTGAATGCGAGAATTATCCACTTTTCTGCTTCTTTGTATCCGGTCATTCTAGTGCAGTCGACGCTGCGAGCAGCTGCAAATTACTTGATATGCACGGCGGTCGTCTTATCGCAGGGGGACAAGTAAGTTAAACCCTGGCAACTGCGATCTTCAGACCATGGTTACTTAGTAGAGGAGAAGTCGGTAGAGGCCAGAGTAATGGGAACAGTAAATAGAGGAACAAAAATAGATGAAAAGAGGTTGACTCGGGAGCACACGAACAACCAGGAGAGCCAGCTAGGTCCAAGTGCCGGTTTGACAGCAGCCAGGCTTGTGGACAGAGAAAACATTCACGCGTGCAGGCTTGCCATTCGTTGCCGGCGCAGAAGGCATCTATGCGGCTGCTGTGATTGGCTGTTAGCAGATGTCACGAACCGCAGTGGAGTTCACTTCGAAGCGAGCTAGTCACAACAGCCTCGTCCATGGATTGACATCGAAATGACTAGCGTTCTATCACTGACTGGGCCTTTTGCAGCTGCCTGAGGTTCAGTCAGTCAGTGTTGAAGATGAGTTTGTCCTACTTATACCCCAGTGAACGGTCTAGCCTGTGGAAATTTGATGGATTAGCAGGATGTTCAGTCTTCCGACATGGGGGGCCTGTTCTGCGTCACCCTCTTCCTATCCACTTTCATTTGGTACGACTGCTTTAGCAAACGTCCGTGTGACAGGCCCTTGCCACGCATGTAGCTCGGGTTCCGTTTTGCAGCCCTTTACAGTCAAGTGAAGTCGTGGACCATCTCCGTTGGATGTGGGCTGTGTAAAACCAAGCATGCCAATGAAAGGTCTGTAGTGACCCAACTCCGCACGCAACGCTCAACCTCACGCACATGCGCACCAGCGTATGCCGACCCACATCCAGTCTGGCCAATCATTTACCCGAGGCTGACCAATACACGACCACACTGGAGGCATCGGATGAGTCCCGCGCACTAACACTTCAGACGCCGCCTTCGCGGGTGCGGACGCACTCTCGTCTGTCTGCCAACTTCCTTTAACCTGCTTTGCCGCCACCCTGACGTCTCACTTCTTCTCTTCCCACACGGAACCGGGCCTGAAAATTGCAACAGCTAGGGTCTTCCCTAAGTAACTGCGATAGGGCCCCAAAGTGAGTAATCTTGCCTGTGTAGTGTGGCGAGCCTGGCCGATTAGCTTGCGTTGAAGTGCACTTTCCCAAAGGCTCACCGATGCGGTTTTTCAACGTCTCAATCAGCCAATCACAGTTCTCGCATCTACGTGGTTTGGGCCAAGCGACGAATAGCAAGCTTGCACGCGTTCCCGACGCAAGATGCTTCTTTGCCCAAAATCTCCAGGCCAACCTAGCCAATGGACGCTCTCTTTCTCTCTTCTGGCCTGATTGCTGCTAAGACCTCACTTGGGACCCGGTCGATCTCCTTGGTGGTCGGGCTCTCCCAAGTCAATCTTCTTTCATCTACTCTCCGCTCCTTTGTATACACAATATACACTGTCCTCTACTTTGACCTTTACGGACTTCTCTCCTGCACTAAGTAATTATGGGCTGAAGATCGCAGTTGCTGGGTTTGACTCACTTAACCCCCTGCGATACCTGCACCCCTGAACCCCATAATCGTTTGCCGAGAGTTCTAGCAGTTACGCCGGTCACGACTGCGTCAAAAGTGTACCTAGGTTACATTTTATAGTGCAGGAATGGTGAAACTTGCTCGCTGTTTCATTGCACACCTTTATTTGTGTTGACAATTTGTGGTCAACAGGACCTACATATCTGAAGCAGCGATTGTCACTTTCACTATAGTATACCGTAGCTGGCTGTTCGTGTCGAGCTAATTAGCCTTCAATAGTCCTAAATCAGCAGGTGATTGTTGTGTCAAATGGACGGACAGCACCAAAGCCGAGGTCAGGCAAAATGCCCTCTGCTAGAACTGGCACGTTCTTGATATAGGATAAGGCTGGTCATATTAGACAGTGTAGTTAACTAGCGTCTGCGTTTCCTGGTGAAATGAGTTTTCAATGCTTTGGGCTTAAATATAGGTGAATATCGAGAGAACTACGCTTCATCAATGACAAGAAAACCCCTTCTTGTTTGTCCTGTCACTCTACGTTCCGTCCATTTCACTCCGACCAAATGGGAGGCAGACTTTATTCCATTGGTTCTTCTGGCATTCTGCAAAAATTTAGCATCATACTCTTCAATATGTTTGCTCGTATTGCGTTTAACAGAAAGGCAAGATTAAACTTAATTCAATGTTGGCTGTGATCACGAATTCCTAATAAGTACCTCAAATATTCACATGTTTAACCCGAAAAGTGCATTTTTTAAACACATTTTTTCGGCAATTTATAACCTTGCCTATACAATTGCATTGATAATGGAAATTGGAGAGTTGAACAGTGTTTATAAATGTCTTATACTCACGCTGCCCCCATGATGAAATCGGTAGGTAGAGGTACTTTGACTGGGATAGAGTGGGGATAGGGTGGAAATAGAGAAGGCTGTGAGTAGTGGTCCTGTGTCGAGTATACGGAGTGAAAAATCACTGTCACGTGCACGGAGTGCACAGCTGTCACCAAGAGGCGGGGACGACATGCGATCACCACTTGGCGTCGGCCTTGGCCATGGAGCAGAGAGCGCAGTTCAGTAAATCCTTTCACAACTGAATCAGGATTGTCTTAAGTCGTCTCGTCGCTCCCTCGTCTCCTGCGTGCCGGACTCAACATGCCGAGGACGTTGGGTTGTCACGCGCGTGGAGCGGAGGCGGGGCGTTCTCACGGTCGATGTCAGACGCTAGGCGTGCTGCCTGTGATTGCGTGCAGCGTGGTCGCACGGCGTGTTTTTGGTGACTGTGGGTAGTATGGTTTCTGGCTACGTAGCTTCTGACGTCGTGGCTTCTGGTGGTGTGGGATCCCTGTGTGCAGTCGGCCACGGGAAGGAAACTGCATATACCAGCGTCTTTTGACAGCAGAGCGCGGGTTTTGCTAAACGAATTGACATTGTCTCAGCTGTAGCTAGCGCCCGTTCACGCAGGCCCTGAAAGGCCTCTCTCCCGCCGACTTGGTGATTTGTATCGATTAAGTGCGAGGATTGAGCTTGAGATCGATCGATTTTCACCTTTACCTAACCAGGCTATAATCAGTAACGGAAGAAAAAGCGATCCAGCTTTGTTGGAAACAGAAAGACCCATACCAAGAACTGTCTCCTCCAAAAGGCGCTTGCAAAGAAGTGGGTGCGAACGACGGACGTCCTCAGAAAGCACCAGAGGTTCTGCCTTCGCATCACGGATCCATGTTAACTTGGCGTTGTAAACTATACTGCACGGCTGACCTAAAGTAGAAGCATTTTTATTTTAAGAAATGTACAATGAGGAAGTAGCACACATACCTGACTGTTCCCGTGTAAACTTTCAGCGGTTGTTGAGTTTTTATCGAAGACTTCAGTCCGCGCTCTATCGCGTAACTCAACACGCCAAAGTCACATTATTTTCAAATATCGACCAACTTTTCCTCACGCTGCGTATGCAGTCTTCTGATTGGCGCTCCCAGCACGCGAATTATACCCGTGGGAATGCCAGCGCGCCTGCTGAAGGTCACGTAAGCTTAAGTGTTTCGCACTTGATTGAAGGACGTATGCGAGGAAATTTGCTAGGAAAAAGAGCCTTGACTTGTCGGCAATTTTGTGCTCATCCTTAATGCGACTGCGCTCACCGCAGCACGCCAGTAAAAGCCACCATAAAATGACTAGGATTGGATAGCGCAAAGTTTGTTTACGATCGCAATCCGCTTCGTTGTTAGTATTTTGGAGTGGGTTTTCAATCGACTACAGCCTAAGACGGAAATTGTTATTAAACACTGCTCATCTCAACCGTGACTCTAGTGCTCAATTAGGGCTGCACAATGCGTTTCAGGTCTATTAATAATCCGCTTGGTGCTCTCCATCTTAACTAATGAAGAAGTTTTGGCAAGCCGCAGACATAATTGGCTAGGACGGCTTAATTGGTAACAATTTACCTGAATCACAAAAAATGCACACTTCCATAATACACTCGCGAATGACCTGTCATTCGTCAGTGACATGTTAACACTGAAACGTTTCCGTGCTAAGCCTCTTGTCTACCTTCCACTACTTCAACGGAAGACTTCTTGAAGGCAATCCTTATGGTAGATGGATGAAGTTCCTGTCCCGACGTTTGCCCAGCAGCGTACTGGGCTGGTGTTTAAAAGTAAAATCTGCGAAGAAATAGCCCCAGTTGCTGTTAAAAATGGTTTATTCTTCTGCTGGTCCTAAATAATATTTGAACGCATTACTGGGAGATGGGGGAAGGTGGGACAGTTTTGCGAGACTAAAATACAAACACACATGGATACGAACATCCTCCTCCCAGTAATAAAGCTTGTGACGTGCCAAATTACAGGTTATTTCGTATCCGCAGGTCCTACTTTAAACAACTAATCCTTTCTACTCCTAATTCCGAACCTAACCATTATCTCCCCGGAACTTAGCCTACGGTTACTTTTACTACTGCTCGCGGTTTATTCCCGTGCCTTCCCAAACTTATTCTGACCTAACAAGATATCTTGAAAAGATTACACCATCTGATGCAATTGCGAACATGGAAACTATTCTAGAATGAAAGTAACTTGATGACACGGTTAAAGATAGCCCCACCGTATTACAATTGGCCCAGTAGTGCCCTTATTCCTCTGCGAACGCTCAAGCTCTCATGGGTGCTATAAAACACTCATATGTAGTGACTAGCTCGCGTCGAAGTGCACCTTATTGAAGGTCTACAGACGTTGGTCTCGACGTCTGGGAACAGCCAGTCGTAATTGCCGCAAAGTTGCCTTCTGGCCCGGGGACGAATAGCAAGCCTGCACGCGTGAACGCTTGCTCTCTGGGCCGCGGGGATTCCTGCAACTAGTCCGCACTTGGACCTTACTGACCCTCCTGGTTGGTTGTGTGCTCCCAAGCCAATTTTCTTCCATCCATTCTCCGTTCGTCTGTGTACACAGTATACTGTTCCTATAGGTGTTGAAGCTAAGACGGTTAACCTTAACACCTACAATCTTCCAGACCCTGGTTCCTTAGGAGATGGGAGAAGTCTTGGGAAGGCAGAGTGGACGTACCATTATATTGTTTTGCAGAGTTAGGGGAAAGTTGCCAATTGGTCTTGCAAGGCGCCCGACTGTGAGGCCAGTGAGAGAGGCAGGTGTCGCTGTGACCGCGACGCACGAGGTGCAATTCCAAGTGTTCTCTGACCGCAGTCATCCCGGGCGGCCACCGAATACTCGCTTTGTCTCGGTAGACTGGTGGTGATTGGTTGCACAGCGCAAGGTTGGCAAGGCGAGACTAGGTTTGTTCGTAAGTGGCTCAGACCATTGAGCGAGAACGGACAGGGGGTGCCGGCAAGTAGCGCCTGACCACAGGCGGCATTAGGCGCGCAGGCCAGAGGCGCCATCCATCAGATCTTGGTTTCCAAGTGGCTACTACGGCCACTACATTCCTACTACCCTGGCCTTCCCAAGACTCCTCCTCTTCTAAGGAACCATGGCCTAGAGATCGCAGTTGCTAGGGTTTTATTTACTTTATCCCAGCGTATTTGGCGATACATGCACCAGTGCCTGCCTACGCCCATCCGGTCTGGTTAATACCCTTCAAGGCTGACTCACACAGGACCTCACTGTGACGAGTGCCACGTTCTCACACTTTGGACACTGTCCCTCTTGGGTGCAGAGGCACGCTAGTCCGACTGCCCACTTTCTCCACATCAGTTCGACCATTGATTTCGATGATGTCCACCGTATGCTCCAAGCAGGTTAGTGCAGGGACTCTGACTTGTGCTTATTTAGTTTTAAGTGAAAGCAGACTTGCACAGTGTTTACCACACTCTCCCCCTTCCCCTCCTTTATGCCGGTGTCAAGACAGGTTTAAGAACACCGAGCAGGATCCAACGTAGGCCACATCCACTGCAGGCCACAACACCGCATGTAATTTATGTCAAAGTGATCGTAGACTTCACGCCAAATCTACCGCACTCCCTGACCTCACCCATCTGAAACCGGTGTCAAGTCAGAGTCAAAAAGACTGCGAGGGCGAAAAGGCCGCTCCTCCGATACAGGCCATCACAATGCCCGTGAGCTATGGGAGCTCTGGGCTCAAATATTTCGACACCAACTCATTAAGATATCCTGTCAGGATTGGCTGAAGAGGAGCCCAGCTTCCACCTCCTTACCTGAGGTGATCGTGTGAACGGCCGAGCACGCTGGCTTTGTACGAAGGACGCAGACCAGCAGATACAGCATATAACTCTCTCCGTTGAATTTCTGAGAGTGGGGAGAGAGGGTGAGGGGGAAGTGGGAAGCGGAATTACAGGGTATTGGGGACACGCAACACTGGTAAGCCTCGCCTAGTTTAGTCCGCCGGTCGAGACGGTTGTCGGGGGTGTGGCCGCTAGATAGGGCCTAGCTTCGAAAAGCCACAGGTGAGAGTTTGGTGCCAGTTCAGGGTCGACGTAGGCACATCCATCACCTGCACGAGACAAGTGGAGCGACCTCATGTTATCAGCGCGGTAGCCTCCTTAATAGCACGCCTGCACCCCGTCAGGACAGGAAATTCATCCATCACAAGCAAGGATTACCTTTAGTGGTAGTGAAAGTTGGACCGAGAAGCAATAAGGAAGTGTTTCACGATCAAAAGACTACTGACAGATGAGAGGGTATTTTTGTGCATTAGAGAAGGTTTTTACCCGTTTTTTTCTCCCTTCATTGGAACATGCTGCGTGCAGGGAGACAATGAGGCTGGGACAGCGCAAGTCACCCTCAATATAAGCCAAATTACGTGTAAGTTATTGCTGTCATCTCAGACAGTGGCGACCCTGTCTGCTTGATAAGGATGAACAACCGGCCTAAGTATTTATTTGTCTCGCGTTATCGGTCAGCCTAGTATCGTCTGTATAACGTTGCTTTTAAAGCTGGCTTAAAATTCCCGTCGCAAATGATGGGTCTATGCGTAAATCGAAGACTAAAACAGTGGTGTAACAACTGTTTCTGCCCTTCCACTTTGGCGCCTTTTTCTGTCCACAATGGTAGAACGGGCAGATACGGGCGGGTGAAGGCAAGTGTCAGACGGAAACGACGTTCCCCTTGGCTGCAAGATGGCAAAGCCTAGGAGTTTGGACTAAGTCAACGCAGGCAGTCGTCAAATAGCGACTAATAAACGGGTCTTACCGACGTAAATACGGAGGCGGAAATTGCTGATTTTTTTGCAGGCCAAACTGTCGACTCAGTCCTGGCGACTGATGAGAGCGTGAATTGTTTTTTTCTTTCCGGGTGTCTTAAGAGTGTCAAGCACAATCTGTTTTTTCACAAACGCGTGAATCCGGTAGTGAGCTAAGTCAGCAGACTGAATGGACCGAATAACGCAAAAGTGAATCGCCACAATGTGGCTGCCATTGTCTTTCTCTTCCAAGAGAGAGAAAATGAATGGTAGTACCATAATAACGACCTTTCTTTCCAAGATGATGATTATTATTCTACTTAAATTGAAAGCCTGCTAATGGGAGATTTGGCTAGAACCCAATGAAAAATTGAGATAGCTCACGAGCCGTCATAAAACTGCAACCATTAAGACGCTGCAATTGTGTATATGTTCACTAGATGGTAGTTGACCGAGAAATATTGATTTTTGCGTAGCAGTAGGTTCTGCTCAAAGTACTCACTAGAAAAGTTAGCGGGAGACTGAGTGCGAGAGTTCAAGATCATTACCCAAGCTACCAAAACTGATTATGTACAAAGCCTAGGAATAGTTTGATCTTCTCATACAGTCAGCGTTTCATTTGACTCACAAAATATAGACAGACTTACACAATAAACATGGCTTATGGAAAAATTCTTTTAAAGTAGAAGTGAATTGCTGAATGCGATTGCTCTCTGGCTCCATCTTTCTGTATACTTATGATTATATAGGTGTATGAAAAGGGTTACCGAGAAAGATAAGAGACACTAAGATAGGCATTTCTGACTAATTCGCCATCATCAGTCACACCTAAAAGGGCGTTTGCGGGCCCAAGGTTCGAACCTGGGCTCCTGGTGCACAATGGGTTCAAAAATCCAATATTAGACCGTTGATCGACGGGTCTTTTCTATTATCATTGTGGAGCAGGTATGTTAATGATGTTGGTGACACGCCCACCGAAACCAAAAAAACTAGAAATGGTACACCTGGTTTCCCTCGCGTTGGTCTGTAATCATCTTATCTGCATACACTGCTGGTTGGTATGCATCTGTAGTGACCTCTCAGACCATGCCTGCATGAGGTCACGTGACTGCAGTTCTCGGCACGCCTCTGGGGGCAGCCCCATGCTTGTCTTGCTTGGCCATTAAGCACGCGCTCACCCTTGACCTCTCCCGGTCTGTCCAAAGACCGCTTTCGGTGGCCTCAAAGACAATGGAGACCGAAATGGCCATTTCTGGCTTATTAACCATCATCAGCCCGTTATACCCAGACCCAAGTGGCACTCTACCCGAACCTCAAACTCGCGACCATTTTGATCAAAGTCAAGCGTCCTAACTATTGAGCCATAACATCTGCCTATACAACCAGCTGCTGCGCCTGTCAGGGCCTCTGTCAAGGTCATAGACAGAACGGGCAGATGGGTTCAGTTAGCGGTCGGATGAACTTTCATCAACGAATGTAAATATAGCCTGACCTAAAGCGGCAAGACAACGAGTTCGTGGCTGGGTGGTTAGGGCACTTGACTCTGGCCAAAAAGGTCGCGAGTTTGAGGCTCGGGTGTGACGCCACTCGGGTGTGGATATGACTAGCTGATGACGGCTAATTAGCCAGAAATCGTCATTCCAGTCTCCCTTGTCTTTGCTGGCAATACAGGCTTCCTATAAAATTAAAGGTTTGGATGAGTCTTCAAATGTGATCCAGATGACCAACTATATAAAACAAAATGTCAAAGCTCCCATTACTGCGGCAAATGATTCCCAAAAGCATTTTATTTTACAGTTTTTGATAAATACACAGCACAGGCGATATGTTTATGGGTAAGCGATTTCAAGCACTGAAAACCACCAAGTATGCATTGATATTTCAAGAGCACTCCGAAACTCAACAGAGTGCACCGTCAGCAAAAATAGCAGATAAATTTATTGGAAGAACATCTCTTTTGATATACACAACACAGTACGCTTAGGATTGGATCAGACAACTCTATTCATAATTTAGTCACTACCCAGTCTGGTAAAAAAAAAACTTATGGAGACTTGTATTCCAATGACACCTCCATTAGCGAGACCAAGCGAAATCTTCGCTGCTGTAATAAACTACTCGGACAATCGAAACATGCGAACCTTGCATCTTTTCTCACAACGAACTTTGGTGACAGATAACTGAAAAAAATAAAATTGGTGACATACTTCATGGAACGCTAATTCTGAGGATATAGTTAATGAAACTGCTTGCATTTTTTAAAGCAGTACGTTATCGAAATAATTTGATGTAGTAAGGTATTTGAATAGACTAGCAGCATGTACTCGTAAAACCGGAGTCTAATCATGTGGTGGGCATGTTCGCATTTTCATCATAATCTTCAATCTTCTTGAAAAAACCACTTTACTTATTAACGAAATGATATTTGTATTAATTATTTTTGCATTTTCTTCTAGTATGGTGTTTTGGTGGATGGATTTGCATCACTTTCAGTTTGGTTAGTCATTTTTCGTTAATCTAGGTGCAGTTCATGGGTTAGATCGCCTACTCTAAATAATAACGGCATCCAATTATCAGACCACACAAGTCGTGTTTTTGTTGTAAGTAAAGTGCTGTGAGTGCTACATGCCTAAGTTTGTAAATATTTGAGCATTACTCGCATACCGACTTGAACGCCTTTACGAAAACTTAGAAATAATAATGAGCAGCATTAAGCATATAAGGTACTTAAAAGAACTATAAGAAGTACTAAGTATTTGTTAAGAAAAATAAATTTTTCCGATAATACTCAAGTTCCGGAGGCGTAATAATTGCTTTAAATGAGAACAATAAATTTAAATCTTTTCGTAATTTGTAAACGGAACTTTCTTAAGTCAAATATTTGGTATATATTACCATTAGTGGATAACTATTTATTGAATATCGTCCAATATAGTGTGGCATAATTTCCATCGTTTTCAGTGACTTCATGCGGCCATTCATAAAGTCAGCTTCTGTTCGACGTATAAATCAAAACCTTTGAAATATGATATACATAAAGAGCACTTAACGAAAATTGAGTTTCTGGCTATAAATTCTTATGAAGATGGCCCTGTGGATCAACTTTAGAAATACGTAAAAACAGCAATCCACATTGTCGAGAAAAAGAAAAACGTCCACACGATAGCTCGGCTAACTCGGATTAATAAAAAAACTTTCCTAAATAAGTTGCCTCTTTAAAATTGTTCTAATTGGATATTCAGCTGACGAATTTCTGTGTAGATTAACTTTTCCAAGGTTACGTGTCAATAAAATTGGAGACTTTTGATAATTTCTTAAAGTCACCTGAAGATAAACTATTCAATTTGACTGGAGATAAAAGTACTTACTTTTCTCTTTATAAAATATTATTTTCGGCATAAGTGGATTAATTCAACGATCTGCTATAAGTTTGCGAATACAAAAAAGATTGGTCATATGTGGCCACCTTTGAAATACTTATTGTTTCTTGTCTGTTCCATTTCTAAATAACGTATGAACGGAACGCGTAGTTTACAAAAAGTATATTTCTACATGAATTACATTCCCTAAGACCTTCTTTATATTGCCTTCGCGGTTACATATGCGGACACTGCGCTTATACGCCAACGTGAGCCGTGCGGTAAAACAAAATGCGACGAAAACGCTTTGTCACTGCATTTTGTGCAAAGAAACTTCACAGGTTAGCTAAACATAATTTTTGAAACTTAAATTGCTGCTTATTTTTGAAAATAAATTCGATTACTTCAACTTGGCTTCACTTCCATTTGAGCAACTCCGGACAAAATTTCCAGTTCTGGAAGGGACGATTTTTCTACTTATTTTTACTTATTTTGGAATTCTTCCTTAGCACAATGCATTCTAATAAAAAGTTTGGTTCTGTCGCACCTTATAGCGTAGGAAATTTCTTCGATATAAACTTACGCATGATTCAGGCAAAGTAAGTGTCTATCTCGCTTCATAATTTTAACTAAGATGGCAGTTTTCCAGACTAAAATCATTCTAATTATTAAATCCACTTAGTTTAGCAAATTAATCTGTTCAAATACATGCTAAACTACCAAGTTAAATTTCTTCATGAATTTTACATGCAGGACTTGCAATGCTGTACGTACCATCTGATGCCAACACTTACAACGCTTCACTGCAAAACCACCATTTTTTACGTTTCTTCCGCAGAATGAGACCACCACTCTCCGCAGTTAATGAAACAACAGCGCAATCGAAGCAAACCAACGGCTACACGTGATTTCTACCCCTACTTGCCGGGAAAGCTAAACACGGTGTCTATCAATAATTAGCAAGGCTATGGATGGCCTTATGAGTAATAGCTCTGATGACTGTGATCACAATTTTGACAAAGACGTGCTGTTGCTCTTTTTACCGGTCGTAGTGATCTACCCTGTGCCAAACATATTTAAAGAAATGCTGACTAACTCGAAACGGCAGAACGATAACACTTGCTGCTCCTCTTCTTTTGCATGCCACATATTTCAACTGAAGACGTAGGTGATGCTTATAGGTTTATTTGACTGAACCTATGCAAAAATGTAGCCATTATGATGGCCTGAAATGTAGCAGAATGCCATTATTCGGTACTCCTTTGCCTAAATAATCTGTGACAATTTGAAAAGCTTTACTCGCAACAAAAGCAGACTAGTTAACATCGGGCTCCTTGCACTTTGTGTTGAAATTAAGATTAGCAGGGAGTCAGTTCGAACACCATGAACGAAAAGGCTTGCAGTGTGTATCCCAACGTTTAATGGGGGCAGGAGTGCCCCCTAAACGGGCCGCGTGGTGAATACGCTACACCAGCACAGGAGCCATGACAGACCTTATTCCGGTTACACTCCTACGACAAATGCCGAACGTGGGGGCGTTGTTGGCAGGCCTACGTGCAAGCTCACACCGCACCAGCAACTTGTGGCCTTTATGATGCTTTTACTCCGTGGGATCTCAGTCACACCTGGCAGTATCTCAGGAGGTTAAGTAAGTTTAACCCTAGCAACTGCGATATTCAGGTCTGGTTTTTTAGAAGAAAATAAGTCATGGGAGGCCAGGGTGATTTGAACAGTTTATTCTGTACAGAAGGAAGTGGAGAAAAGACAGAAGAAATTTGACTGTCAGACGAACAAGCAACCACCAGCCACAGCACCGCGTTTGAAGTGAAGAGAGCACATGAGTTTTTCGGAAGCCTATTGCATGTTTTTTCCTACAACCAATCAGGAAATGGTGCCCTCTGGTTGGCTCGAGTTCTCACGGGCGCGAATGCCAAGACTTGCGGTAGGGGCTTGACCTCGAGACGGACGTAGTAGGCCGGTGCAGGTGCACTCGCTGGCAGCGTTGGGCCTTCGTACGAGATCTTATGCGCGGAGTGAGTCACCACTGCAGCTTCGACCCCGCCTGTACCCGGTCCCGCCTCCGGTCTTCTTAACTCTGTCTTGACACCGGACACTAGCGGATGAAGGGGAGAGATAAAGAGAGAGAGAGAGAGAGTGCGTTAGACGCAACACAATTACACTTGAACTTGAAACTTATCCACCTGTAAGTCACTGTTCCTGCATCACCATCACACCCTGGAGCACACGGTGGACATTGTCGGACACGGCGGTTTAACCGTCGCGCTCAGGCTCAGTAATGGTAAACTTGCGCGGAATATGCCGCACTTTCTTCCCTATCACCTCCTTGTCCTACGTCTAGTCTTACGGAAGAACGGAATACACATTCATCACAAAGGTCATGCGTGGAAGGATTATGGTTGACACGCGAGGGCGCAGGCTCAGGTCGAACCAGTCACCCGCGCTCGATAGTACCTCCAGTATTCTAGACTTCTTACATCTTCTTTTTATCTTCACTCTGCTAGCGGGTAGGGTATGCTGTGGGTTAAGCAAATTTAACTAGCCATCGTACCTAACTGTGCTGTCGACGTGAAACGGAACCTGGGGTATATAAATTCGAACCCAGATACACGAAATTGGCCCCTAGGGCTCGTCGCCGTGGCCTAGGTTAATAAGGAAGACCCTTGCCGCTGCAAGCTTGATTCCCGATTCCGTGTGAGAAGAGGAACAGTGGAAAGCCAGGTAGGGAGAATAATGTATTCTGTGCAGAACTAGTGAAAATAGGTTGGAGGACGTCGGCGCCTGTACGAACGCACGTCCACAGCCGCAAGGGTGGCATACGAAGTGTGAGAGCGCGGAAGTCATCACAGGCGCCTTCAGCGAGGTCAGACGCGAGTCAGCCTTAGGGAGCTTATTGGTCAGACCGGATTGATGTTGGCAGACACTAGCAGACACTGGGGCGCACGTGCGAGAAATTAATTTAATTCATAGAGCTGTCTGTTGTACCTTTTAAGGGATTTTGCCACCGAAGGCATCGCCCAAAGGGACAATCTTTATCTAAATAACAAGTGAACAAGTGTTCCATGTCCGTATTCAAACACACATGTCCCACGTTGCTACATATTTTTCGAAAAATAAAGAATCCTGTGGGACATTGTATCAGATGAGGAGAACGAGGATAATGACGACCATACAATTGTCTACATGTATCCCACGTCCTCATAATCGACTCAAATGCCTGTTCGAAGCAGGCAAAACAATAATTTTAGTCTCTGGTTGCGCTTTCTCCCTGGCTAAAAGCCATGCAGCCTTGTGACAGACTTCGGTGACCAACTCCTTCCGAGGTAAATTAGACAGGTCTACGTGTAAAATTAATTTCCAGTGCCTGCGGAATTTCCTGCTACTTTGTTTCACAGTTTATTTATACGGTATACAGTAGGCGACCTCAATCATACAAAGTCATGATCAAAATCTGAGTTAGTAGTATAGTGTACATTTGCTCTTGTTATTTTGATCTTTTGAGTGAATTTGGTGCTCAGAAGGCCTTTTACTAAAGAGACCTAAATGTTAAGTCCATTTTAGTTAAAGCAACACTTTGGTGAAACCACAAGTTGCAGAACATCTATTGCAAGGGTTTAAGTAAGTTAAACCCTAGCAACTGCGATCTTCAGATCATGGTTCCTTAGGAAAGAAATCGGTGGAAAGGCTAGAATGTTAGGAGCAGTCTATTCTGTACAGAAGGATAGGGCTATAGTGGGAAGAGCTTTGACTCTCGGATTACTGCAGTCCGGCTGCGATGGCGTCATTTACGGAGTGACGAAAGCGTCGGGAATCACCGGAATGCCAGCGCATGCTTTGTTACGGCAGCCAATCACGTAGCTGATAACTAGGCTAGCGGTCGTGGCGCGACCTTGAGATGGGCGAGAGTTGGCGTGGGCACGCGGCCACGGTTAGGCGTCGGCCAGCGACAGTTAGCGTCTGACCTCAGGCGACAGTAAGCGCGCAGGCCTTGCAGGTCAAAGGTGCCATGCGTCAGCGCCTGATCTTGGGTTCCCAGTGGCTGCTAGGGGCCACTACACATCCAATAAATTTCTATTTGAAAAGATGGAACCAAAATTCTTGTTTTTTGTACGTTGTGCTTCACAAGAACGCAAATCTAAGTGCGGGATACTGTCACCGCTATAGTTCAGTGAGTGTGCGGAAAAATATGCATCAATCACGTCGTTGAGTGCTGTCGTCGAACCTGGGAAAATTGAAGGGCCTGGGTAACAGAGCCTGTGTATCTGGATTCACATTTGTAAACGGTTTCACATCGGCAGCATATTTAAATACGGTGGCTGGTTAAATTTCTTTCAACAAAAACAAGACATAAACGCTATGACAGTGAAGATTGAAGAAGATGTAAGAGGCGTACACTATTAGAAAGAGCTGGCAGCTACAAATCTCGTTTTGAAAAATGCTATACGAACTATGTAACTGTGCTGGTACAAAAAACCTGGAGAGCAACCTTAAATGAGTTGCTACAAAGTAATTAGTTAGCAGATCTTGTAATCGATAGCCGCACTACCTCAGAGTGAGCGACGCATTTCTATCTTGCCCAAGAAGGAGTCCAACCATATGGGAAGAAAGTGATCCGGTCAGTGTACGAAGAAGTAAATTTGCCTCTCGTACCCCTTACTGATCGCAAGTATCATGATTTTAATTGTTCCGAGCTTTCGAACTCTTTCTAAAGTCCATTGTCACAGATGGAAGCTCAAACGAATAAAACCATGCTTCCGGTGATCGACGTGTCTTTCTTCTTCTTCTTCTTCTTCTTCTTCTTCTTCTTCTTCTTCTTCTTCTTCTTCTTCTTCTTCTTCTTCTCTAACTATACACACACCTGGGCTGCGGATATTCGACTCAGCCCTCAATAATTCCAGGAACACGCAAGCATAACGGGAGCAGAAGTGTGGTGTTCACACAATAAACAAATTTGCACAATTAGTGGGAAGGTCGACCGCATCCGGTAAGATGAAGTCGGGTGTTCGTCATCGTTGTTTTGATCGGAAACCTAAGGGCTCATCCAATGGAGTGTTAATTGGTATTGCCAGTGGAGACGCTGTGCATCCCCACACAATCCGCACGAATAACTATTCTGCAAAATATTCTGAAACCCGGGAAATATTGTATTTGTGACGCATGCAAAACAGGAGGCTGTTTGTAGAAAGGACTTATACTGATAACGGGAGACAGCACAAATGGGGAGTGCTGTTGACACTGCGGGTTATATGGTGTGGAGTAAATTTAATAGGCTAAAGGGTAACCATCCAGAACAAAGAAGATGTGAATGCGCGACCGTGCCATTAACCGGTTGATTGTCATGGCTTGTGGCCCGATGTTCCGACACTACAGGTGGCATACACTGCCGTATCAGGTGATGGTGCGGAAGTTGCCTGCACGTATTTGAGGGTCTTATTTTCGACTCTGAACTCAACTTTTTGCTCAAAGCTGATAAATGCAATAGTTTAGGCGTTTGATCGCTGTTTTTTCCCTTACTAAAAGTTTTGTAATCTCGTGATATGTTACTTAGACATTTTCCATAACCGATCAAGAGGTCTTAGACTACCTGCAAGGCTTGTCGTTGACGGAACCAGCGTCACGGCTGTTGGTCACTGCTGATTTGTCGATATGATTGTGTGACCGTTGTAGTGCATTACAGTGACGGATGTACCCTGTCGCATGCACACAGCTGGTAAATGCTCCACAAGTGGAGGCAGTATATGCAAACAATCTATGCCGATTAGATCAGACACCGCTACCACGGTCGGAGCAAGTACCGATTCTCAATGCACCGACGGTCCCCACCGAGCACGTTAGTCAACGCAGTGTAAATTTATAATTCTCTCTGCCCAGCCCTGGTACTGAAGGGAGAAGAAAGACGTAACTGAGACTGAGGTCCCCTCATCAGGTGTCTCCAGCCTTTTTTTCGTTGAATATGCAAAAGGACAGCTTTTGACAGTTGTAGAGTACGGCTTCGAATTCGTGCAACATGCCAACATTTGCGAAAGCCTAATACTCATTCGTTAAGCGGCCTTAAGGAGGGTTGCAATACTGAGTAATGCTGATTACCCGACCTAGGTAAAAAGCTGGAGCATGTTGTGAACCTTACTTTGCCCTGATAACATCCGGCTCCCTGATTCACACCTCCTCCTGCCCGCATTTTTTGCTTGAATGTTTTTCCCCTATCTCACTGTCCACAGTGTTGCACTTGCTTATGTTACTAACTAGACTAATTAGCCCAATTTACATATTGACCTTCCCGACCTGTTTCCCTGAATTCTTCTGTTTGAATTCGATTGCTGTATTTTCTCCTTCGTTACTCAATTTATGCAGCGAGAGGACTCAGCTGATGAGCACTCGCGAACTTAATGGTTCCAGAAATTCTGCTGCATACGCAATCTTCGGATTATCGTATAGTTTATTCTGAAGCCATTTTAGTCACGATTACATGCCGGCTTTTTAACTTGCTTCTTTCTGACAGCTAATAAATAGTATGTACTGTAAAAATGACTATTTAAGGACTGTGAATTTTTATCATTGATTTTGACTGTCTTTAAATTCAAATATATCCTATAGGGAACATGCACGAAAACATTCTTCCTGGCGCTCGTTTAGCATCCAATTACGCCTTCTTTAAATTTTATACTCAAGGAAAGGGTATCCTTCGGTTTTAAAAATGTCTAGTTATGAAATTTTTACGATTGTGAGGTGTTCATTCATAAAACATCGTATCACTCCGTTTTTTTAATGCTACCTATAATCTATACACCATGATCCCATCTATTGCAACATTTTATGAGGACGATGTGACTTCTTCCTCAAACCGTAGGCAAAATGTACTATTTCTTGAACAGCATGTACACAGCACGCACTTTTCAAACATTGAATTCAGGTGAAGCACTCGGTAGGTTTCAAAATTATTCGGATATTTAGAAAATTTTATAAAACCAAAGATACACTCTCTTGAAGCATAAAAGTTAAAGAAGGCGTAATTTCTACCAAAGGAGTACAAGAAAGAATTTTTCGTGCATGTTTTCCATAAAATATATTTGAATGCATAAAGTCGGTCGAACTCAATGATAAATATTCATTCTATCTAAGCAGCCATTTTTAAAGTACAGACGTTTTGCTGGTGTTAGAAAGAAGCTCGTTAAGAAGCCGGCATCCTATCGTGACTGAAATGAGTTAAGAACAAGCTGCATGATAATCAGTTTTAAAAACATACTCAATGCCGGTTCGCGAGTGAGCATCAATCTTTCGCAAATGTCGGTCTGTCGCTCGAATTCGGAACCGTAAGGTAAGTGTGCACGAAACTTCTGCGACCATTACTTCTGACCTGCCTCTTTCGGAGGCGCATTTTCTGCAAAGTGATGACCTAACGTTTGGCACAAACGTATGACAGGCAAGCACCAAGATTATTCAGCAGACAATGCGAGTTCACTTAGGTCAAGCTCACCACAACTGGTTTGGTAGATTGCTATATTAGCACCGTGATGTGCAGCACAGAGGCCTGAAGATCAATTACAACAGTTCTTCTCAATAAAATTTGACCAATTACCTCATGACAGGCTGTTCTAGTGATCGAGGTCGGTTCTGTTTAGATATGTCGCTTGAAGCCCAGTCTGCACACCTTGCCAACTAACTCCTGCCACCAGTTGTGAAAACCCGAGTGACTGTGCTGTTGAACTTTCACTTGCCTAAACATTTCCGCATTTATTACCTGAACAGAAGCGTGATCTGCACATAGATGAAGGTCACTCGAACGGTACATATCGCCCGTAACCAGACCAATCGAAGTGCTATACTGCCAGTAACTATTGCCTCACATAAAAAATCTTCAATGAACAGTTATTTTTATCTTAAGAATACTCAACCCTCGAAGGAGGCTTCCAGAGAATTTCTTTATTGCCTCTGCATTTAAACGCCTTAAGAGGCGACTCTGTGCGGCCTTCTAGTCAATGCCTCACGTACAGGTATTTAGCTCTCCCTGCTATCCGACCGTCTGTTTTACTGGATGCTATCAAAGTATGGCGATCATCAGAGTCACACATAGGACGCAGGTGTTGAACTGCAACAGCCCACTGTCGAAATCTGTACACAGAGCTCATAAAATCAAAGTAGTACTCATCATAGCTACGACTTACGGCTCACCGTATCTAGGAAGTCAACCTGCTCTAATTATACGTTCACTGTTACGCGCGAATACAGAATACTCTTTTTAGCATTGTTTTTCTCCCTAAACCGGACCGTTCGGGTAAGGGTAGGTCAGTTATTAAACAACATAGGGCTCTCTGTCCAGATCAGTTCTAGAAAATCGGACGGTGGCGATGATCAACGCAAATGATTGATGCTGAATTTTCCATCATGCATTTAGCTTTCAAGACTGTCTATGTTTTGCGAAAAATGGAAGTCGGCTGTGTTTACCGAACTATTTTCCCTGCTGTCACTGTTTCCGTTTGACCAATAAGGCCATTCCGCCCTTCTTTTCGACAGCCGTAACCAATGAGTATTTTTATAGCAACTGCTGTTAGGCCTGCTGCTGACATCGAAGGCCGTTGGGTGGAGCTGAGGCTAAATTATAGTCACCGGGACTGTCTTATGGTATGCAGCCCCAACAGAACAATCAAATTTCATAGACACGCATTATTATTATTAACAAAATGCGTCGATTTTTGTCATGGCAGTTATCGTTCGCCGGTCATAGTTTTAACAGAAAAGCATGAACACCAAGGTTATGAGAGATGGCATGGTGAATTAATTAACTTGACGCGTGACCAACTGAGCCCATTGTGATCAGAATTATTCACCTAGGCGGAGATTACTCTGACCAATACAGCGTCATTGTAAGATGAACACTGCCGGCAAAGAGAAGGTAAACTGAGAAGAAGACGAATCGATCCCTGGGACAATACTTTTATTCGCCTGACGTTTCGAGATACGTTGCGGATTCGTCATCAGAGACCTAGTCAAAGAGCGGTAGCAGAAACGGCTGAACTGGTAGTCATACCCAAGCCCAGCTGGGGCACCACTCGAGACTTGAACCCTGAACCTGCTTATCAGAATTATAGCACTCTAAGCACCGAGCCACGAGTTCGTTGTCTTGCCAATTTAGGTAGGGAAAACTGACCTGAAATGCTCCTTGGTGAGCATTCACCTGACTGCCAACAAAATTCATCTGTCCCGCTGTCCCTTTAGTCTTGCCGGAGTCCCTGACAGCCGTAACAGCTGGTAGTGTAGGCAGATAATATTACCGGCAAAGACAAAGGAGACTGGAATGGCTCTTTCTGGCTTATTTGCCGTCATCAGCTAGTCATACCCAGACCAAAGTCATGTCCCACTCGAGCCTCAACCTCACGACCTTTTTGATCAGAATCAAACGCCAGCATGCTATATCATCAAGGGGTCTATCGACTTTTTTGCCTGAGAATACTTTGACATGTTAGAGTAATTTCGAGAATATCATTAATTTTTTTCTATCTCTTCATTTCGGATTTTTATGCAACATTTATAGCTCACTTC
This sequence comes from Ligula intestinalis, assembly GCA_036362985.1. Classification (NCBI taxonomy): domain Eukaryota; kingdom Metazoa; phylum Platyhelminthes; class Cestoda; order Diphyllobothriidea; family Diphyllobothriidae; genus Ligula; species Ligula intestinalis. The sequence goes on from JAYGXS010000002.1 coordinate 43,063,544, forward strand.
ATAACCATAAACCCGTGTCTACGGCCTCACTCTAACCGTAAACTCAACTGTAAACTCTAGTACTAAGCTCTAGCCATAGACTCTAGCTCTGGCCTTGACACCACTTACCCCAGCCCGAGCCTAACTCTAATGCTAACAAATGAGGACGTCCTGAGTGGGAGTGAGCACAGGGAAAAAAAGGTTGAACCTGAGCTTATGCGAATAACGTAAATAGGCATTTCTTTGAAGCAGGGATTAGGTGGGGCCATATGTCCAATTGTCATATGGATTTCTTTAAAAAAGAAAAGGCAGAGGCGTTTTGAGCAGTCATTTCATCGATTTATAATCCCTGAATACAGTCCGTAGACACCGCCCACGTTCTCAATGCTGTGCTACGTGGCATGTACACCTGTGGCAGCCTGAATTCGGTAGTGCTGTGCGCATTCACCCCCTTCTCATCTGCCAAACCTTTGTCAAGTCGCGCGTCCAGCGCTGACTCATCCTCTTACCTCTGCAAGCTCTTGCACTTTTGCGCCCCCAGGTTCACCGCGCGTATGCCGAAGCTAATCGATTCCTCGCGAACTCTGACGCCAATACCTGTACCCTTTCCTGATTGGCTGATGACAAGACGGCTTCGCTAAACCCGCGGACACGGACACTTTTTACACCTACACAGCTGGACTTGGCGACAATTATTACGGTATTGCTGGTTCATTCAATATTATCCCTTTTAGCGCGTTTGCGTGTTACGTCCTCATTATTTGGGGATAATACTCGCTAGGAGCATCGTTAGTTAGTCCGGGCGTCGAAATTCGACAAACCTACCAGTTGGAAAAATTTAAAAAACGAGTGTAACGGTTTGACTTGTTTAGACTATGTAAAGGCAGTCTAACTATAGTTAAACAGAGACTGAATATAACATACGTCCCTTGGTAGACTAGCACCTAACGTAGACAGAATGGTCCCTATACACCAAGATGTGAATTCTCCATTATTCCGGGGCGTTATTTAAATTTCGGGGAGGTGGTTGTTAGCACTTAGGTTAAGCGAAGTTAAGGTAAAGACTAAATTTAAGGTTCGAGCTAGGCTTAGGATAAAGGTTAGGTTTACGATTGGCGTTAGAGTTAAGATAAGGGTTTATGTGAAGGTCTAGGTTAGAGTTTGTGTTTGGGTTGGGAGTTCGGATACAGAAATAGGTTAACTTCCTGGAATTTGCTGCCAGGTGGCCTTTGTTATGGGTGGTTACAATTCCTGTGCCCTACCAAATAGTCTATCGAATTAGTAAGGCCGACTGCCGTAAGCCATAACCATTTAACAAAGCGACCATATGCATTTTAACGCATGTGGATCATACATTTCCACAAAAAGATGGCCGCGATGCATTCAAGCTGACATAGGGTTGAGCAATTCTTCGAAGTCTTCACACCTGAATTAATGCTATCGTAATCGTCTTGTAAATAAGTCTACTCCTTGGCAGTGCTGCTAGACCGCTCTTGGGGTTTCGAACTAAAGCATTCAAAAACTGGTAGCAGATATGACTGCGCCGATGACTTGAATACTGTACCGAGGGAGTGTACATACGGGGCACCCTTCGTGCTCAGTTCGATCCGCGTCCGTGTTCGCGCTTAAGGTGGCACCTGTTCACCATAGTGCGGATAGCACGCGTAACATATGCGTCCCTTTGTATCTACAATCATCCGACATTTTGACTTGCCAGCGCGTTAAAGTACACATCATCGTATGCTTCTCAATCACGAGACGAAACCCATAACGTTCATCCGTAATGATGCTATTTTGTACCACTACATCTTCAGTTTTCTTGAGTTTTTAGGCCAGTATATAATATTACAGTAGACATGCTATCTCACGAATTGATGATCGCAATTCTGAAGTGTGGTTCTGGTTAGAAAAGCTTATGGCGGCACTGAGCTCTGGCAGTTCAACTGGAAAGACTTAAGGGAGTTATTATCAGCTGAAAAGCACAAAGTAAGTTTTTTTTAAAATGTGGAATCCTTCACGGACAAAAAATTATATGGTCATTTATTTATGCATCCTGTTTGAAGTCATATCTAAGGATTATCGATAGGACATGGGACTTGAAGCCACCCATAATATAAGTGGCCTTGATGTACTTAACATTTTGTAAACGGAAAGATAAACTCCGATACATAGACGCTCACTGATTACTTACGGTACTCACCCGTTCTCTTGTGACCTGGGGCTCGCTCTCTTGCCCCGCTAGTAACCGCCTAATGGATCACACATTTAAGGCAGGAATTCATGATCGATAAAGACAAGGGGGAATGGCATGGCTATTTCTGGCTTAATAACGCTCATCAGCCAACCATACTCAACACCAGGGTGATGACCTCCAAGGCTAGAATCCGTGACCTTGGTGGCCAGAAGCCCAACGCTCTAACCATTGCGTCACGGGCTTGTTCCTGGTCAGTATCGATCGGGAATATATGCAATGATACATCGATCGGTTACGGAAATCACTCGTCCTAGTGAGTCTTGGGCCTCACTCTCGAGCTACCTCTAAGTTTGGGTATGGCTGTTCGATGACGGCTAACAAGCCCAAAATGGGCATTTAGTCTTCTCCGTCTTTGTCGGTCATGCATTTCTGCCTAGCATAAGGCTAATTTTCTCATGCCGTGGACTCAGGCCCAAACTGCAATAGCTTGTATGGAGCACTCTTCTTGGGCTAGATCCGAGGCAGCCCCAAATGAAGTGCCCGAAGTGTGGGTTCTAAACACCAGCTGGTGTAAGGTACGCATAGTATATAATGATGATAATTGTATTTTGAAGGCGAGGCGGTATTTAGTTATAGCGGCCACTGTGACCAATCCTATGGTACAAGGCGAGGGTCATGAGATTAGCAGAAGCTACTGACGTCATATAATTTCGCGACCTCTTATACAACTGCAAACGGTCGTTACCTATTACGAAGATGAATAAACTGTTCAATTAAGTGTTGGCCTGGATGGTTGACACTTGATAGGCAAAGAGAGTAGAAACTATTAGTTAGGGTAGAGGAGGGGGAGTTAGTTGTCACAGCAGGGCAGTTCATATTAGTTCAGGTTTATGCAAGCCTGTGGGACGTGGTTAAAGAGAGGGGGGGCAGAGGACAGGGTAGCAGTCAGTCCAAAAGGGAGCGAGGAGGCGTGAAAGGAAATGAGTTTATCGATCGTTACCACGGCAATGCGAGGTTGATCACGTGATTCAACTGCTTACAGAGTTCTGGTTTTCTTCTCCGTATTGCAGTGGCAGTAAGTAGGTAAGTAAGTAATTGCAGCGGCCTGCGCAAATCGCAGCAGACGCCCGGTCGTTCCCCGAAATGCGACCTCATTAATAGGTAACGTCCGTTTGCAGTTGAATAAGAGGTCGCGAAATTAAATGACGTCAATAAATTCTGCTAATCTCGTGATCCTTGCCTGGTTCAAATTTCCTCCGGGAAAACAATATTTCAATCGTATTATCTGTGCATTGACGTCAGTGCAGGGGCGGTTTTATTGAGGTACGCGCATCAAAATTCGGTTTCGTTGACATCAATTGCGTGCGCACTCGGTCAATGTGCACAGTTCTTCAAAGAGTTACATACTTTCCACAGCCGACGAGTTGATTGCAGTGCTGGTGTGCTACTTGAAACCTCACTTACTTCAGTCTTAAGTTCAAAACATATAAGTTTGCAGATGAACGTACTCACACGGACTTTGTTCGCAAGCGCCACGCGGCGTCATCATCGCACCGATCAAAGCTCGCTGTTCACGCGCTCGGACGGTTGAAGCATTACCATCCAGCTGGAACGTAAGACCTTACTTGCCGCCTGTTTCCTGCACTGAATGGAAAGCCTTCATAGTGAAGCTATTATACGAGGGCCACCTCTGGATCTACTGATGGAATTAGGATAATTTGAAGTATAAGTAAATTTATATCAATGTACCATTTACAATTTTTCAGGATACCACCCTGTAAGGGTGAAAGCTTAGTTTACGTATATAATACCTAGACCGGAATTTACCGATTTTTGTATTAACAGGGGAAGTTGGTAGCCACCTTGTATAACCAACTAACGTAAGCACGTTCCTGAGAAAACGTCAACGCTGAGCAATCATTTCATACAGTTCTTACAGGCGAACTGACAAGTGGTATCGGAGTCGAGGCTCAGGCTACCCAGATATAACGTTGAAGTCCGAAGAACTGGAGAGACAAGGCATGGACTTAGGCCATACCCTGATGCCGGAGGGATAGTGGTAATGTTAATGGTTAGGTTTTTGTTAAGATAGGATAGCGGTTAGGTCAAGGTTTAGAATTAGGTTGAGGCTTAGGGTTATTTTGGAGGTGAGACAGGAATATTTTGGCATCTGACCACTAGTATCAACTGGAAAGAGGCGAAGTTTATTCTCATGTCTCATTGCCGAGGAGGACCAAAAGACCATACAGTGATCATTCCAGCCCCTGTCGTCTTTAAGCCATTCATCATACGCACAGCAGCGTCCGGCACATTTCTCCAGATGTGGTATAACATCGCTTACCCCTCATTTTCTCATCACTTATGTATATGTTTGCCGGTATTTATTTGAAAAGTACCTAAATAAGTAAATTGTGGACAAAAATCTCTCAAGAAATCCACCGAAATATTAAGACTATTCTGTCTAACTACGTCATTGACTGGATTCCCGGAAAGACCGTGGTTTCGCTAACCTCAAGCTTTGGTAATCTATAATCTGTAGTGTTACGGGTGAATGAGATCGCTACGTCCCTTGACTTGCCCATAAATACTAGGAAGACCAAACTATTCTCATGCTGCATCCCCAACCAGGACGAGGCAGCCCTGGGGATAAATATTAAAGTAGAAGACCCTACATACCTCAGGGCGAGGCTGCTAATGAATGGACGGAGTAAGGAAGACATTGTCTCTCGAGTCGATGTTGCTCGCGGGGTTTTCTTACTCCTCTGAAGGCACCTATGGATCCGATGCGACATCTCTATCGCCACGAAGATCCGTGTGTGCGGTACCTCCACCTGGTCAGTCCTCCTGTATGGATGTGGATGCTGGGCCTTGTGCGTCGAAGATAAGGAGAAACTGGGGGTATTTGACCACCACTGCCTGAGTACTAACTTTCAAGAGAAGTATATCGTCTTCGTCTCAACTATGTCAGTCCGTGATCGCTGCGACGGTAGCGCAAGGATAACTTAGGTCATCCCTGAAGCACCATCCAGGTGGTAAGGACACGTTCTCCTTCTTCCTCCTCACACGCCTTGTTCTGCTGCCCTCGATCAGGCCCCGAAGCCCATCTGGAGGTGTCATGGAGGAGGGCAACTTAAGACTTCGTTCGACATCGTTCTTCAAGTCATGGAAGCGGTTCTTGGACCTTCATTTTTTGAATCCGTCGCTGAATGGGTAAAGCCTTCCGGACCGGCTGCCACTAATCCCCACGCATGGTGAGGTATCGCTCGTGACACCAGTGGGGCCAGCTTCATCATTCATGATCCCAGCCGTATTAAGTAATATCACAAGAATATTTAAATACCAGGAAAGTTTGGACGCCTGTAAAAATTTGAAGGTAAGAAAGAAATTTGGTGAAGACTGCATTTTCAAAAGTAAAATGAGAAGGTAGAGTCGAATATATGGGTCGGCGATATCAAGAGTAGTGAAACCTCAGTTGGGGGAGAAAAACCGGTTTTAGCTGCGGCGAGAATCGTAGAAGCAGTTCATTGGCTAGCAGGATCATGCCTCAGCCAGGAAGAGGTTCCACTATAGTAGCTAGGGATGGCTGCGCTAGATGTGAGCGAGAGCCTACGGCGTGCTTTTCAAGCAGATGCTGCAGCGAACTGAGATGAGCGGACTGGACTACAAGCTAAATGCCTAAACGGAACTGACCTTGACCACTAAAATAGCCTGGTACAAGATCAGTAACTAAATTCAGTCTAAAAGAACTGTTGTAATCGAACTTCAGGCGTCTCGATTTGCTAGGTTTTGCCACCTCTGTGCCAAAGCTACTAATATAGTGATCGAAGAAACCAGTTGGGGTGAGCTTGATCTAATGGAACTAACGTTGGCCTCTGAACAGTCTTCTTGCTTGCTTACCATGCATTTGTGCCATGCTTTAGATAAATACAGTGTAGAATGAGCGCCCCTAAACTAATTATGTCAAAAGAAGGGGTCACAAACATTTCGTGCATACCTACTGCTGCCAGAGGCTGTTACTTTGCAAATTAAGCGAAAAGAAGATAGGGGAACATTAGTGTCGGTTCTCGGTTCAGTGGAGAGAAAGAAAATTCAACCATCGATTCCAAAGATGTTCACCATGTGCGCCACAGCGTGGTGTTAGTGGTTATGCAGGGAAGGTGACCTAAGCGTAGATAACGTTTAAGAGGTAATAGACTTATGTGGTGGGATCGGGTGCCGGTGGCAGGCGGGGCCGGAGCCGCTTTCATCGAATAGAACGGTCAGCACGCGAGTCTTCAGTCGGGCCGTCCCGAGGGCAAGAGAACAAAGGAAGCTCACATGCCAGCGGAGGCAGGCAGAACGGGACAAGAACGCGACCTCCAAAGGGCTGACACGTGAGGACACAAAACAGCCGCTGGCCGGGTTCTGAAGTCACGCCTGGCCAAGGGCAAAGCGCGCGCGCCAAGTGTCCCACTGAGGACACCACACGATGGCTGCTCGCATTGGCCACTAGTGGAAGGGCCAATGGGGAGCAAAGACTGCCAGTCCTTACCATAGCTGCCACCGCAGAAGGCGGCTTTCAACAGCTGGAGACACGGGTTCCGGTTGCCCTAGACGAGAGACTGCTACCGAGACGAAACCAACGACAGAACACACGCTGCTGACGGGCACATGAAAAGTTGTCAGACACGCAGAAGGCAGACCTGATATACAAGCAGAAACAGTGACAGTAAAATATCATCTGCTATCCTGTCTGCCTTATTTCTTAACACGAACGCGACCTTCAAAAGGCCGACAAGGGAGGACGCACGGAAAGCACGGGTTCTGAGGTCACGCCTGGCCAAGGGCAAAGCGCGCGCGCCAAGTGTCCCACTGAGGACACCACACGATGGCTGCTCGCATGGGCCACTAGCAGAGGGGCCTATAAGGAAAAAAGGCCGTTGGTCCTTAAATACGCTGCCGCCGAAACGAGGTGGCACTCTGCTGCTGGGGACACGAGACTCAGCTGCTGAAGGTACGGGACTCTGTTACCCTAGACGAGAGACTGCTACCGATACGAAACCGATGACAGAACACATACTACTGACAGACACAGGACAAGTTGTCGGACACACAGAAGACAGACCTGATGTACAAGCAGAAACAGTGACAGTAAAAAATTATCTGCTATCTTGTCTGTTTTCCTTTCCTAAAACGCAACCGGAGGTATAGCCAGTGTCGACGCAGGCATACACGAAGTTAGGCTGATGTCTAAGCCTGCATCTACGCGTGCCACCACGCCCCCCGGCCATCCACGTTTAGCATTTGTCATGGGAGCGCAACCCGAATAACGCCTGCCGTGCGCCGATCTGGCCTCCGTGTTGGTCCAGCCCATCTACCACCCGGCCTGCTTAGAAGGCAGACCACAAGTATGCACTACTTTGATTGATACGTTTGGCGGGGACCATCAGGGCACGGTATGTTGGCAGTGTCTGATCCAATCGGCAAAGCGGGTTCGCATATTTTGTCTCCAAATGTGTGTGGAATAAATCAGGGGTGTTTGTGCGACAGGGCACTTTTCTCAGCCTAATGCCAAACAGCGGTCACAAAACTATGTCTACGAACCAGCGGTGACCACACAGCTGTGACGTGGGTTCCGCTAACGACGACTCGTGCATTTCGACTAAGGCATCGTGTTCGATGTCAACGATAAGCCCGCAATCGCTCACAAAAAAACCTATTGTTTTACGAGCATTGAGCTTGCAGTCGAGCCTACAGTCGAAATGAGTCCTTAGATTGCGTGCAGGCAACTTCCGCGCCACCACCTGATACTGCGGTGTATGCCGCCTGTAGTGTTGGAACATTGAGCTACAAGCGCACGATACTTAACTGGTCAAGGTCATGGTCGCGCGTTCACACCTTCTTTGTTCTAACTGATTCCCCTTCAGCCTATAACATTTATTCTACACCATATAATCCGCAATGTAAACAAGACTCCCAATTTGTGCTGTATCCCGTTCTCAGTACAAGTCCTACCTTCATACAGCTTTCTGTTTTGCACGTGTCACAGATACAAATTTTCTCAGGTTTCAGAAATTTTTGCAGAAAAATTATTTGCGCGGACTGTGCGGGGATGCACAGCGCCCCACTGGCAGTAGCAAGTAACAGCCCAATGTCTGAGCACTTAGCTTGTCGAGAAAACACCGATGACAAAATCCCGACTACATCCTATCGCATGCGATCGACCTTCCGCCTAATTGTGCTAATTTGTTTATTGCTTGAATACCACCCCTCTTCTGCTGCCGCTATGCCTTCTTGTTCCTGACATCATTGAGGGTTGAGGCGAATATTCTTATCCCAGGTGTGTGTATGGATGGAGGAGAAAGATAAATGTCAATTAATTGCCAACAACCAGTCCTCTGTGGTGCATACATCACTGATACAATATTTTTCAGGTTTCAATACCTTTTGCTGAACAGTTAGTCTTGCAAGGATTGCGCGGGGATGCACAGCGCTTCCAATGGCAGTACCCAATGACTAAGCACTTAGCTTGCTGTTCAAAACACCGACGACGAAGCCGAGACCTCGTCCCATCGGATGCGATCGACCCTTCCACTAATTGTGCGACATGTTTTTTGCGTCGACAATGCGTCTTGTGAATAACACAACTGTACTGCTCCCGTAATGCTTCTTGTTCCTGACATCATTGAGGGTTGAGGCGAATATTCACATCCCAGTCATGTGTTTATAGATAGAGAAGAAGAAGAAGAAAAAACACTTCGTTCACGGGAATCATGGTTTAAGTCGTCAGAACTTTTACCTCTGTGACGATGGATTCCAGTGACAGTTCGAAAGCTCATAGCGATTAAAACCATGATTTCGATGATCACTGAGGGCCCGATAGCTAATTTAAAAAGTCGGTCAAATGAAATTCTTCTCCCAACGACTGACTCAATTTCCTCCCAAATGATTGGAGTCCTTCTTGGACTAGATAAAAATGTCACTCACTATGAGGTAGTGCGTCTATCGATTACGTACTTTATTTACGAAAAATCACAAATTTTGCAGTCTTAAACCATATCGGTTTGTTGCAAATCATTTACGGTTACTCTTCAGTGTTTTTAACTTTTAACACCAGCTTGCGTTTCGAAAGATTTAAAGTACGCATTGCTTTCTTGAACACGAGATTTGCAGCTGCAAGTTTTCTATCCCCATTAGTGTAAACTTCGTACATCATCCTCGATCTTCACTATGCTAGTGGTTATTGAAAATGCCCTAGAGGGCAAACGGGATTAAACTGTAATTGGAACAGGGGTCACACCTATATAGGTGTCTCATCCATAGACGTATTTACCTAAGTGATTGCGGAGAGTTCCAGTCTAAATGCCAGGACCTTACTATGCGGTTCATCATGTAGGATTGTGTTCTGTTTGGGCTCGTTCTGCAGCGCACGGCTTCCATAACTATCAACCAAATTCGGCGTAAGTAACCGTCCCGGGCCACCATGCTCTGGGATATTTAGTGGACGCCGTAGGAGTCCGCGGTCGAATTGAAAGGATTCCAGCAGTTTGGAGCGATTTATGATATCGCACCAATGACTATGTGTACTAAATTGTTCGCCAACAATGAATTCAACCCCCTCCCTCTGTGTTCTTTGTCTGTGCTCACAAAAAACTTAAATTAGCTGTTTGTCATCTAGCTCCTTTCCCGAAATAGCCACGTTTGCCTGCTGTTTAGCAACGCCCATGAACCCGACGCTGATTGGTGGAAATTAATTTGAGCGAAATGAGTTTATTTTAGTAAGCACGTACTTAAGCCACTAAACGCGCATAGGGCATGTCGCTGCGCATGCAGGCTGTTGTGGTCGCGCGAATTGTGTTCAGTTTGTCACTGCAGACAATGACCTTATTGCGTGTAGTTCACAGAAATGGGGTGCGTATGTAGCGGATATAAGGCTGCCATGAAGTCCAGGCTAGTAATGATAGCAGGACAAGACCGGAATAATGCGAGGAGCAATAATTAAAAGTCAAACGACCTGACAGCCAACAGATGCTACGCGCAGGCCTTCAAGAAGGGCTTGTAAACGTTCCGTAGAACAAACGGTTTAGTTCTAGAAGGATGCACAGATAATTAAAGTCAGGGTAGTCTGTCCCCCTGGCAAGTGTACATCGATTGAACAGTAGGGACTCGTAAGTTAGATAACCCACTCCTCTCTGTACGGGGAGACAGTATTTTCAGTAGGAAGTCATTATGTTGGTTTCGTGACTGTATCTTATTTTTTGGAAGGTAATTTATGTATCAAGCTAAAAGGGTTTCTAGCATCGGGGTGTGGTATGGTTCATAAGGTTAACCCTAACAACCCCGATCTTCCAGGCCCGGTTCCTTAGGAGAAGCGAGAAGTCATGGGAAGGCCAGAGGGATAGGAACAGTATATTCTGTACAGAAGGATTAAAAGAATAGGTAGGAGTATATTTGACTCTCGGACGACTGAAGTCCGTTCCTTAGTGGGGTCGAGTCCGAAGTGCTGGCCTGAGTTCAGTCACTGCAATGAAGTCTGTGTCCAGACGGATTAAGGTCAAAATTTTAATTGAGGCTATTCTACTAACCCAGAAATCTTATTGAAAGGGCTGAGGTCAGGACATGCAGGAATGTGTCAGTATGCGCCTGGCCTGAAGCATGCCGAAAACTGTCTTCGCACGAGAGCCTATGCTCTGAGTAACCTCGACTGTAGCGTCACGAGTTAGGAGGGAATCCGGCTGCAGAACTACTACAGTATTTTCTGTGCATCCCAAACATAGCACAAACGCCTTGTTTACCATTTCACTTGCCTACACATTTCGAATTGACTATTTTATTACCACTCGTTCCTCCCAAAGCACAAGAATTATGCGCTTTACCTCAAGATGTTTCTGCTTTCAAGGGAGCGCGGTAATCTTTTAGTTTTGGCTGTGATACCAAATGTCCCACTCTAGGCTCCCAGATTACACAGAGCTTAAGCTATCTTGTATAACCACACGAACTTCTGATGTCTCGGGCAGCATCAAGCGCCCCCCAACTACCCTTTAAGGTTATCAATGTCTATATATGCCGGGACTATGTATGCGCAGAGGGATTAACTACCCTTCCTGTAGCTTGTTTACGGACGTACGAACCCGACAACTGACCGACTTGGACAGTGGACTGATGTTTGGAACTGGGAAGAAAGAGTGAGATCAAAAGAAATCAGTGCATTGTCCTGACTATAAACACCTGACGAACTGAAATCTATCACGTTGAGGTAACAGCTCGGACCAGTTGACGAGATAACTCGGATAGGAGATGGAAGCGGTTCTTGGACCTTTGGTATTTGGTCATCGTCACCAGTGAAGAGAATGGGTTGGACTGTTCATATCAGCTACCGCAAATTACCATGCATGGAGAGGTACAATACGTGACATAATGGAGGCCGGCTAGATCACCGCCGAACCTTGCACAAGTAAGTAAACCACGACTTTTAGCGGGTCATGAGAGTTTCAAACGAGTCAGATTTAATGTAATGGGAAATGCGTTGATCTAGTATGAGGGTGGATTCCTCGGATTTGGCGTCACGCTCTCCCCCTGTTCTCTCGCCCATGCCTCAGTTAACTGTCCGAATCTGCCAGATATCTGGTTCTGGGATTAGATGCGGTGGCTGTCGCAGCGTTAAGCATGTGCCTAGGCATGCCATCCCACCCCCTCATCATATGTGGCATTTTGTATGGTTCGCATTCGTCAATATCACTTGTCCTGCCCTGATCTAGCCCCGCGTGGGTCGTCGATCACCTGGATGCAGTTAGTGAATTGATGCAGTTTGATTGGTTTATTTTCACAAGACGAGTGTTTCACATGACAAGCTCGGTGCTAGAACGGATTAAATTCGTTAACTGAGATTTCACTGCATATGTTTGCTATTTTAATATAAAATATTTGGCTTGAGTGCTTCCGCTTGTCCTTTACTGTCCATGTGGCTATTCACAACCAGCCAATCAGATGTCTGCAGTCGCAACTTGCTGATTGGTGGCAAATGACTGCCGACCTCGCAATAGGCTTTGACGAAGGGTCCCTTTCAGGCCAATGCACAAATGCCGTCCCGGCCATCGGTTGCTGGCATAGCACGGTGGGTAACGAAGGTGTCAAAATAGGGTGATTATAATGCAAGCATTCAGCTTATTAATAACGGCGAAACTGAACGGGAATCGTGTTAGTCACTTATGAAGTTCTTAACCATTATACTTTCATACTTCCTCAGCAATAAGTGTGCGGGCTTGTAGTAAAGTTTGCTGCACAATGTTTCTCAGGTTTTGTCTGAACGTTGATATGAATATTTGACTTGATTTTTATCAGCTCTACCATTTATCTGAACATACCGTAGTATCAATGTATTACCAGAAAACGTATCGCAAAGGAGTTAAGGCTACGAAGGTTTAACCCTTAATACTGCGATCTTCCAAGCCCGGTTCCTTAGAAGAAGATAGAAGTCGTGGAAGCCAAGGTGGAAGGAGATTGTATTCTGTACAGAATCAGTAGGAGAAGAGTTAACAGAAGGGTTGACTCGGCCTGGGATGGAGTTTGACCATGAGGAGCGAGAGAGAGAGAGAGAGAGAGAGAGGGCGCCGCAGCCTCGCGTCCGCCACGCACCGGGGCGAGAGGCCGAGTGAGTCCGCCTTGCTTGTTGTGTGGCTTAGTGTGAAGTTACAGCGACCAGGTGGATAGGCGGTCATCGATTGGCTGGCGCGTGTGCAAGGCTTGCTGCAGCGAGAAGAAGGGAGCGGACTGACAGTAGTTGCCAAGTTCGTGGCGAACAAAGGCAGGAAGCATGAGTCGACAGCGGCAGACTCCCACAAACGTTAGGGCTGCAGGACACGCTTATTTCAAGCTCATTAGCTTTCGTCAGCTTCAGTTATCCGACAAAACAGCCAGGGTTGGTGAATCCTGGAACAGATCGGAGTACACCTACGTCCAAATACTGTAATATACTCATGACAATAAAGGAGGGTGTTTCAGGAGCTTGTATGTAGATAATGAGGTCAATGTCTCGACGCATTTGCTATGCTACAAATAATCTGCCGTCCTTGATAATGCCACAGTGCGCTAAAAGCTGCGCCAACTGACGGGCTAATTCGGGCCAAGCTCTCAGCCCAGTGTGTATTTGTGTGGAGTGACCAAGTGGCAGACTGAGAGTCAGACTACAATTGCCGTCACTTACTGCGACCTCTATGACACACCCAATTAGCTGGGATCCGAGGTGGTGTAGTTGCACGACGTTCAGGGTTCGCGTTGGCCCCCTCTCCCGCCTCTGATCTCCTTGACCTAGTTATGACGCCGTGCTCAGATGGGCAAGGAGGAGGGAGTGCGGTAGATGCCGTGCAAGTTTACTGTCAGTATAAACTAGATCACACCGAAGCCATCGTCCCTGCTCCACCGTGATATGGGGCACACGGTAGTCCTCGTCGGAATCAACAGTCGAACGGTCGCAATGCTCGCAGGTCAGACAGAACGCACATTACAGTTTTTTAAGTAGAAAATGCTTCAACACTGTGCTTCATTGAATGCTTATTCCAAGGTGTATATTTAAGTACCAACCCAGAGCCCTTCAACTGCAAACCATTGGGCTTCTTTGGCGATTGTGTAACTGAAATATGTCGTCACTTTACATTCAAATCCAACATTTTATCAAGCAGAGAGTCAAGATGCGCCTAGATTTGACAGATGGTCGTCCAATTGGTTACAGTAAGAAAATAGAGGCTTGTTGACCTACCGGCCACTTCCATTCTCGACCATGCCACAACCTGCATGCCAAATGGGAGACGAAACACAAGGCAACCGGACGTTAGGTATGGACATTCCCAGTCGGTGAGGTATACCTCCCACCAACTGACGTTTGGATGGTAATACCGACATAACCTGTGCCGTCACTTCTTTTATCTCACAAAGTGTCGGGTAAGGTAAATAAGAGCCAGTCAAATGTCAATTTCACCCTCTCGGTATTTCACTATCAACCTTATTCAGTTTAGAAAGGTCTTCGATGACCATCAAAACAGGATACAGGAACAGGAACGCCCCGCCTACTTAAAACAGCTGGCATTTCGATAAATTGCACGAAGGGTAAATGCTCTATCGCAGGGGGTAAATTGAGTTAAACCCAGCAACTGCGATCTTCAGACCATGATTACTTAGTGCAGGAGAGAAGTCGTTAAAGGCCAAAGTAGTTGGAAGAGTATATTGTGTACACAAGGGAAAGGAGGATAGATGAAGGAAGTCTGAATTGGCGAGCCTTTGACCAGCAGGAGAGTCAGCCGCGGTTCAAGTGCGGTATTAGCAGCAGGCATTCCAAGGGCAGCGAGAACGGGCATTGTCTGGTTGCCTTGAGGGTTACTGGCCGGATAGACTGCATCGACCAGGCGTGCATGCGTCCTATTCGCCGGCGGGAGAGACCAGCCTTTGTGGATCTGTGATTGGCCGTTGCAGAGGCCGCCTTTCGTGCGGACGTGCGCGTTAGCAGCAGCGGACCCTCGGACATGCTCGCCTATGTGTAGTGAGTCACCACAGTTCCTTCGTCTTCACCCTGGCCTAAAACTAAAGTGCAACCCTAATCTTAATCCCAGCCCTACCTAAACCTAATCGATACAGTTAACACGAATCTCGACCGCAACCCTTTATATAATCCTGACCTCAACCCCAACTCTGACCTTAAACCCAAATCTTCAACCTAACTCTTAACTTAACCCTAACCCTTATCTTAATCCTAAAACTAATTTGCGCAGCATCTCGCGAAAAGGCACATCTGCTGCGGAATGTTCCTATTTCCGTGCCCTGTTTAGGCTCCGTGGGCGAAGAGCGGTCAGTCTAGCAGCAGCTAAGGACGAATCAGGTGAGATAGAAACGTAAAGTGCCACAGGTCCTTCGATTCGTAAACCTTGGTCATTATCTCATTCAAACATATACATGAAAATTGAGTGTTTGAACTAAAACGTCGATTTAGAAACTGAGAGAACTGCGTCTTCGCACACACTCAACACGCCATTTGGATTGGAGGACCAATTTTAATGCCACTTCCACTACGTAGTTGAGGGCCAGTTTAGTTCACATAACTGTACTCTTATAGGATTTAGGGTCAAACGAATTTCATTTCGATCAAGATTTTATTTCGTTCAAGAGCTCAACTTTTCTTGTTACCTTGTTTAATTTTCTTGGAAATTAATACGCGAACTTTAATCAAATCCCTCGGGGTAGATCTTTTCAAACTCGGCTAGGAAACTGATAAAAATATTTTAACTCAAATATTCCTATCAAGTTTAGAAAAGGTTTGTTCTGAAGGATTTACGCAAACTTCACGCATTAATTTCCTCGAAAACAAAAAAGAAAGTTTGTTTCGTTACTCAGAAAACAAAACTAGGTGACGGCTACTTGTGTCAACATAACACCCGATCCTGTGCAACAACTTTTGTGTCCTCTAGTCTCCAAAGATTGGAACAAATGAATGTGCGTCCGTAGAAAAAAAAGCCTGTTCAGAGTGTACCGGGTCTCAGAAAAATCAAAAGTCTCAAGGTCTGCCACTGGGGACTGTGTTAAGTTAGTCATGACTTCCGTCACAAGATTAGGGCTCAGCAGATGCTGATAAAACTATGTGTTTACTTAAAAAGTGTCGATTAACCGTTATGGAACAGTGACTCAGAAGGAGAAGATGCGATCCCTGGAAGTGGAAGAAGAAAAAAATAAAAATAAATAAGAAGAAGAGATATATTGACCGGACGTTTAGGTTTTTCTCTTGAGAAGAGTAGTAAAAGCACACGGTGCACAGTGTTTAGGGTCCGTAGGGACCACGCGACCACATGCGTACTACAATTATTAGCTCTCACGATCGCTGCTGGGGGTCATAATGAATGCGACGAGTGCTTGACAGCCTGCATCTGAGTCAGTAATGGCCATGATTTTATCATCCGTGTTGGATGTTGGCGCGATAACTTGGCATGCTATCATCGGAAGTGTTGGTAGTCCGTGCCCTCTCCAAGTGACCGATTCACCTGTTCAGACAAGTCCCAGAATATGGGAACAGGAAGTCAGAGGTTTTTGGTGGGCTGCGGGCCTAACAACCATGACTGGAGATACTCGAGGCTCATGCGACTGTCACCTCTTGCGAGGATTTTGCGTATTCAAACTTAAAAATATGGCCTTGATCTGTCGTTAACTATATTCACAAGTAATTCTGTAATTTGATTACAATCATTTTTATGTCGGCCTTTAAATTCTGCAGAATGCTTTACAATCAATCGTGTTTTCATGTTTTTTTTAAACTAGATTTAGATCCTGTGGGATGTATTTATCAGAACCCTCAATATAAGAAAATACTGAAAAGCATTTATCAAACAAGTACCTTTCTGATTATTAGTGTTGTGAAAATGCCATTCGGATCTTCTTGGTGAACTTACCCAAACATGAAAACTCATTGCCGAGAAAAATGAACTTCCAACACAAAAGTCGGATAACAGTATGCTCAATATCAATAAGAGAACTTTCTTTAACAAGTCACCAGATTTTTATTCACTGAAGATCTGATTTTTCGGTTCCAGAAGGGATTTTGTTGAAAATTTTATGCTTATATATGTGCTTTTTTATAGTGCAACGCACAAAATGAGAGGCTTCTTCTGCAATAGTAAATAGCACCGGAAATCTCATTGATTTTCACCAACTTTGGAGTTCGCCCAAATCTAGTAGGTCTTCGTTCAATAAAGCAGACTTGAAATGCAGTCCTTTTTAGGAGGAGGCTTTCTGAATTTAAAGTCCATACAACCAATCAGAATTATATAACCAAATGAGGCTAAACTGTTTACCTATATTTCGATCACGGCATCACACGAGGCAGGTCACATACTGTATATAAAAAAGTGTCCAAAAATAATAATTGTTGCCGGTAAGTGGGGTCGGCAGTGTCGCCACGGAGTGCGTTTACTAGACAGGCTTTCTGTGCAGTTGGCCAGGTAATCTTCATGTAGAACCAGGCGACAGCTTAATTGTTTTATTAAACTCACCCCCCCAACGCTCTCGGAGATTTCGTGATGACGGTCTTTCAGGACCAGCGCATCCATGATGGTTTTTTTCGATGTGATAGGCCTCGTTTAGATTGAATTTGTTTCTCATGGCACGACAGTGAACCAACATGACTATCTGCAAGTGCTGAAGCAATTGTGTGAGGCAATGAGAAGAAAAAACGACTTGAACTATGGCGAATAATACGCGAGTGAAGAATCGAGGTCCAGGTGTCTTATCGTTTTAATCGCCCCCCAAAGAAGACGAAGAAGAAAATGGAGCGGGGCCATTGACCAAATTGCATTTAGACTGAAGTTTCGGAACTACTTTCGGTTTCGTCATCGGAGTAATGTGGTGGTCTTTTCTGTCGACAGGGACTGTTTCAGCCTTGACAACCGCTTGGTCGTGTACCCGTGCTCGACGCGCAAAGTTTGGCCTTAAATCTGAATAACTTAGTGCGCAAGTGGTCACCAAACTCATTAAATTAAGCTGTGAATGAGTTAGCGCCCGAGGATTTGTCGATTTAAATATTGGCTGCCAGACCCAAGGGGCACTTGCATAGTTCGCTTTTCAAACAGGAAAATAAAACCCCTCGTTCCTCCATTACAGAACACGTGCTAGATACGGGTCGGTCTGTGGACCCTAAAACTTCCTGCCGAGTACTTGTTCGAGCACGAACAACTCATACCTTACGCTACCTGGAGGTAGCCTACATACGGCGGTCAAAACCTGACCTATGTAAACAGTTGGAGCATTTGGTTAACCTAGATTTGCCTTGGTAACAACTGGCTCCCAGATTAACACAGTCCCCGCCCCCTTTTTCGCCTTAACTCCCCTTTCCTCTCTTTTTCCTTCTACCTTGGTTTAACTCTCTTACTTTACTAATTGGCTTTCGTGACTATGGCCTAAGATCTTTGACCTTTCTGTACCAATTCAATTTTGTATTTTTCTCGTGCGTTTCTCTTATCATGCATTGAAGAGAAAGCAGCTGAAGAGCACTCTCGAAATTTCACAAATCCCATAAATCCTGCTGTTTTTTCCATCTACAAACTGGGGAACTTTGCTTTAAATTTAAATATTTTTTAAAATGTGTTGCTTTTTGCAATGAGTGAAGGCTATCAATACCTAAGTTTAGTTTTACTTGAATACTTCGTCTGCTCGCCTAATTTGATATTTCGAATGACTCAATGAGGCTATCAACTGCAACACGCGGTCCAACGTTTCAAAATTCGCGATTTCTTTCATCAGGAAGGTCGTTCGGATAAACGGGTCTGACGGAGAACTACAAGGATGACCTTTCCGAGGGCCAGTTTGCTAGCGCCCAAAACCATTCTATTTATGGTCGGTTGCTCAGCGGATTGTATAAAATAAAACAAAAGAGCTAGGATGTGAAAATGAGCAGTGTCCTTCTGACAGTTTGTGAACAGGCAAAGGTGATGGTACTGCAGTGGCCCTAGCAGCCACTTGGAACCCAAGACCAGCTGCTGACGCATGACTTACCTAGCCTGCCTGTGTGCCCACCGCCTCATGGGGCTAGGCGCTAACTGTCATTGGCTCACGCTGTCATTGGCCCACGCTAGTCTAGATATCAGCTGCCCCATTAGCCCCCGGGAAAAAAAGCATTCGCTGGCGATTCCTGATGCTCTATTCACTCCGGAGACGAGCCGAATAGGGAACGGACGCACTACTCCGCGAGTCAAATTCTATCCATCTATTCTCCATTCCATTGTGTACACAATAAACTCTTCCTTCTACTCTGACCTTCCCAAGAGTTCTCCTATCTCCTGAGGAACCCGGGCCTCGAAGATTTTTGGTGTTAGGGTTAACCGCCTAAGCCTTAACTACTATACTTGATGACCCCAATCGTGAGATGAACACACAACTAAAATTCTGATGTGGCCGAGCTCAATCATCGTCACTCCTTTCCCACCTTCAACTGAATTTCTCCTGTGTCATCTCAATTGGCCAAGAACTGGAGAATTTCATTACCGACACCCTCTCGTGAAGCCAGGGGGAGGTGCTCAATCGCTCACAGCCCATGGGCCTTAGGCTCTGGTTCCATCCATATCCCACGGAGCAGTTTCCTGCTATGAGTGCCAATGCCCAGACATTCATTCCAAACTCTCATCCTACTTCTACTGCCAACGGTGCCCCTTCCTCCTCTCACCGAACATTAGCATGGCATACTGATTTGCCGTCGAAGTTCAAAGCAGCCAAACAACTTCTCTCCTACGTAGTCGAGATGACTAATCTCCTACAAGGTGCCGATGCATGTGGTGTCGAGAACTTTCCTTCTACCGCAAACCCAGTTGCCCACGCGGACGCGAGATGACATTTCCTCCTCCCAAGCGGCACTACTCGCCTCTCGCATGCCAGCCACAGAAGCTCATGCAGGCCACAACCGTCTCTTCAACCTGGCTTTCGAAAGCCAACCACAAGAACACCAGCTGTCCGAGCCCTGCCGTTGGAACGTACCTGCTTCCCTATCCTTTACTTATCTTCCTTCTTTCAATTTATTTCATCAATGGACTTCGGTCTTTGAGGGGAGAACTTGTAGTGGCCCTAGCAGCCACCTGGAACCCAAGACCCGCCGCTGACGCATGAATCACCTAGCTTGCCTTTGTGTCCACCGCCTCCTGGGGCTAGGCGCTAACTGTCATTGGCTCACGCTGTCATTGGCCCACGCTAGTCTAGATATCAGCTGCCCCATTAGCCCCCGGGAAAAAAAGCATTCGCTGGCGATTCCTGATGCTCTATTTACTCCGGAGCCGACCCGAATAGGAAACGGACGCACTACTCCGCAAGTCAACATTCTCTCCGTCTATTCTCCGCTCCATTGTGTACACAATAAACTCTTCCTTCTACTCTGGCCTGCCCAAGAGTTCTCCTATCTTCTAAGGAACCCGGGCCTCGAAGATTGCTGGTGTTAGGGTTAATCATCTTAGCCTTAACTCCTGTAGTACTTTGGTGTCATGCGTTGTGTCTTTGGCGTCGATGAACCATGGCTGGCCTGCAGACGGCGTATTAATTCATTGTTTGTTTAGAGTACCTTTTCGGTGTGCCATAAGCGAGCACCACATTGCGCTTGTACAGCCATAGCGGGTTTGTCGATGTGGTTGAATGAACTTTGTAAGGCTTAACACTGACACTGGATAGCATTGCGCAGCTTCATTGCGCACAATTGTCACACATAAAGATGCAGCATAGGTGAGGCCAATAGGACCTGGCAGTGTAGGCGCGAAGAGGCCTGTAACAAGTACGTATAAGAAATATTGTAACAGTTCTCGCCAAACGTGGAACCTGGTGGATACTTCTGTTGCCTTACGTGCCGGCACCCGGCCGTCAATCAGGGTAACCATTCTTGATCGATGGGCTAAGGTAGATGAGGATGTCTCCTCGCACCGCGATGCCTGAGCCAATCATCATCTTGCCTGCCCACATCCAGACAGAAAGGTCTCTACGGGCTGTGCGACAGTCTACTTCGGGTCGTCTTACCACTAAAAATAATTCCCGACTCATGGCGTAATTCGGAAGCCTCGTAGAAGGACTGAGTAGCCATATTTATACGGCAATACTGCTCATCTTCGCATAGGCCAGCGTAGTAGAGATCACTGCCAACTCACACCGCCTGGCACCGGATCGTAGATTGTGGGTGCAAAACGTACAAACTAAAATTGATAGCCGACTTAAACCCCCCTTTCGTACCCCTAGGCCTCTACACAGACTGCCAGAGTGCTCATACTAACGATCTTGGAGACTTTTTCTTCGTGAGACCTCCTAATAA
>JAYGXS010000002.1:43098739-43118541 GCA_036362985.1 Ligula intestinalis
TCATCATCATCATCATCATCATCATCAGCAACATCAGCAGCAGCAACATCTTCTTTTATTGCTGAGGTCTATTTGTTTATGGCATAGATCGTGCGTTTATCTTAACGCAGTCCTCATTGGTAAAACTTGCCAACTTTGGTTTTTAACAGACACGGATACACCCTGCAAATTCTTGTTTGAAAAAAATGCACATTCCTTTGTTCCATTTTGAAGCCACTAGTGGCCATCGAATTGTTTTCGCTGTGTTGGTTGTGCTTTTAATATAACCAGTCGTTCGTCAACTTTGTTACTTAAGTAACAAAACAAAGCTTGCTGCATAGACTTTGGTTACACCCGAGGTCTTGCATAAGCGCATTTGTTTTCCCTCACTAAGTCGTTGATGTGATAACAGAACCGGTCAGTAAATCCAAATTCTAGTTTGAATCTGCGAATCAGGTGTAATTCTCTCGGCATTTTCATCGAAATCCTTATTGAAACTTGCATTGCCCTTGTCCAGTTTCGATCACAATACTAGGCTAGATTTATGAATGGAGGTAAGTGGTGTTTCTTGACATCCGAGAACCTGCCACGAGTTGCTTTGCTCTGTCACTTAATTTACATTTTTAAAGTGCAAGCTATGTAATTATTTGTCTACACTAGAATATACAAGGTTAAATGGCACTCCTCAGCAAGCTTTTTTATTTCATATGCAGCAGTAATAACATAAAAATAAAACTGTGGGCTATTTACAGAAGTATCAAGTGCTCAATTATTTGAATCCTATGTGCACGCAAGACAACTTCAATTGAGAAACCATAGGATGTTGAGTTCGTCCCGAAAGGAACGCCTTTATGTGTCAAGGGGATAAACCAACCGTAGTTTACACGACTACTTTCATTTGCATGCTCACCACGGTTGGTAGCTAAAGCACATGTAATTTCACATGCCACACTCAGTTATTTCGATGTGGCAAGCAAAAATCCACGATCCTTCCTATCAACGGTGCAGTTTTTCGAGGGTCTCCCTTTTCCTTTCACTTCTTCTCCCTTCACTCTGAAGAAATAAGATCGCCAAATGAATATTTCAGTTCTGCAAATATTCCAATGTTTAAGTTGGAAAGTTTATTCGGCAAACATATGTTTTCAGCAATTCATCATCAGGCCAGTGCAACTGCAAGAATAATGAAAATAGTACAGTTGGATAGAGTTAAAAAAGGTCCTTTGATTACAACTCCTCGTTTTCACGCCGCTCGCATGGTGAGGTCGGCTTGTAAAGGTTTTTGCATTGGAGAAGGAGGTAGGGGAGAAAATTAGGATAGGTTGCGAGCGTTGGTCATGGGCCAGGTACATGGGGTGATAATGACCGTCACTTGCGCGGAGTGAGCGACTGTCACTAAGGGGTGGGGGTGATATGCGATTGCCGCCTGACATCGGCCACGGACGTGAAAGGGCTTGTGTTGGTGTCTTCTTACAACACAGCGCTGGATTCGCTGGCCTTATAGCCACTGCCTGGGCTATTGCTAGCACCCGTTGGCGTAGGGCCGTGCAGAAGTTGTTTGGTGTCCGATGGGCAACCTGAAAGGCTTAATTAGTATCGACTCGGTGATTCGTATCGACAAGGTGTGCGAGAACAGAACTCGAGATCGATCTAGTTTCGCCTTTACCCAACACGACCGGGATGCGTTCATTTACTCTCGTTGCCAGACGCCTCGTTGATCGGTCAATATATCCTGTACCACAGGAGCAAGTGAAAGGGTAGATGAACATGGGTACCATGGGGTGAATATAAAATTACCTTACTGTAGGCTTGCACATGGAGTTCCGACTGCTGACAGGAGGACGGTGTTGACTAGTGAAATAGGATGGGGACAAAATGCACTAGCTTCCTTTCGAGTAACAAGGGTTTGAATGCCAGTTTGCGGTTTTCGGCGACGGCAACATATGTAACCCAGCCTAGACGTTGTTGTCAAATTTGCCTACTTATTTTAGTTAGGTATATGTGTTTCTTTAACGTTACTACAATTGCAACGGTAATATTACTAGCCAAAATTATAGTTATGATTAGTTACTTTTGGGTGTAGTGTTTTATGGTTGGGTTTTACGGTTTTAAAATAAGGTTTAGCTTTAGGGTGTAAAGTTTAGGATTAGAGGTTTAGGTTTTCAAGGTAACGTTGGGTGCTTTAAGATTGTGGTTAGGATTTAGAGTTAGGTTTAGTAGATTAAAATTAGGTTTGTCGCCCGATGGTATTAGTTTAGTTTAGCTTTTCATTGATTATTAAAATTTTGGTTTATTTTAGTTAATTTAGTTAAGTTTAGGCTAGTTTACTATAAAGTACTGGTTTAAATATATTTATCAAACTTTGGCGGTACTTAAACAAACTAAATTAAATAAAAATTAAACTATTAAACTGAATAATAAACTAACAACTAAATTTAACTAAAAATTAAGTAGAAGTAATAAAACCAAAAGTAACCACGGAACTAGGGGATTAGGGGTACCTAAGGTGGGCGACCACCTTAACTTTTACCGCTTAGTGTTCTAAGCTTAGGGCTGTGGTGTTAGGTTTAAAGGTCGAGTGTATGAATAGGGTCGTAGAATCGGCTTGAACGTTGGTGTTTTGCCCACTCACAATCGAATGGGGTCCGATTTCTAAGTTGCCTATGTTATTATTGCCCTACGCCACGGATTTGACCTTGATGAGTTTACAAAGGCCACGGTCAATTCACAATCTTCAGTTCACCTGTTCCTGTGCTGACTGCTAACTCACATTTAATGCTCTTGTGGATGATGTCGTCTTTATATTTCCCCATTTTTACTTTGTTTGTCCACCATCCAAGCCGGTCAGTGGACTGTTGCGGAATATAGGAACAGCTGCTGGTAAATCTCATGACCGCGTAAATGTGTAGTACGTACTGGACTTGATCCCCCAAACTCATGCACCAGGATTTCACACAAAAGGGGCTGAACGGTTCACATATCGCTTATGTGAGGGTGTCATAGGCCACGTTAAGAAGGACCCATTGCAGCCTGACTCTCAGAACACACGTTGGTCAATCCATATAAATACAAATAAAGCTGAATGCGAGGTCTGAGTGCAGGCGTCGGTTGACAACCTTCTAATTCACGGTGCCGTGGTATTCCTAGGCTGTGATCACACATGCGGCAAAGGAGTCGAGAATCATACGTCCCCCCTCAGGTGCTGGTTGTAAAAAGGTTTCGAATGGTGTTGGACGCAACCACGTATAATGTAAATGCTGGTGGCCCACCGCAGGTTTTCATGGAGGCACATGTGACGTAATATACCTATTACCTGCAGACCGCTAACTGACCTCAACGCGTCAGAAAAGCCATGTCACCGAACAACGCAGCCTCTACAGATCCACACAATAAGCTGCACTAACTTTCTTGACGGGAAGGTGTTGGGAATACCTCTATATAGAATTGCCGGTAAAGACAAACGAGACTGGAATGATCATTTCTGGCTCATTAGCCGTTGTCAGCCAGTCAAGTGCTGCCTCAATCGAGCCTCGAACTTGCGACCTTTTTGAGCAGTCAAATTCCCAGACCAGCCGTTTATCGTTCATCAACGCGTGTCAATAGCCACTGACCTAAACCGCTTTGTGTGTAAAGTTCAGCTCGTGGTCAATTGCCGTCTGCTTCCCAACTCTGCTAGCTTTGGGAACAACAGTCGGGCAAGTCCACTGTTCGTGTTAATTGCAAGCACCAGGCGCCGGTCACAAAACCTGCCTACACTGAAAATATACTGTTGATTTAATCGCCAGTATTATTTTCATACCGACGACGTAGCTATGCGACAACCTATGAGTTCACAATTGTGTCAACGTTTTACCCTCGGGTTAAATCAACTTAAACTTGGTAAACCCTGTTTCGTTGTTTAGCCTTCGAGCTGCATAAACAGAACAAATTCCGTTTCTCATATATTGAACAATTCTCTTTAAGATAACAGAGAAGATGATTATCACCCTCAAACCACTTATGAGCACCGAACCTGCCAAGGCTTTTGACTACCTCGATTGTCGTCTTTATT
The DNA here is from genome assembly GCA_036362985.1 of Ligula intestinalis. Taxonomy (NCBI): domain Eukaryota; kingdom Metazoa; phylum Platyhelminthes; class Cestoda; order Diphyllobothriidea; family Diphyllobothriidae; genus Ligula; species Ligula intestinalis. The sequence continues at coordinate 43,102,767 of JAYGXS010000002.1, forward strand.
GACTAACATACTTTTAGTGTTTTATACCTAAAAACTCCTTTCTTTCACAATTGTGACCATGTCTGATCTAGCCGTCCTAGGTTATGCCACGAGCTATACCTCTTCCGAGTTATGATCCGCGGTGGTATCTCTCAGCAGTTCAATCCAGTTTTTTTTTCCAGAAACAGAGACCCAATACCGAAGGTTCACGAAACACTTTAGAATCTTAATGAACATTGTTTAAATGGTCTCATTTTCTACGCACACAAGCGGGCATCAGCGCCGCATCGAGAACAGCAGCACTTGGCTTGTGGGGTGAACAACAAAGAACGTGCACAAACCACATCTATCGAGTTTTTTGATGGTTTGCTGTGTTGTCGTAATCACTACGGACTGTTTCATCTAAGACGAAATTGAGTTGATTCACTCGAAGGATAGTCCTCAAGCCGCGATGGCCTAATACCTCCAAGTTTCGTTCCTTTTCTACGCGTACAGCCCTACATTTATAAGAGTAGAGGAAGATTGACTGGAGTGATATATGGCAAACGCGAATATTCGTTGTTTGGAAAACCCGGCGAACAGCACCTACCCCAGAGACAATGTCCATTCTGTCCATTCAGCTGCTGCTTTCCCTTGGGACATTTAAAACTGTCTACTTCTTCCAGATGACAGCCATTAATTTTGAAAAATGCTCTAGCGATCTCACTCCACGCGCGGCTGGTAGTGTCTGTCTACTCCAGTCCAGTCTGAACGATCACCTTTAATGCTGACTGACACAGAATCTCAATGTGGCGACTGCTGTGCTCTCACACTTCGAACACCGATGCACTTTGGGATTTTATTCATTCATGACGTCATAAATCGTAGATTACCAAAACTTGAAGCTAACGAGGCAATATCATCAGCGTATTCAAAACCAGTCAACCGAAGTCCCTGTGCAAATTGACCACTGTCAGAACCATGTAGAGCACTTCCAAGAACCCAGTCAATGGCATGGTTGAATAGAGTGGGTAACAGGATACTGTGGCGCATCAAGGATGCAATTGATTTGTTTAAGCGAACTGAGAACACTTTGGCACCGATTCTGGATGGGAAAGGGTTTAGCCACGTTTCGACGAAGACGATCTGTTTGTCCTTCCTTACTTTCCCCCTCCCTCCCTCCCTCCCTCCCTCCCTCCCTCCCTATGGCTGCTATTTCTCCTGCACTTGCCCGCTCTACCGTCAGCAAAAATTCATCCCCTCTCCTGCAAATTTCCAAAGTGCTGCACTTCCCACCGGTAGTCTTCTAGGTGTCTACGCCGTGAGTGGCTCAGAACACTACAATTATCCCGCCCAGTTCTGTACTGGAAGAAAAAGGGTAAGACCAGTAGGAGTTGTTTTTGTGTACAGAAACTCAGTGGTGGTCTGAAACCCCCACACACGGCAGGCCGCGGGCCCTGCCCGCGTGTCTGTCTGTGAGCATGCTGTGGGCGTGAATGCGTAAACGCCATGCAATTGCCTGTAAACTGGCATAATAAACATATTATTATTATTTAGAGTGAGTCACTGGCCGCTTGATTAACTGCTGGGCCAGCGGCACTTGTAATTGGCTGTCCAGAAGCAGATAGGAGAGCGCGGTCACGTGACGATTTACGGGCTTGGCACAGGCGCTACAGTTTAACAGACATCTCGGGGCAATATGCCGCTGCTTACAGACCATTTACATACGTATATCCGCTCTTTCCAGTAATGCTATATCCCCTCGATGATGCCATTTGTTAACTTATCATAACACAGCTATTATACGCTTCAACTCCTTTTCATATTGTGTACTAATATGTGCGTTTGGTATGATGATTAACAATAGCCGGACAACTATCCAGAGTGCTTTATTTACCTGAGCGTTGGTTGACCTTAGCATCGTCGGCCGCTACAAGTGTCCTCCAAATGCTCTCTTCGGCTACTGGTTCTCCGTATGTCTTTGTGATAAATATAATAATAAAATGACTATTTGCAAGGGTCAAATAAAAGTACACTGATCACATTCGGGATGATGTTTTCATCTACTTTATTCTGGCTTCTGGCTTATCTCTTGCCCTACATTGCTATATCAATGTTTTGTATCAGTATCTCAAGCAAAACACCTTACGTGTGAAGAGACCGAACTACAAAAAAGGGTCCTGAACTGCCCCCGTAAAAATTTTAGTTTTAAGTAAATTCATTTACTCTTTCAGCGTTAGCTTATTTGTATTCTGGTCAAAATGAATGGAGGACGTTTTTGTAGTTCACTGCGAAATTAATGGCATTATTTCATAGCAGGTAACTTTCTAAACCCTTACGTGACTAGCTCGTTTATGAAGCAGGCAGTCGGACGCTCGAAAACCAACCCTTGGGCCCCTATACTGTCTAGTAGAATGAAGAACGTTAATTACTCTGGAAGTTTCGCTTTCCAAATCTGCCGACGAAAATGTAGGCAGGTTGTCTCCGTGGATAGCACAGCGAATGCACCCAATGAAACCTTATCCTTATCTAGTAAAAATTCGTCAAGGCTGACAGCAAGCTTTGTAGATTAGAAGTTTATACTAAATGTGTGTTACAAGCATGAATGAGATACAGGCAGCAGCCGCGCAGCACGCAGATGAAATTCCCTAAATTTTAAATAAAAATAAAAGGACAATAAGGAAAGTTTGGGGTAAGTTGATGAGACACACGCGAATTTGGAGGAATCTGGATGTGATAAAATCGTCCACGGGACTGCGATGTGCGGAAGGATAGGCAGTAGGTCAGTGATCAATTGCATCTACCCGAACTCCGTCGTCTAGAGCAAAACACACCCAGAATGAGAGATGTGCCCAGAGAGAGTGCGTTCCGGGTCGCTGTTCCGGTTGAAATCGGAATTCCGTCAACAATCCAAAGGGTCAGTACATGGGGTCGACCAAGTGTGGTAGGCGCTGCTGCATAAGGTCGACATAAATAAGACGCAACAGACGGATGAACCAAAGATGACTCTATCATTTTTCGGAGTATCCTTTTAATTTTTCTCTTTCGCTTTTCACGCTGGACAGTTGAGCTGGAATTTACTTGTACCGAAACGTCGGTTCGCCTCGTGCGTCCTGAAGGGCCTGCTGGCCGTCCCATCACAGGGCCCTCTGTCTGCACTGCCGCATCGCGGTGGAGATCACCTTCAGCCTCTGCATTCGAATTTGCAAAATTGGCGGTCACAGTTCCCCTTTCATGCCTTCGCCTTCTCCTGATTTTAAACAGGCCGCAGGATAGTCGTGAATGCTTTTGCCCCATCTGTCAGAAACAGTGCGCGTGATTCTGTGGCCAGGCAGTTAGGCAGGTGCCGAGTAAATTTGAATGCTACAGAGCATCGATCGGCTGTCGGATCCATGCCTCACACGCGCGTTATCATGCCGCTGGTAAATTAAAAATCCCAGGGCTGCATCAAGGCCGCGTGGCCTACGGTCTCAAATGTTTGCGAGTTACGTCCAAACGGATAGGGGGGAGGGGGTGACTTGATTACACATATTTTAACCAATGTAATATGCTATAGCTTTTACAACATCGGAGTTCACGCGTGTAGTTGAAGCACGAAAAGTCTGATTCCTGGCTTCAGGTCAACCCACGGCACCAGGCCTAACTTGAAGCGTTCATTTTGCAAAAATACAATCACATTTATGACAAATAATTTGTAAGTTTAATTCGGGGTTTTTCCGACCTTATGAGTATTTTTTAAATTCTTCTGTGGCCTTTTATAAAAAGGAGACTTAGCAATTGGTAAGGATGACTTATATGACTGTCTAAGCAGTACATGGAACTGGAATAGCTGCGCCCGAATAATAAACGTGGTTCTGTGCATAATTATAGAAAAGAAAATATTCACGTGTCGTAGCCTAAAATATGGCCCGAATTTAAACCTAACCAGTAGCCCCAATATTAATCCTAATTCTACAGTCAACACTAACTCTACCTCGAACCCTAAACTTGACTTCAACTTTCCTTAAAGTTAACACTTACCATAACGATTAGACTAATTATATTTTCCCTAATGTTTGACGCAAACATATCGCAGGGGTAAAGTGAGTTAAACCCAGGCAAATGCAATCTTCAGACCATGGTTACTTCGTAGGGAGAATTCGGTAAAAACCAGAGTAGAAGGAAGAGTATATTGCGTACACAAAGGAACTGAGAATAAATGGACAGAGATTTGACTTGGGAGAACACGACCAGCAAGGAGATTGACCGGACCCCAAGTGCCAGTTTGAGAGCAGTCAGACCAGTAGACAGAGGGAGGAAGAGCGTTCATTGGCTAGGTCGGCATTTGATTAGTTGGACACCGTGTGGGTTGAAATCAACGTGGGCAGCCCATGTCTCGCGTCCCAGTAAGTTTGGCAGCCGCCACGACCTTGAGGTCTAGGCGGATTGAGGCCACCACAGGAAGGCCAGGCGTCCGGCAGGCAATGACAACTACAAACACACCTATTCGCGGGTGGTTTCTGGTCTTGTGTCCTGTTTAAACAGCCATATATGTCATCCTAACCGGAAGATTATATGAGATTCAGTTATTTTTTATGAATATTCAACTAAAATGGGTTTACCCAGGTAATCCAACGATAAACTTCAATGCATGTACACCAATACCCAAAGCCTGCCCTCTAAATTAGACGAGCTTAAGACGCGTACAGTAGTAGCCGAAAATCACGCAACATGCCGACATGTGCTTAAGATTGATACTCTTTCGCTAATCAGTATTAGTTCAGATTGTGATACTGATTATCGTGTAGTCTATTCTGACGTCATTTCAGTCATGATAGGCTGCAGGCTTTTTAACGTGCTTCGTTTTGACCACTAGCAAAAAGCTTCTATTGTAAAAACTGGCTTCTTAAGTAGCATGCCTTTTTATCATTTATTTAAACTGCCTTCATAAATTCATGTATATTTTATGGAAAACATGCACAAAAAATTATTTATTGTACTTGTTTGATAGAAAGTTACTCTTTCTTTGAATTTCGTACTCAAAGAAAAAGTATCGTTTGGTTTCACAAAAGTTGCTAATAATGAGCTTGTTTAAAATTTTGAGGTGTTTATTCATAACACATCCTATCTGTCAATATATTAATGCTGCCTATACTGCATAAAAAATGTTCCTTATCTTTTGCAATATTGTATGACAACTATGTGACTTCTTCTTCTTCAAACTTTAGGCTAAAACGTAGAAGTAACCTTTGATCATCGACTGCTGTGCACAGTACATCATTCCTTCCTAAAGCAACACGTCTTATCGCCGACCAGACTACGTGAAGGGCAACAAGCCAACTACCTGAAACTTGTACTGACAAGAGCGCCTGACAGCATAGACGTCGTAACTTGTTTACCTCCTCTTAGAAAAAATAACCACGTGGTACTACAGAGGGAATATTCACTCTTCTCCATATCTGATCGTAGCACGACCGCCAGACGCAACATATATTCTAGACATTTTACCCAAATGAAAACCAATTGCACAGAATATATTAGAACGAAACATTCACCGGGTGCGTTCTCGGAGATTGGTCGGAGTTTAAGGCCATATTACATGGACATATCACCGGATTCTGCTCTATTTCGAAAAGAAACTAACAAGCAGGCCTCAGTGGGTAACGAACACACTTAAGGGGGAAACAAATCGCAAACAAAAGCTGTAGCTGTAGTACAAGAAATAATTTTTTCATGCATGCTTTCCAAAAAATATATTTGAATCTATAAAGGCAGTCGAAATTAATGACAAAAAGGCATACTACTTAAGAAGTCACTTTTTATAGTACATGCTTTGTCTTGGAGGTCAAAAAGAAGCTCCTTAAAAAGCCGGTATCCTGAAGTGTACAAAAATGCTGAAATTAGGCTGCACGATCGTCTCTTTTACAACCAACCGCAATTAATATGTTCGAATCGAAAACTCATTTCGGAATTCCGGGTGTCATTGCATAAGATAGTGAATCTACTGTATATCAGAGAGAAGAACCTCGAGTAGCAAAATAAGTACAAGGCGCAGAGAAATAGGATAAAAAACCTCGTACAAAAAACACCAAAGCTTTGAGAGTGACCTAATACCCGTGCGGTAGGAAACCAAAAGCTTTTCTAGATCGACATTAGGCAATGCACTCGAAATATGGACCCATCCTTTTACTAAAAACAGATAACGGTGCAAAACTCTGCGTGAACAACGAAAATGCTGAACAGCTATCTCGCTTCTTCTAGTCCGTTTTTACGAGAGAGAGAGAGAGAGGGCGGTCGAGCTAAACGCCATCAATTTCACTGTGAATAAGATTCCCATCATTGAATCAGTTGACCTCACCGAAATTAGTGTTCTGTAAGAACTTATAAGGCTCCAAGAAACGTAGTAGTCAGGTCGGGATGGAATACCTACAAAACTGTTGAAAGAGCTAGCCATGGAGTTGGCAGAACCCCCGTAATCACTCTTCAGAGCCTCCTTTAATACAGGCCCATTGCCACCTGATTGGAAGACAGCGGGTATCTCACCCGTTAAAAACAGTGAGAGTCGGGCGTCCACGAACAACGACAGGCCGGTAAGCCTCACTTCAGTATGCTCCAGGATTATGGAGTGAAAAGCCCAACTCGAGTTGTTGCAATTTTTAGAACGCCATCGACTTTGCTCTGAAACACAGCACGGACTCCGTATAGCACAGTCCTGCTGAACCAGTTTACTATGTTGTCTATAACGCTGGACCCGAGCGCTTGATAAAGGAAATATGGTGCGCAAAGTCTTCGTAGACTTCAAAAAGGCATTTGACACTGTGCCTCAGCAACGCTTTTTATACATGCTCAGCCGTGAAGGGGTAAGGGACAACTTTTTGCAGTGAATCAAAAACTTTCTGCCCGGTCGATCTCAGACCGTATGTCTTGGTGATCAGCAATCGGCGATGGTAGCGATTAAAAAGTGGGGTACCCAGGGCTCCGTTGTAGGTCCTATCCTCTATCTTATACATAATGGTGAATGCATAAGCGAATTAGACTGCAAAATCCTCGTGTTTGCTGACGATTAAAAACGTAAGAAGGTCATCCGCAACGAAAATGATGCAGCAAATCTACAGGCATATCTGCATTGACTTGAGTAATGGTCGAACGACTGGCTCATGCCATTCAATGTTGCCAAATGCAACATTATGCACTTCGGCAGAACCAGCAATGCGCACCAGAGGGTGTATTACCTGAATCACATGCCATTGCCAGAGGTAGGGGCTCAGAAGTATCTTGAAGTGTGGATCATACGTTCGCTGAAGCCATCAATCCATTGCTTAAAGGGGAACAAATCCGCAATGTCCGCCTTTTATTTCATGAAGTGCGTCTTTGCTAAGTTTGATGAAGTATGCTTCGGTAAGGCCTTTGGGATGTTTGTGGAACCCCAATTGGATTTTGCCATCCAAGCCTGAAGGCCGTGGAAAGTCAAACAACGAAAAACCCTTAAAAGCGTTCAATGACGCGCAACCAAACTACTAAGAGATACCTGCGTTATGAGACACAGTTATCCGATCTTGACTTGTTTCCTCTGAACTAAAGACAGCTACGCGTTGACGTAATACGGGGATTTCGCGAGCTGCAGGTGCAGGATTTTGGCTTGCATCCAACGATTTTTTTCAACTGGCTACTACTATAAGTTTGCGCGAACATCCTTTTAACCTACGTGTAACTGGGGCAAGGTTGGACCCAGGAGAATGTTTTTTCTCTAAATTCAGGCAATGGAATGCTGGGCCTGCAGACATTTTCGTGTCCCAAGCCGTGGACAAGCTTAAGACGAAGCATGACCAGTTTATCCGTTCACATCACCACCTCAACTGAGACTAGCACAACCCTATCGTTATAGCATGGCACCGAGCATTTACATTTTAGACGATATACGATACGCTACCTTTCAGTAGTGTTATTGGTTAGAATTATTACCTCGCAGAAATTGCAACAATTCACACGTAGGCGAATACCTGGGCGCTGTCTTCTTTGTTTCTAGGCAAACTGCAAAGATTGCTTCCGCAAGCACCTTTACCGCACATGTGGTCCGAGGATACTCTTGATTTTCTAAGCAATGTTTGGTCAAACCTGAAATTCACCATAAAGGTAAATTACCTGACTGGGTGAATAAATACGTGCTGTGCACCTGTTTACACATTTGAGGCGTTAATAGCGTTTCCCGCCTCTGCTAAGCCAACGGGCGTAGTGTAGCAGTTCCACCGCTCACCTCCGGCAAACGCGAGACACCACAGACGTGGCCTCGCGGTGAAAATCTTGGTTGCCCAGACGCGCTAGGCCTAGCGCGATGGCCGATGTCCCCATAAGACGCGCAGCCTTTACCCTCGCGCAACTTGGGCACACACGCATACCAAATTGGTCAGGCCAATCAGCATCCTTAAGTTGACTCACAGTATGCTCGTTCTAGGCCATTGTGACAATTCCCGTACTGACTGATAATCGGGATTTCGCCCCGTCAGGGTGCTGACGTTGGCAGCGTCGTCGGCCGCTTTGACGACCCCACGCTCTCACACGGCCCTCACGGTCGAAAGCCATTCCAGACTGAGTGGCAACTTCCTCTCAACTCTTCTGTACACAATATATGGTTCCTAACACTCTGGCCTTCCCAAGACTTCGCTCTCATCTCCCAAGGAACCGGGCCTGGAAGATCGCAGCCGTCAGGGTTAAACCTTATTAGCATTTAGACTACATGATAATAGTGCAAGCAGGAGCGGTCTTGGTTGGGATATGAGAGATGGATTGTGATATTTGGAGAGCAATCGCTGTTCCACCAACAAACTCATTTTAGCACTTTCAGTGTCTCGCTACTACAAATTCCATTCAGGCTTATCCGTGCTCCAGATCGTTTCTTACAGACAGTTGTAACTCGACCACAATGGATATGATTTCTGAGGCAAAGATGAACTACCAGATGCCACTTGAGTTTCAAATTTACGTTCAGTTAACGCACAAATTTCATGCTTTCCTTGATTTTGCCTCAAAATGTATGGCAGTAGTAAACCTAAAGATGCTTCGAAGAATATGTCTGTCAATTTAGACCATACTTATTCGCAAACTTTCCATTCCTGGATCTCACTCCTGTGGGTGCTGCTGATTATTTTACTTCCATCTTCATTTACCTCCCAGTTTTTTGGTCGGCTAAACCAGCTGAGAGTAGCCGATGTTGTCTGTGTCCATCACTCGGTAATTCTGCTACAATTTCTTCGCTTCCTTCCAACTACTTTAAATGTTCTACGGCAGAAATGGTGTGGTGTCCCGTAAACGGCTGAACCACGCTTACACTGTGAGACAGAGTCATGAAAACCTATGGATTATAGTTCTTATAGCAACCAGCATGAATCTCTCATGGGCGCATCTCCGACATTTCAATGATGTGCTCTTGACCTTTGCGATCTTTGCCTCATGGGCCCCTTAGGATCTTGATACAAACCGCGATGGGCTCCACCTGACATGCTTCAAACACTCTCAGCAGCAGGGTGTCCTATCTTGCACGTACTTTCCTCCCACGAGCGATGGTTTTTCTCCTTAAAATCCCTCAGGTGGAACTCAAACTTTTAAAATTTCCCAATACTGCCTAAGGAGTTTTTTTAACCAACTACCCTTTTTGCTCAGCTTATAAGTCAGGAAGCAAATTAATTTTTACACGCTTATTAATATTACTTGGAAGCAGTGGGTAGTCATGTATGTTTACCTTACAAAAAAACCAACGTCTGCCCGATTTTGTCTGAAATTATGTCAACAATCTCTTTTGAATTGTTCTGCTGTACCAATGCATTTCTAAGCAACTGCGTGCCAATATGGAGTTCAAAGATATTTGCCTACATTTTCCTTAACAAAACTGACCTGATCTGCCTTCTCTCATGTGTGGGTGTTTTGGTTGCATAATAACCTTGGAACATCCACACACGTTCTGTGGACTTCTCTTCGCTTACCGCGATGAGCTGTCTGTTATTCATAGCGACTACGGATTAATTTAAGCCTCCCTAACCTTTGTAGTGCGCTAGTCAAATAGTTTCAAGGAAAGGCGTCTTTTAGGAAAATGAGAAAAAAATTTCTCAATGAAAGGCGTCCTTTGGGAAAATTAGTAAGTTTATTCAGTAAATTTTTGACACAGGATCCCCAAGTCGTCATCAGAATTGAGAGTAGTGTACAAAGCACAGTTATCATTTCAAAGTGTTGATACAGTTATATAATCATCTGTAGTGGGCGTTTATTGGGAATTAAAATTTGCGTCACCTCGTGGTGGACATGATTAGCAGTTGCAATGGCGTAATGGCTAAATGACAACTGTAATTTGAGTCAGTCCGGGGTCAGTCCAGGTTATCCGGTGTGGACGCTAATTGCGGTTCATGATGGTCCATGTTTGTCGGCTGCAGTCTCTTCCACCTTTCTTTGAGGTGTTTGTACACTCCAGCTAACCCGATACGCCGGATGATGCATGAATCATCGGAGTGCATGGCCTCAAGAAATTCTCAGCCTTTTTCGAGGGGCACACTCCGACGATGCGTATTTTGTCCCATGCAAAGGTATGTCCTGTGTCAAGGCAATGCGAAGCCACTTCAGAAAAACGGTCATGTCCCTTCGCTGCCGATTGGTGACCGCGGATGCGTGTGGAGACGGATCTTCCTGTTCGGCCACAATATACCGTGTCACAAGCTTCACATGGGATATTGTAGATGGCTTCTTACTAATCGAGGTAGCCAACCCTATTCTTAGGGTGAACTAGTTCCACTCAGAGTGGAACTATCTGGTTCCTTTTTGTTGGGTTGTTGTTGTCTCATGCATCGTCGTACAAAGTTTCTGGGGTAACCATTGTCCACCACGATGTGACGCAAACTGTAATTTCCAATTAACTCCCAATTAACGCTCACTACATATGACTATATAACTGTATCAGCACTTTGAAATGGTAACTGTCCTTTGTACACTAATCTCAAGCCTGACGACGACCTGGGGATGCAGTGTCGAAAATCTACTGAATAAACTTACAAATTTTCCCAAAGGACGCCTTTCCTTGAAATTAAATTTTTTGGGATGCTTGCCTTTGAGTTTATACGAAAACTGTTTCGGTAAATTTTCGACTCCGGATCTCCAGGTCGTTGTCAGACTTGAGAAGCAGTGCAACTGTGAAACTATGAAAATGCCCTAAAGTGCACATTGATAAAGAGTTGTTCTAGCCTACATAATAGCCCTGAGAAAATCTTTAATCAAATATATGCCCTAAGTAAAATTGCACAGTTAAGTTGACCTATGTTGTCACAGAGAATTCAAAGTTATCTCACCAAAATCTCCCCCAAATATACTGATAATAATGTCCTTCCAAAACTGTCTTAGATCAGCGCTAAGACCGATGCGTAATCTTCCTCTCTATCTACCGCCTCCAGTCTACCTCAGGTTGGAGTGCAACGCTGGTTTAGGTCAGCGCTAAAGCTTGTACCTAATCTACCAAGCACACTCCGTCTTGTCTAGGTGCCCCCCTCCCCCTCTATCTACCACTTTTAGCCTCTCATTCGCTAGAGTACACACCAGCTATCCAGCAACCGTGTGACAGGCCCGGATATCACACATTGACCAGGTCTGTTATCTGCTATGCGCCACACAAGGCCTGGAGCCAATCTCAACCCGTGATGCGCGCTGTCCCCGTCCACACTTCATTTGCACATACAGACGCCAAATGCTTCTGTTCGGCACTGCGTACATAGAAGTACAGCAATAGTGAAAATCACAACCCAGGCATACCTATGTCATCGAATTCTGCTGAAACACATAAACGCGCCTCAAATGTCTGCTCTGCTAAAGTTCGTTGAACCAAGCGCGTTGTGCTCTCGCACGAGTTCATCGGACTGCGTACTTTCTGTACGCGTCCTTAGTTAGAACTATGCACGTGAAATGCAAAATTTGAGTGGAGATGCTAATGCCATTTTAGTCACTTAGCCAGACCTTAACATCAGTGGATCGACAGGCCCGAAGCATCGACTGGTGCATGGGGACAGAACAGAGAACAAGACCGAATCTATTTTCTTGCTTTAGGACACTAAGGTGGCCATTTATGGTTCATTAGCCATCGTCAGCTAGTGATACTCGACTACGAATTTGCCGCATAAATTGCTGCTACACTCGAGTTTCGAACCGGTGACCTTTTTATTTAGAAGTCCAATGCTCTTAGCACCTGGCTACGGGGTCATTGTCTTGTCGGTTCTTGATCGGGAATCTACAGTAACAGATAAACGTACACTGATCACTAATTGAAGCAAAGGTTCGCATCCCAGGTATGTGCATAGATTTAGAAGTAGTAGTTTCGATCACCGGGATCGTAGTTTTATTTGTCTGAGCTTACGAACTCTTGCAAGAGTCCATCGTCATAGATAAAACCGTCAACGAAAGCAAGCAACCTTTACAGGGTGAAGGGGCCAAGTAACCGTCTACGAAATCAAACAACATATATAGGGAGGAGCGGTCAATGAAGCGTCATAGGAGCGGGGGAGGGAGGGACAGGACCACCAGTGCCGTAAGGCTTGAGATACCTGCGCAGGGCAACCTTTGCGGGCGCCAGCTCGATGCATCGGTTAACTGAGATGTCATCCAACGCCCAGGTTTCAACCAGTTGTCGGCCCGTCTTGGTGCTTGCGTAGGCAATTATGCTCGCAGCTTCGAAGTTGAACTCATGACCCGCCACGTAGGTGTGGGCGGCCACTTGCGATAATGCATCATACCGTCGAACAGCCGACTTGTGTTCGTGTATGCGCGAACCCAGCATGCTTCCAGTCTGTCCCGTGTAATTTACAGGACAGCTTAGACATGGCATGCGATACACTACACCAGACTGCTCATTGGGATTTAGTCGATCCTTGATCCTCATGACCCGGCTGCGAATTGTAGCGTTGGGACCATGTGCGATTTCAACGCCTATTTCCGCGGCAATACGCTCAGTCGCTTCCGACACGTCCTTGATATATGGCAGCACATGCCAAATCGTGGGGGTTGGTTCTGTTTGGGTCCTCGGAGGGTGGGCACGTAGGCATCGGCTTATGAAGGCTTTAGGATAGCCATTCTGCATTGGCTCCTTCCCCCTATAAATGTTGCTTGCTTTCGTTGACGGTTTTATCGCTGACGATGTACTCCCGTTAGAGTTCGAAAGCTCAGACAAATAAAACTACGATTCCGGTGATCGAAAATACTTCCACTCAATCTATGTACATTGATCAGTTCCAGGGCACACCCGTCCCGCTTAATGCCTTTGGAGTTCACACACATGCGATCCTACGCCACAAGGCGGCCAATAGTGTCATGCTACTCAATATATTTCAGCAACATTTGTTTAATCTAAGGACATCACCGACAAAGACAGAGGGACACTAGGATAGCCATTTCTGGCTCAGTAGCCATCGTCAGCTTGCATGCATGCCCCAAGTCAAATGTGACAGATAAGTTGACCTCTGTTGTCGCATGCAGTTACGACGTCAGCTTAGGTCAATGTTAAATCATTCACCTAATCTACTGGGCACAGTCGACCTTCTATTGGTGTCTCCCTCCAACAATATAGGAGCAGAACGGACTGGGAAATCTGCCCTTTGCAAATCAGTGCACTCCACAGTATAATACATATGGCGCCCTTGAAGTAACTGAGACTCGCTATCACCCTTGGCTTGGTAACTCACTCCTACTCCGAACATGACTGTCAGGCTGCAATGGCTCCACCCCAACTGTTTTCTCTAGGAAACTCTCACTGATGTGGAATCTGTGCAGTCCTAGTTAAAGTCTGCTAAATTTGTCAGGACTCAACTCATGTGCTGCACACGCGAGCGATCATTTCGATTCTGCCAGTCACTGAACCCACGCCCACCAGCAGTCATATCTGAAGATTCCTGAATCGGGGGAAGATTATTGTGGAAGGACAGCCAAGTGTGGTAGACGCTTCGCAAGCCTGCCAAACTATAGACTAATGTTTGTGCAAATAACTGGTCCCGAGCACTTTTAATTGAATTGTCACGTGTAGTGTGGGCATTAATCAGTGTCGCAACTGTTCGGTCACAGTTGACTGGCCGTTGCAGATCAGTACCTCATGAACGGTGCCCTGTGTGAATACACTATCAGCGAACGCTGTGTACACACGTGAACCATAGCAGATATTATCTAGGTCGGTTAGCATATGCATGACCACGGCTGTACCAAGGATTTCTAAACAATACACTGATGCCAAATCACCAATTGCATAAATGAACCGGATGGATGTCTCAGCGGGGCGACTGCGGACCAGCGTGAGGCGGATGTATGCCCAATCCTGCGATGCAAGTCACATAGAAGCTAAATGTCCTCGTGCTTTGCAATTCAATTCCTGACGAATTACGGCCGAGTCAACGGATCGAATTACGCTCTGGTTTCCCCGTCTATATGATCCTTTCCGTCTGAAAACGGTTTTATATAGCTTCTAATACACATAAAAACTTGAGTTCCAGAAGTTAGCTCTGATTAAAAGCCAAGCAAATAAGACGCTGGCGCGGAAGCTTTATGAAAAATGACTATTAAACCTGGCACTTAACCACGCGCATACCTTGTACAATCGGTAATAATTGTAGACCATAGTCTACTATACCTAAATAATTACTTACTTCGTTGCATATTTCATAAACATTATCTCAAGTTAAGTTTCAGAAAGAGACTTTCTCCTTTCCCTACAGTATAAATAAAAGCATTCACTTGCATTCCTTTGCTACCTTCTTGTTTGTTTGTTTGTTTGCAAAACAACTAACCGCAGAGACTCAAGAATACCGATATTCACCTCCATGACAGTCAACTGATTCAGTCCAATTCGTGTGCATTTTTTGCTGATTTCTTGTTTCTCATTGGTTGTAGGTCCCATTGCTTCCTTCTTTGCCTTAATTTCTATCGCGGCGGTTTATTCAATTAACTTTGATTTGATTATGCTTACTTTCGTTGATTATTTTAGTTGTCGCGCCTTTTTTCGTTATGTCTACTACTCACTACGGCCCACCCGCCAACAGTTCCGTATTATAGAATCCTTGGGTGTTTCGTTATCCTGGTGATGCAGATAAGAAATCCTTACCGTAGATTCCTCCGGAAGTGGTGCCTTAAAAGCCCGCCATAAAGGAACGTGACCCAAACACATAGTACATTCCATGCACCCAATGGTCCATTTCTCCCATTATAGAATGAAGAGTGACGGTTCCCAGGGGTAATCACTCAGAGTTACAGATAAAAGAATGACCGTTTTTAGAAAATGCACATTAAATTTAAGAAGCAAACATGAATCAGGTACAGAAATTGGCAGTAGAGCATGCAGCTAAAATTATTCAAATTTTATCGCTCGCAGGTGATAGGGATGCTGCGAAGACAGCTGATGTTCCAAATAGAAATGTGATCGTTTTTTGAACGTTCGTAGGAAAGTAAGTGATAAACATGAATCAGGTACAGATATTGGTGGTGCAGTATGAACATGAAATTATTCAAAGTTCACAGGTCACAGTTAAGCCCGTGTCGGTGATGTGGATTTGGAGAAGACAACTGATCTTTCAAATAGGAATGTGATCGCTTTGTAGCGTACAGATGAAACGTAAGTAGATCAGCACTTATCGAGTACACACATTCTGTCGTGCAGCATGTAGATGAAATTATTCAAATTTTAGAGATAAGATAGAAAGAGAATAAGGAGATCATGAGTGCTTTGTAACAAGGCAAGCTGGAGAAGTTTAAAGTGAGACAGAAATCTCCCGACGTCCTGCTTTCCGCTTCACATTTGGCAAATTGCGCGGATGCATTAGCAGAGCGTAAAGTA
>JAYGXS010000002.1:43118551-43134636 GCA_036362985.1 Ligula intestinalis
ACAAGTAGTGTCTACTGCACTACAATTTGTGAATGTTTCCTCAAGGGCAGATCTTCCGCGGCCTCGGGCGCGTCTTAACTTGAAGAATTTTCGGGATGGTCTCGACTGTTGTTGACCCATGGGTTCTAGAGCCGGTAGGCAGCAGTGACAGTAGATTTGTGCGTGCGAATAGGCAGACTGGCTGGTGGAAATTGAATTTGAAAGCGAGGGACTATCGAGCGGTTGACGTGTCGTTGTTTATCGATCAACCCACCGTGCGTTGCCCCGCCGTTGTCGGGCGAAATTAGGCTTCAGGCACTGAAGCACTGCTACCTGGGTATCTGCTTTCCGAAACTCGCAAATACTTACAAAAATAAATGGAAGAGTTGTGGCTTGATAAAAAATAATTTAGCCGCCAAGCAGACGCCTTTAGTTCTATACGCAAGCACGTTCATGTAGTGAGAGAGAGAGAGAGTCGGGCTGTAGCTTTAAGCGCCTAAGACGTCCTAACCGACGGGATTCTATCTCGTGCCTTTGGGGCCAAAAAAGGGCAATAGGCGTAGTTTAAAGTGTTAACTTCGCAAAAAAACAAATTGGCATTTCCATCAATTAGCGAAGTAATGAGAATTTGCTTGATTTTCTAAGCAGAGTTTTACATTTGGCCAAAGGTGAAATTGAACATAAAGATAAACTACCTGACTGGGTGAATAAATACGTGCACCTGTTTTTGCAGTCGAGGCGTTGATAGCGCTCCAGGCTCCGCTAAGCAAATGGACATAGTGCATGCGGGAGCGGTGTCAATCGGAACATTTGAGATGTGTTTTGATAGTTGAACAGAAATCGCTGTTCCACCAACAAACTCATTTTAGCACTTTGAGTGTCTCGCGACTATAAGTTCCATTCAGGCTTATCCGTGTTCCAGATCGTTTCTTACAGACAGTTGTAACTCGATCACAATAAACATGATCTCTGAGGCAAAGATGAACAACGAGATCCCCTTGAGCTTCAAATTTACGTTCAGTAAACACGCAAATGTCATAATTTTCCCCTTTTTGCATCAAAATTTATGGCATAAGTAAACCTAAAGATGTTCCAAAAAAGTCTGTCAATTTAAACCATACTTATTCCATTCCCTCATCGCACGACAATCTCTACGGGTACTGCTAATTATCTTACTTCCGTCTCCATTTCCCTCCCATTATTGTGGTTGGTTAAACCAGATGAAGGTAGCCGATGTTGTGTGGGTCCCCTACTCATTAATTCTGCATCAGTTTCTTCTCCTCCTTCCAAATACTTCAAATGTTCTACGGCTGTCCTGTAAACGGCCCAAAGACGTTTGGGTTGTGAGGCAGAAGCCTTATATTTCACTAAGCGCACCTTTGCTATGTTTGATGAGATATGCTTTTAAAAAGTCTTTAGGACGTTGTTGCAACCCCAACTGAAGTTTACCATCCAAGCCTGGAGACCTTGGACAGTCAAAGACCAAAAGTCCCTTGAAAGGGCTCAACCACGCACAACCAAGTTGGTGCGAGGCCAAGGGTGAAACACGATTGACCGATCTTGACTTATTTCCTCTGGATTACAGACAGCTAATACAGGCATTTTGCATGCCGTGGGCTCGAGACTGTTGCCTTGAATCCAACAATTTCTTTGAGCTGGCCACTACCACTACGTTGCACGGACGTCCTCTTAAACTACTTGTGCCTGGAGCAAGATTGGACCCACAACAATTATTCTTCTCTGCGAGAATAATTTAGTCATGAAATGCTCTGCCCACGGACATTGTCATGTCATCCATATTAATTGTAATGTCCCAACCTGTGAACACCCTTAAGAGAACGTTAGACCAACATATCTACCACGTCCTCTGAGATTAGCACTGGGCAACGTTACAGAAGACCGCCGAGTAATTACATGTTATAAAAAAACATACTATTTGCTTCTTTTCAGTTGTATTTGTCTAGAATTATTACTCCCCACGGTTTCCTCTTTATGCGAATTGCAACAATCGCCTCCACCGAAGCTTGTGGTCCTAGGCCACACAGCCCTGAAAAGTTCTTCCTAATGGCTGTCCATAACCGACTGATGAGGATCGCGGTGCGGCCCTATGTTTCGTCATCTGGTCGGCAGATCGGTTATCAGTAAGGGCTTATGTTGGGCGCATTTCCGACACTCGGTGATGTTCTCGTGACCTCTGCGGTCTTCTCCTTATGTGACCCTTAGGATATTGATACAAACCGCGATGGGCTCCTCCTGACATGCTTCAAACACTTTCAGCCGTCCTATCTTGCACGTACTTTCCTCCCACGAGCGATGGTTTTTCTCCTTAAAATCCCTCAAATGGCATTTAAATTTCTGAACAATGCCTAGGTATTTTTTTTTCACTCTCTGCTCTTTTTACCCATCTTCCTGACTGGCACCGCCACTCTTTTGCAATTTTCGGCCTAACCAATGCCTTTCATAGCTGCTCTGTACCAATAGGGAGTTGGAAGGCATCTACCTATATTTCCATTAATAAACCCGACCTGACCTGACCTGAGTTCTTATAGCAAATAGAGAATGTTCGGAGTATCTGCATGCAAAATCCAATTTTCGAGACAGATAAGAGCAGTTACTCCAGTTCTCTATCCTCCTTCCATCTACTTAAAATGGCCTACGGCGGAGGTGGTATGCAGTCCTGTAAACAGACCAAAGACGTTTACGTTGTGAGACAGAGTTCGAAAAGCCTGTGGATTATAGTTTTCATAGTAAATATAGGGTTCTCGGAGTAAATGCATGCAAAATCCAATTTTTGAGACAAATAAGAGCAGTATGCCTAATAAGGAATCCACAAATAGCAAAAAACTGTTAGAATTTTCTGTCAGTCAGTCAAATAATGAGAGTTTGGCAGATTTCCAAATCGAGTTTTTTCGGTTGACCAATACGGAAAGCCAAAATGCAGGTGATTGCCCAGCTTTGTGAATAAATAAGAGTTAGCCACTAGCTGACGCAGTTGAGACATCTCTTATATGCTGAACCATATCATCATTTCATTCATTCGTGAACCATATTAATCCTAAAATTCCGACTACACTAGAGTAAACTTGCTTATCTGAAGAAAGATGTTCTTTGGGATATAAACCAGACGCGTGTTTTCCAGTTTAAACTTGCTTATCTCAAGTTATAAAATTTGAAGGGAGTCATCGTCAAGGTAGTACTGGACGATCACAGACGTCAGTAACTTGCTCAGTAAACGCAACGGCGAAACAAATTCAAGTGAAGTGAAATGTAAAACGGGAGGTAATATACACAAAGAGCTGCAGTATAGGTTGTGGCTATGTTTAATTGTCTTAGAAACGAATGTCGAAATTACAACTTATTTAAGTTATACTATTGACTGCCTTTAAGCAGGCTGTGCATATTGTGCGATTACCCCGCAGTGGGTGAGGGACTTCAGCCCAAAATGTACAGTAACTTTCGGTCTACCCCTGTAGGCACTTGAATATCATGATCTATTCCAAAATTTTAGATCAATTTCCAAAGTACCTAAAATGCTACAATATTGAAAGTAAACTACCGAAACCAGGAAGCACATGGGGAAGTCTGGGTGACCCATTGATGAGCCGACCCTTCGCAGTAGCAGAATATCGGCAAGACACCTGTGTGGGCTTTTAAATGGTATCTGTGTTTTCCGTATAGTAAGTCAAGTCAAGTCAAATTTATTAAAGGAAATATAGGCAAACGCCTTTGAACTCCCTCTTGGTACATAGGATTTAAGATATGCATCGGCAAAGCCGAACATTCTAAAGAAGTCGTTGATACAATTTCAGACGACTACTCGCTTGTTTCAAGTAATACACTCACACTCAGCTTACAAGAGCCAGCAGTGTAACTGAGGAAGAAGAGCAGACAGTGAAAAAACTCCTAAGGCTGGCTCATAATTCAAAATGGAATGTCATTTTTGGTTTTTAGGAGAAAAACTGTCGCTCGTGGGGAAGTATGTGAATGATAGGGGCATGATGCTTCTGTGAATTTTGACGGTAGCCATGGCGTCCATGATGAGTAATATCTACACCCGAAGGACCATACGAGGAGGAGACCTCGGAGTCACGAGAACGTCCCGAAGACCGGAGATGCGACCATGATACGCCTTTGCTGTGCCAAGAGCCCAGGAACCCGCCACGTCGTCAGCAGTCAGTCGATACGAGAAAGGGTGTGACAGGGCCGCGTAGCCTAGGACCATAGGTGCGGTAGATGCGTCCTCAGACACGATCGGCGCAGATCGCATAGTGAGCAGAGACGTCATAGCTAGATAATGTCTGAAACTCATTTGGTTAAGTACTAATAATAATACTACTTACAAATTACTATTAGTATATATTTATAGAATTTCTAGCATTTCAGAGTTTGGATGTAGAGCGCTTCAATTTTTGGATTCGGAATACTTCAGTGATTGGATTTGGAGTACTTAATCGTGACGATACTCATTAAATCGGTCTAGGTTTGCCTTAAAAAACATCCACGGAAGGGGACATGACAATATCCGCAGGAAGGGCATTCCATGCCTGGATTACCCTCTTAGAGAAAAAGAATTTTCTTGGGTCAAGTCTTGCCCCAGTCACACGTAATTTGAGGGGGTGTCCTCGCAGCCTAGAGGTGGTGGCCCGCTCAAAGAATTCTTTTGTTTGGAGGCAGCAATCCTGACCACGCAACATGCGAAATGCCTGGATTAGGTCCCCACGTAGCTGCCTGTAATCCAGAGGAAACAAGTCAAGATTTACCAATCGGGTCTCATAAGGGAGGTTCCGTTGGCCTCATACTAATTTTGTTGCGCGTCTTTGTACCCTTTCGAGGTTTTTTTTGTCTTTGGCTGTCCAAGGTCTCCAGGCTTGGATGGCAAATTCCAGTTGAGGTCGCACGAACGTGCCGAATACCTTGCCAAATACAACTTTGTCAAACTTAGCAAAGGCGCGCTTGATTAGATACAAGCTCGACATTGCGGATTTAGCCACTTTTAGGACGTGGAGTGATGGCTTCAGTGAAGGCGTGAACCACACCCCCAGGTCTTTCTGAGCCTCTACCTCTGGCAGCGGCATGTGATTCAGGTAATACACCCTCCGAGGCGTAGTGCTGGTTCTACCAAAGCGCATTAGGTTGCATTTGGCCACATTGAATGGCATGAGCCAAAGGGTCGACCATTGCTCCAGTCTATGCAAATTTGCCTGGAGGTTTAATTCATCGTCTTGGTTGCGTATGACCTTCCAAAGTTTTATGTCATCAGCAAACATTGCGATTTCGCAGTCTAGTCGGCTTATGCAATCATCAATATATATAAGGAAGGGAATAGGGCCAAAAAACAGATCCCTGTGGAACCCCGCTCTCGACTGATACCTCCGCCGACCGCTGTTCGCCAATACATACGGTCTGGGTACGACCAGTCAAGAAGTTTGCTATCCACTGCAAAAGGTTTCCCCTTACCCCTATGCGGCTGAGCTTGTATAAGAGACGTTGATGGGGCACCGTGTCAAACGCCTTCTTTAAGTCTGCGAAGACTGTATGCACCGTATTCCTTTCATCGATCGCTCGGGTCCATTGTTCTAGACAATAGAGCAGATTGGTCAAGCAGGACCTTCCCCTGCGGAATCCGTGCTGCTTATCAGAAAGAAGTTGATGTTGCTCCAAAAAGTGTATCAGTTCGCGTTTGACTATGCGTTCCATACGCTTGCAGGATATTGAGTTGAGGCTGACCAATCTATAGTTATTTGCGGTCACCCGACTCCCACTTCTGTGGATGGGTGAGATCCACGCTGCCTTCCAATCGGGTGGCACTTGTCCAGTATTAAGAGAAGCTCGGAAGATAAGGTACAGGGGTACCGCCAACTCTATGGCTAGCTCTTTTAATAGCTTTGCAGGTATCTCATCCGGACCTGACGACTTCGTTTCATTAAGCTGTAGAAGTTCTCGCAGAACGGTAGCTTCCGTGAGTGCAACTGAGTCTATGGTCTGGATCACACCCACACTGCAGTTAATAGCGGTGGACTCAGCCTCTCTCGTAAAGACCGACTGGAAGAAGCAGGATAGATGTTCCGCCTTTTCGTTAATCTCGAAAAATTTTACACCGTCGTCTGTTTTTTGCAGAGGAATAGGGTCTCTATTTCGAGTACATTGCCTAACGTAGCTGTAGAAAAGCTTTGGGTTTCCTACTGCACGATTTATTAGATTACTCTCGAAGTTTTGTCGGCTAATTCGTATCAGGCTCTTAACCTTGTTTCTCTGTGCTTTATACCAGTTTAGATTGGTCATTTACATTTTCAGACAGATACTTACCCATAAGCAATTCTGAACCAGCATTTAGTAGCGGAGCCAATCATACATAACTCGCAAATATTCAGAATACACTAAGGTTTTCAGTTTTAACTCAGCTTCTTTCCAGTCAGAATTATAATCTCAGTTGACTTAAACCTTACTTGAAAAAACAATTTCGTGCATGCTGAAAGGGATCTTATCATTCCGTTAGTTGGCTGCCTCCCATAATGAGACTTATAAAGCTTCGTAGGAGTTGAAGTGTTGCTGTTTCGCCTTCCGGCGCAAACTTCGCAATTACATTAAAACTGATGTGAATACTTACTTATTTACCCATTTTATAGCAGAAGGTACGAGCTGCATGCTGGGGCAGGCGTTTTTTTCCGATCTGTTGCGAGGAGTTCGGTTAATCAGAGGGACCCCGATAGTGTCCCTCTGGCACACGAACTCCAGTTTCCATGTTGCTTTGTGTAATATCTGACGAAATGTTAAGGAGGACCGTTACTGCCACCTTAACAGGACAACGGCATAGAAACGCCTCGCCTCGCCCACCTATACCAGCCAGTCTTTAGTTAAATTTCATGAAGGGTACGTGTTCCCGTTTTAACCCTAAAATAAAACTACACTCTAAAGATCGACTTATTCCCAGCTCTGCTCTAAGCCTACACCTTACAGTTAACTTGAATCCAACAAACCTTTTCAAGTTCAGTCCGAAATTGTATAGGCATAGTTGAGCTAAAGTCAACCAGCTGGCCTGACAGTTACTGAAAAGATTTATTCAGAAGCTTCAATGCAGTGCGTGTGTGTGTTTCTGTGTGTGGAGTCGCTGATGAGTGTGTAGGTAGTGCTGGGTGTGTCGACTTGGACCGTATATGCCAACCAATCTTGGAAGCTTAACCATTTCCGTCTCAGCTATCTCCGTCGGATAATTAAGTTAAGATTGCAGGATAGGATCCCGACTATGAAAGTCCTGGAGGGAATGGGTGTTCTCAGCACTCAGGCTATGCTAAAGCAAATAAAACTGCGTTGGAGCTGTCCCCTGGTACGGATGCATGAATAATGACGATGTCGCTCGCCGCAAACGAGGACATCGCCGAGTGTAGCGGTCAAACTGTCCTGTGTGTGTATGTGAAAGATAGGCTGTGTTCTTTTTCCTATTGTCTTCTCTCTCTCTCTCGCTCCCTCTTCTCCTTTGTTCGTTTCGATCTGCCCTCTCTTTTCACTTTCTTTCACTCCTCTCTTTCTTTCTTTCTTTCTTTCTTATCCCCCATCTGCTTATCTTTGTCTATCTTTCTCGGTTTTTCTTTGTTCCTTGCACCCTCTCTCTCCCTCTCTGCTTCCTTTTCTTCTTCTGCTCATCCACAATTGCAAGGTTCACCAGTTTGTCTCCCTCTTTCCTTTCAGCTCCTCCAACGGACGCCAACCGGCAACGGAGCATGGGTAGTGCCTTTCAGTCGATGGCCGAATGGTTACCCGTCCCAGAAGGGTGGTGGCCCAGGCTTCGAGCAGGGCTGCTCTCACTCTTCTGAGATCGAATGGCTGCATGCACATGCAATGCCAGTCCTCAGCCAACCACGGTCCCTGCGGCCTGGAAGGCGCTGGCACTTTCTCCCGGTTCTGATTCCCTGTTGGTGCATGCGCTCGCGCTTCCACTGGGTTTCAGGCCCCACCTCAGGTGTCCTAGAAGCTGGGGCCTAGGTACTGTCTCCCCCACCGTTTAGTGACTGCCTAGTAGCTAGGCGGTCACTAAACGGTGGGGGAGAGAGTGAGGTCAACCCTCGGCGCGTTTCTCCCCTCACCGTAATAAATTTGAATGCGCTTGCTCTATCACAGTATGCTAAAAGTCGTGGCTTGGAGGGTTTGCCAACTGACGGGAAAACTCGGCCTACCTACGTTGCTGTTCCTTTTGTACGCGTGTGTTCATGTGAGCGTATGGGAGGAGAAGGAGGACTGAGAGTCAGGCTGCAATGGCTCCCTCTTAATGTGGCCTTTATGGCGCTCCAGCGAAGGCGAGAGCATACCTAGCGAGTTGGGTGTGTCAAGTGTGCGCGTTTTTATTGATTACCGCACCAGCCATCTACACCCTTCCTCATCCCCGGTCTTATTTATTTTGTCTTTACACCAGAAACGGAGGTGGGAGCGGCGAGCAAGTGGGCAGATTCTCCGCGAGTCTGTTTTACTCTTTTCATTCGCGGTAGTTCGCTGCGTTGCTCCTGCTTGCTGTAGCTTTCGTGTTGCTTGCCCATCTTGCCTCAGTGTCTGTTGCGGCTGGCTTCAGCGTTTGCTGCAGCTGTTGGAGCGCGTGGTGCCCATAGTCAAAATCGACGGTGGAACTGTCGTCGGGAGGGAGGGAGGGATTATATGTAGAGCCAATTCACCATCCCTGCACCATATTGTTTTGGAGCACACGTTGGACATCGTCGACATCGACGGTCCTGTGTGTGGGAGAGGGAGATAGAGATATTCTTCCCTCTATACGAGCCGCGTGTCACATGCACTGGACCAACACGGGAGCTAGAGCAGAGCAAGGAAGGCGTTATTCGGGTTGCGCTCCCATAACAGATTCCGAACGTAAAGTGCCCGATTCAGCCTCCGGTCTTCTTGACACCAGGCACAGATAGGTGGGGCAAGAGAGAGAGTGCGGTAGACGCACCACAAGTCTACTATCACAACAAACGAATCCACTTTTGAGTCACCGTCCTCGGTGAGCATAATCAAAATCTATGACTTAACGGTCGTGAGGGATAGAGACAGTAGTCAGAGGTTTATGGAGTGTAATTCTTGTAGCAAACGGGCAATACAATGAGCTTACGTACAACTTAAGCACATAAAGTTTGAATCCAGTTTTAAATGTAGCATTCGAGACAATCCATTATAGTAGACATCACTCTGACCGCTAAATTAGCTAAGAATAAATTTACAGATAAATGGGGCGTGGTTAGGTTTGAAGAGTTCATTTGAACTTGTTGTTAAAAACTCGGCGACGTCGGTGGGATTCGAACCCACGACAACACAAGGGGATGCTTTATTCCAATCAACGCTCAAAGTACCTGCACCACGACTCCCCCGCCCCCATAGCCGTCAGTTTAAACATATTCAAATATTCAAGTCTAGCGGGAGAGCTGCACAGCTGCATTGCCTGATCCTCATTGTAAAAGGACAAAATCCCGTCTAGCACACTCACACAGACGAACACATTACTCCAAGCCAGGCAGCTGTCTGGACTACCCATGATCAGAGACTGAACATTCCGGCTCATGATTCTCTTTATATGCCGCTTTGTTTCTTGTGCGTATTCTGCCAATGCCGGCTGAGACGCTCTGTGTGGCTCACATCGCACTGTCCCTTGTGTACCCCCGGCATCCCCTTCCCCTCTCCCACTGACCGCCCGTAGCGCTGTGTCTGTCGCCGTGTCGCGTATGTTTGTTTCGGCCGCACGCGGATTGACCGTCTGTCGTATCGCGCCGACCCGGGACCCATTTCACGTCCGTACAGGTTGACTATAGAGATGGTTGGCGGCCCCGATTGTTCCAGGCCATGACTGTTCCCTGACAAGGTCCTTAACGCTAGACATGGGGTGAGAAAATTTATTTGGCAGTTTGCTGAATGGTTGGTTGACGTCTAGGCTTCCTCAATTTGCCTTGATGTGTGATCGCTACCGCGGTCCATAATTTCAACGGCGTCAAAGAAGAAAGACATGCCCTATCTCTGCAGCATGCCTTACTACCTCTGAATTTGGGTCCAAACTTCTTACAGCCAGCTGCTGCTCATGCACTCGTGTTTGTAGATGTCGGTCGGTTTCTCCAACATAATTGCATATCCAGCAACTGAACTGAAGTCAGCAATTAACAGCTGAATTCTCATGTTTAAGAAGGACCATTTGGCCGCATCATTTCTTGCCGGATTGCCTATGAAGATCCCCAGCTCTGAGAGGCGCGAGGGATCGAGCTACGATCTCAGAGGCCCCTTTCATGTACGCAATGCTCTGCCAAGACTTTGGTAATCAACGCTCCTCTGTCCGCGTTTTTGGTGGCATTCGACTCCGTTCAATGAACGTTCGTGAATAGCTGCTCGCTCTGAAATGTTCCCGGAGGATCTTCATCTCATCCTGCTTGGTGGTTGGCCTGCTCCAGTGAGTTTCTGCCCATCGGTATAGCGTGCGCATACAACTTCGCTTCTGGTGCTTCATTTGCAGACAGACCTCGCCATTTTGCCATCCGTTTGGCGGCAGACGAGAACTCCCAAAGACAGAAGGCTGTTCTGCAATTTTTCTTCTATCGTAAACTGTAGAACAGGCAAAATAGAGTGCAATCACGTTTAGTAGTGGTTGATTCTATCCTGGTCAAAGGCGACGAAAGTGTGTCTAGTGTGGCATGCCTGAAATTCGGGTTCATACTCTTCGAACAGCCCTCTTCCGAGTTTTTTAGTAAATCTGTAGTGGGTCGTCGCCTGTCTGGCCTTCCCGTCGTGGCCTCAATCTGTCTGGATCTCAAGGTCATTGCGGTCGCCAGACTTACTAGCGCGTGTGACATGGACCACCCAACACGCTATCCAACCAATCACAGGCCGACCCAGCCAATTAACGCGTTCTCTCTCCCTCTGTCTTCTGTCTTGGCTGCTCTCAAACAGTCACTTGGGGCCCGGTCGATCTCCTTGGTGGTCGAGCTCTCCCAAGTCAATCTTCCCTCATCTACTCTCCGCTCCTTTGTGTACACAATATACTCTTCCCACTACTTTGGCCTTTATCGACTTCTACTCTGCACTTAGTAACCATGGTCTGAAGATCGCAGTTGCTGGGTTTGACTCACTTAACCCCTGCGATACATCCTCAGCAATGAGCCCAGACATTTGGTGACCCCATTGGAGTGCCCTTGATTTGCTTATATGTGATCTCTTCGGAGTTGAAGGTTTTGATGTAATGCCCAATGACTTCTTTGAGATCCCATGCTCTGGGCTGACCTCATTTCTCATCGTAATTCTGACGTAGAAGAGCCCGAATGGTTTCCTGTCCTGCCGAGTGAGCTGTCGTTTGTGAGACCGCTGGTAAGAACTTCGTCAGACAACCAATAAACCTCACCCGATGAACGTTCTTCCCTCTCCTGAGTTTTTTTCTGCACTTCGGCCTACATTTTCATGGTTTCGCGGCCTTTACACCACGTAAAGGATACTGAGGCCATGTGCTGGTCCATTTAAAAATACTATATGGACATGTCTTGGGTAGTCATTTCTCTCAGACAAGCAGATTTTCGATATACCTGAGGTCAAAAATGCCTGCAACGTAGATCCTGTCTCTATTAATTAGACCACTGAAAAGAAGAAGATTCGATGTGGTGAACTGCGCGTTCTCCAAGTGGCGTCGTCTTACGCCAACACCGGAGAGCCACATGGCCGAGCAATCATCAAGCCGGAGTTCACCACGCATGATGAAAATTCAGCAAATCAGAGCACGCACGCCGGTCAACAGGTTATCAACGCACAAAGGGGCAATTATCATTAATTTTCGTTATAGGTTTGCAGTTATGACTACGTCCTGTAAATACTGCAAATTCCTGTGCATATGTTCGCTGTTTCTGCTATTGCTTTCTGCTTATGATGAAGAATACGCGTCGGATTTCGAAACGCCAGGCGAATAAATGTGTTGTCCCAGGTATCGAATACCCTATTCTCAATTACTTCCTGGAACTCACATGTTCGCTTGCATTGGCACTTAGACCACTTTCTATCCATTCTTCGCCAGCAGATTGAGAACTGATAAGACTTTTCAGGTTTTTGCACTACACATCGTCCATTTCAAAAAATAAGTGAAAAAGATGGGATAAAATCACAAATCTAGAGTTGCATATTAAAAATTAACTTCGTTGGGAAGAGGGATTAGGTTGTATGCAGTGGAATATGGGGGAGAATGAAGCATCCATGATAATCATTTAGTCCACTGGCAGTGGAAGGGCGTGGCGCGTTAACCAGATGGTGCCAGGGTTTTGGAAATTTGGATTATGGTGGCCAAAGTTCCACTGACCAGGGAGAACACACCAATCAGCGTAATTATGGCGTGCTTTAGAACAACAGACAGCCAGAAGTGAGGGATAGTGTCACGATCCGGCCACAAGTGCACCAGCTCAAGCAGGGACGGAATTATGAGTGCGAGCACGGAACTGCTCACAGCACCCAATAGGGAAACCATGAGATCCAGATGTGGAACCGCCATTGCGAGGGCATCTGTAAGGGTGACAGAAAAGGACACTCAGCTAAAAAAAACTCAGAGCATAAGGCAACCTCAAACGTCGTAAAGGGACCAGGTTTGCGTGCTTGCAGTCCAAGAAGGGTGTAGATAAACCCGTGACTCAGTCTGATGAGGCCAAGGAACTCGTTCTGCCCATAGAACTTGTCACAGAATGGCAATGTCCAGTTCTGTCAAAGATTTGCTAGAAGGGCGATTGGATAGACTACAGTACGGTTGGTATTGTGTTCACAATGCCGAACTTTGTGAAAGACTGATATTCGTTCGCAAACCGGCAAAAAGTACGGTTGTAAGACTGGTCGTCGTGCAGCCTAACTCGAATTATTTATAACCCGTCGGGATACCAGCCTTTTAGCGAGCTTTCTTCTGAAGTGTTACAGGACATACACAGCATGCAGTTGGGAAATCTTGAAATAAAGTGTAACTGTAGGCAGGCTTCAAAATGATGCGGCAATTAAGAAACTTTCTTGACATCGAAATATGCCCTGTAGTGAAGGCATAATATTCTAGCAAACAAGTACAAGAAGGAATACCTTGGGCAAACGAATATTGGCAAAAGTAGCTTATTTAGTCAGACTGCTATACCCCTATTCCTAGAATTTTGTCCTACGAAAACGGTGGTTCAAGGGTTCCGGGGTAGGCAAATAGGATAGGCAGAAGAGAAAATTTTTAGAAGTAAGGGTAAAGTTCAATATAGTTCAGTGCGTATCCTACTTCCTCACCCACAAAACCCTTTAACTACCATTTTCGTAGGATAATATTCTGATATTGTGCAGCACAACGTGTTGCGAGAACAACTCGTTGGCTGCAACTGTTTTTTTTTTCTGGAACTAACTTGAACCTGTTTCAAGCGAAATGAAATAGCATGTTCTCCTTTAAAAAACCTTTAAAAACACTAAATCATAGCTGAAGGCTAACAAAGAATCAAGATTAAACAAAATAGCAGGCATTGACAGACAAATACAGGGCAAGACCGAGACGTCAGCTGTCTCAGAATTACTAGATAACCATATCTCGACCGACAGTTGGATCATCGCGAGCGTCGACGTCCATTGTATAGGCCCCCATAGCAAGACAAAGGCAAGCTGGCCGGAGATGGGCACGAACGCTGTGGCTGACGAAGTACGAGAGCCCGGCTACGACTGCCATGAACTGCCCGATGTTCGCAACGTGCATCAGGCCTCCGCGAGGGATTCTCGAGGCTCGAGTGTCATCAAGGTCACACTAATAGGGAGCCATTGAGTGTGATCGGTACGGACAGAACAGTTGATAAATTAATGTAAATCATCAACAGTAAAGCCGTCCTCAAACTCCCTGGAATAAACTCACCTGCGCTGACAAACGTCAGAATACAACGTTGATTCATACGGTTCGAACGCGATAAGCATTCTTGACTGTGAAGGATTACAGATCTCACGGCGTCTTACTGTTAACTAGCTCTGATTTTAAAAGGTAGGAGCTCGCTATCGGACAATCACCTGCCATACGACCTGAGTAGGTATATTGGTTAGCCCAAAAATTGTTCAATGGTCGACACAAATGGAATCTGAGTGATACACTCTCTGAAACAGCTACTATCTCGGTCTTCTCTGTACTTTCCATTTTAGTTTTCATACTCATCAAGATGCTCTATATGGGTATATGCAGTACAAACAAGCAGGACTCGGTGGCGCGTGTGAAGTATATCGCTCGCAGTGTCAGAAAATGACAGAAACATATTTTACCAAGTAAAGGCTATAAACCTGCTAGTTACGGCGTTAAAACGGATAAAGGCCTGACGCCGATGAAGAAGTTTAAGTTGTGTTTCAGGCAGATCCTACCCAGAGTGTTGAAATAGAAGCAGATTTGTCTGAGTGTACGGAAGTTCGAAAAGTGGTCAAAAGTTTCGTGAAAAAAATAAGACCTTACGAGGGTAGGTACAACATCATACTGTTAGACCAATAAGATAACACAAAGACATGGCGATGAAGTTTTACTACAACAATTAACCTACTTAGTTGATTTTGGTAGGGTTTTTTATTCGGGTTATGCGTACGACAGTGATTGCATCGACGGCCGAATTTAGGGTTGGTGTTAAGCTTGCCTGCAAAATACCGTCTTAGCTAATTCAGTTTAGTTCCTCTAAAAACATTGGATATCCTAGTGTTCCGCCGTTTAAACCTTTTAAATGCGCACCTCTGGAATTGCGCAGTCTGTTACAGCACTTTTTGGAGAACTAAACTAAGAATGGCAAAGATACGCTTTTTCTCAACGCCTTCAGTAGATTCCATTAATAGGCGCGTCCATCTACCCTACTGATGGAACTGATATGAACACCCTTGCCGTATCACGGGGGACCTTGCTGCTATCTGTTCAATGAGCTACCATATTCAGTCCTCGCAAAAAGCATAATCTAGTCTTGACAGTAAAAATGTATGCTCCGCCAGAATCGACTATAAATAATTCCTGAATCGGACTTGGTCGAAATTTCGCCAAGAGCCTAGATGACTTCTTCCGCGCTGACCGAAAAAGAATCAGATGATGAACATTATTTGTCAGGGCAAATAGGGGTAAGGACAGCTCACAGGTGAAAAGGCCCAGACAAATGCGCATCACACGACGATTGATTGCCTGTCGTCGGGGCGTTGCTTCCCTATGACACCGACACTTCATCATCAGACGGGAGAAAATGGAGGCTGGAACGAAAAATTGCAGCATGTAGCTGACGAAGATGGCGAAGATAAAGAGCGGCTTCACTAGGGTGTAAGCACTGAAAAAAAGAGAGTTGGCAAGGAAATACCCATTACTTTTGTCGAGTAGTCTATGAAGATAAATCATAAGTCACAGATGGGGTGATATAGAGGAGGACAGAGGCTACCCACTGTTCTATTGTGTTCCTCCATTCACTTCAAAGGGGACCAGCACGTCTGCATATGGATAGCTTAAATTTGAATATGTACAGTTCGGGCCTAAGCTCATGAAAAATGCCGAAATTTGCAAAACATTGATAATCACTCACAAAGCGGCATTAGTTAAAGTCGTACAGTGAAATCTCAATGCATTTCATTCACCTAGTATGCCGTTTTTGAAAGGTTTTGTTGCGACCGTTTGCAAAAATTATATTCTGTTAAAATGGCTACTTACATAGCATGAATTTTAATCAATGGTTTTGCTACCCTTTAAAAGTCAAATATATTTTATAAAAAATATTTACAGACTCATTCTATATTTAAACTCAGTTGGTAGAAAATTATGCTTCGTTCAATAGACCGCATCTGGTGTGACTGACATGTATTCAGCGTAGGTTGTAGGATAATCAGTATTACAGCCCTACCTAATGCTGCTTTCTGAATGACTATCAAACTTCTGCATATTGCGGCATTTTCCATGTGTGACCAGCACGGTACCCACCACGCCCTCTTGTGTCGCACCGACCCTCTTTCAGATGCTAACGTGAGGGCAGCATAAATAGCGAAAAGCGCTTGTGCGATGAGTGAGTAGACACTTGCCACCGTCTAAACACACCACGTGTGCGCCATCTGGGCTTGGGTGTGACGGGTTGATGATGATGATGATGATGATGATGATGATGATGATGATGATGATG
>JAYGXS010000002.1:43134646-43157594 GCA_036362985.1 Ligula intestinalis
ATGATGATGATGATGATGATGATGATGATGATGATGATGATGATGATAGATAATGAGCTAGGAATGGCAATTTCAGTTGCTCTTGCCTTGGCCACCAATGTTCACGGGTCTGCTTTATGATAGCCTGTACACGTTTAGACCCTCAGTTCACTTACCAGAGGTTAGGGAGGGTCAGTCCAACTGTGAATGAGATAGGGCACAGTGGCCGGCGAGACATGAGAATCCGTACATCGTTTCAGTTTGCAGGTGACACAAACAGCGCTATCAGTTTCGAACTTTTGACTCAGCGCGCACAGCAACAAGAGTAGCATAGTCTGACGACCAGAGAATATTGTCATACAGGTACACATAATCAAAAATGTGTCGTTGAGCACCAGAGTCTGAAGATCCCACCACGAAGGGGTTACGCAAGGGTGGGAGCTTTCACCCCCCTTTAAACAAAGAAAGGTAACTGTTTCACCTACTGTAGACAACGAACGGTACTCTCTGTGAGTATCGTTCGTATCCCCTGGAAAACCTGCACATATTTTATTTGATATAATGAGGTTGTACATATTTCTGCTTCAGCTACTGTAGGGGATACCGTGAACAGTGTGGACTGACGAGAAGACAGGCCGAAGAAGGTTTACGAATGATTGCGAACGTGCACGTTCTAGGAGTTTGCATGAGTAAAGAAAAGGCTGGTCGAGCACCGGAACAGCTTGCTCAATCTCCTGCACAAGCCGGAAACAAGAGGCGAGAATTGATTGAAGCCTGGTCCATGGATGGGAACTGAATCAATCGATGCATCGACTTGGTGCTAACGTAGTCGCCTCCAGACGTGCGTCGCCGAAATTTGATTGGCTGATAACTGCCCCCTTTTTGTTGCTGCTGTTACCTCTAACGATGAACTTCTGCAAGAGTTTGAAAGGCCAAGACAATAAACAGACTGCTCCGGTGCTTGATCAGCATTTTTTATTGCTCACTAAAAAGGTTTTCTCGTGAGTTTTACTAAGGGACATCACCCTAGCATGTTAGCGATAGCCAACCCAAATAATTTATTGTACATAAGCTTGTCTAGCATTTAAAAAAATTTGCAATCCTCCCAATCAGAAGTTAAACTGACCTAACAACTGGAATATTTTCACTAGTTCACATCACAAGTTCAAGGTCTGCGTCCGCCGATGCTTTCCGAAGGGCCACAAAACTTTCCGCACGGGCCAGCACACACACGCACACCGGTGCACCGCAACGCGGTCACACAGGCGTGCGCGTGCATGCGCGTCCACAAAAACGGACGGCAACCGTGGAATTTTTTTAAAGTTCAGCGACGATACCTATGTAAGCATTCAGGAAGTCAAGTTAGGCGATTATTATTACTGATTGGTTACTGAAACGTTTGTTTACTCGACCCTCCATTATATTACTGTATTGCCTGAGGAGGAATTAATCGAAAACATTCGTTCACCTAACTTGACTTCCTGAATGTGGATTTTTTGTTAATGCGGCCATGAAATGAGTAGATAAATATAGATTATTAATTTTTTACATGCTCAAGTGCTGGTAACAGATTGTACCTATACAAAAACCATTAGTGACCACGGAGAGAGAGAGAGACACAAATCCATCAGTGGGTAAAGCATTTCAAATAGGGTGTATTCAGCAATCGGCTGCACTTTACGATTAGCCGGAAAAATGGGTCAGATTCCAGTCATAATTGGGGACCAGAGAGGAAAACGTGTAGGGGAGGAGGGCAGGGGAAGGAGTCCTCCCTTCCTCCCTTTCCCTAATTATTACTGATTGGTTTCTTAAACTTTTTTTACCTCTACCTTCCCTTATATTATTGTTCTAGCGCGGAAGCCCGGCTTCGCCTTGGGCTTCCTTACATGTTGTTGTCCCATAAGTAGGTAAACCGTATATGAGCACCTCTTAAAATGATTATGTTCAGTTCAGTTTTATTAGGGAAATAAAGGTAAATACCTTTGAACTCCCTCTTTGTACATGGCTATCGCGCAGGACATGTGGCGTTGCCATTAATGTAACTGTGTTAGGGGGGGGGGCAGACAGTAAAAAAACTCCTTATGCATCATTTATAAGTCCTGGCTTCACCTTGAGGCTCCCTTGCCCATAACTGTCCCTTATGTAGGCTAACTGCATGAGTGCTGTCTATGTGAAACTCTTAAACTAATGAAGTATAAGGTGAATAGCTGAGATCGCTTTGACTTGATGTACAATAGGTGAATGCTCGGAAGGAGTAATTGTGAAGAAATTAGCGATGAAAAACCATTATGAGAAAGTCCGAAGTCTGCGCAATCAACTAAAAGTAAATGGAAGCTATTCATGAAAATCATGATATTTACAATGACAAAGGCATGCTTGATAAAGTCCGTGGGAAAAACACGATTCTTACAGGTGAATTCCAGCCACCTTGAAGGTTTGAGCTTGGGACTTGTTGATGGACATAGCAAGGCAAACCTTCAGTGGAAATTGAGGTCGTCGGAAATTGAACGTAGTATCAGATGGTACAGTAGGAATGCGGGGGATATGGACAGCTTCTCCTTTTGCACAACCGGTCATAATTGTTACATCTATCAAATATGACATCAGCCGCTTGACAGTTAGCCTAGTGCCATTGCATGGCCATGGTGCATCGAGATTTCTCATTAGCATAATCGGTGCACCAACCTTCAGAATCAGTTTGTACGATGGAACGCCAGATATGTACAAACTAACCAGGAATTCCACTGGATAATTAACACAATCTGAAGGATCAACCATCGTGTCGTATGATTTGTACAGTTCTTCCTCACCTGGAAGAAGGTAGCTAACTCCCTCGTTAAGGGCATTGACAAATTTGTTTGAAGGAGCAAGAATTCCCCGTTCGTATAGCCACTTTGCGTCGAAAAAGTTGATTAAAAGATAAGGGAAAACCTTTTCTCTAAGATCTTCGTCACTGCTCAAAGAACGCGTCATATTGTTCGTTTTTATAACATTTCTGTAAATACCACTGTTGTTCATAATGATACTTTGTAAGGATAAGATCTTCCTTACATCATCCCCGGATGAGGAACTTCAGTTTGATTGGGCCAGCCGGATTATGCACTCACTGCGTGAAGGGGTGGCAGACAGTCGCATTACCGGGCGGAGGGGAGCTGGCTGGCTAGTAGTCCTTGTTGAATCAGGAGACCCGTCGGGTTGCCTCAATCCCGGTGGCGAGGAGGGAAAATCGGTGCAGCGTGGTCGGTGGGGGCTGCTTCGTCATCAAAAACAGAGATCTAGAGGAGGGATGATTGATAAACCGTAGGGAGGTTTGGTGTAGCAGACCTTGGCCGCCGTGATGGAGAGTGGGAACGCGGCGAAGACGCGTTTGCTGTGGTTCCCTACCGTGGGGATGGAATGGTGTTTCAAGTGACCGCGACTACCTGGACGTAAGTATGGGGGTCCAAGTGGTAGTAGGTCAAATGATTTGCCCCTCAGTCGATGACTGATTGGTTACCCCTCTCAGGGGGGTGTTGGCCTAGGCTTCATGCAGGGCTGTTCTCACCCTTCTGAGATCGAATGGTCTGTATGCATATGCAATGCCAGTCCTCAGCCAACCACGGTCCCTGCGGCCTGGTAAGCGCTGGCACTTTCTCTCAGTTCTGATCCCCTGTTGGTGACTGCGTTCGCGCTCAGGCTCCAACTCAGGTGTCCGAGTAGCTAGGCGGTCGCTAGACGGTGGAGGAGAGAGTGAGGTTGACCCTCGGCGCGTTTCTCTCCTCACTATAATAAATCTGAATGCGCTTGAATCTATCACGGTGCGCTAAAAGCAGTTGCTTGGAGGGTTTGTCAACTGACAGGAAAACTCGGGCCCCCTACGTTGCTGCCCTACATTAGTCCTCTTGTACGCATGTGTTTTGTGTGTGCGTATGGGAGGAGAAGTAGGACTGAGAGTCAGGCTGCAATGACTGCCTCTTAATGTGGCCTTTATGGCGCTCTCGCGCAGGCAGGAGCATACCTTGCGAGATGGCTGTGTCAAGTGTGCGTGTGTTGAGTGATAGGAGGTCAAGGATTGTACGGTCAACTCATGCAGTAGTAACAAAGGGGGAAGAGGGAGAGAAAGGTGTAAAGGGATCAAGGGGATCAGGTTCTAGTCACAATTGGGGAACAGTGAAATGAGAGTGGGGGGAGGAGGAGGGAGAGGCGAAGGAGTCCGAAAATTAGTTAATGTGGTCCCGTGGTCATCGTCTCGAGTTTTGTTGGGATGTGTAAGGACGCAAGGTGTTGACGTCTTGAGTCGGTGTCAGTAACCTTTGGATGTTTGGTTTAGGCTCAGTGAGTTTGAAGCAGCTGTGCAAATACCGTTATAGCCCTCGTTACATTGGCCGGGGGGTGACGTTTCAAGCGACCGAGATGGCCTGGACGCGACGACCCCTTCCCCATCCCCGTGGCATATTCACATCCACCGGTCACGTCGGGTGTCAATCGCGAGTCTGAAACAGCGGCCTGCCACCAACGATACAGGGGACAAACACAGACACAGTGACACCAGCACTGTTACCTGTGTGACGGACAGACCGGCGCACGAAAGACAGGGGCGCGTCGCGTGTGACTGGAATACGGACAGGCGCGCATGCGCGCGTGTGTGTTCCCAAGCTCAGTGATCGACTTATAAATAACTGCCATCCACCAATGATAATGGAGGTCCACACAGAGGCAGGCAAGACTTTTATCAAGTATACAGATTGCCTGATGATGAATTAATCGAAACCGTTCGTTCGCCTAGTCTGGCATCCTGAATTTGTTATTATTTTACTTTAATTTCTCGTCTCTTGCGCTTTCCACCTTCAAACACCTTTATACTTCAACTTAGATCACTTATTAATCATATAGTCATTACCCTAAATTCCAGTTTCTGTGAGAATTAGTGATTTTTATGTTACTTAATAGTAGGTGAAAAACTAAGCTTTAAGGAAAGATTGCTTGTTTTACTGTTTTAAGATTTTGAGGGAAGTAGTATGAACCCATTTTTTGCAACAGGAATATTCTCGTGAAATTCACGATAGTTCATAAGATAAGCAATTGACTGTATACGACGGTTTTAGTGAAGCATGTGCCAATGGACGCCATAAAAGTGGCGAAGTGAGGAAAAAAGGAACCAACAAGGCTAGTATTGTCGATTTTAGACTTTTGGGGCTGCTAAGCCAAGACATACGGCAGAGGCCAGAATAAATCACAAGCGACACACACATATAAAACAGGCAAAAATGTGGAGAGACAACGTACACAGGGGAATGCGGAATGTTGTAGGTGATGCTGCTCAGAGTGTCCTCGCCGAAACATAGGTAGCCGAAGAACCCTAGGAGGGAGTACAATGAAATGACCATGACCATGGCCGTGTTGAGGACGCCGAAGGGCGACACGAACTTGTGTGGGTTGATCATCCGATTGCGAATTGGCAGTGTCTAGAAGACGAGGGGAAGACGGTGAAAGATTGTCTCTATTAAGCGATGCAGCAGGTGAGCTGATAGGAAGACGTCTGAAGACAGCGATAACGAGCACTTTCCTCGCGGCGAACTTACGCGTATTCTTCATGAACTCTCTGCTCCTACCCTTGGGAGGTAAAGACCGACTCCTGCTGAGTGCCACATCGATGTGCATTTACTCTTTTACTTGCTCCTGTGGAGCAGGGTACATTGGCCGAACGAGGCGCCTGAACAACGGGGTGCATGAACAAATAGTGGCCTGACTAAGTAAGGGGGAAACTAGAATGATCTCCAGTTCTATAATCGCACACCTTGTCATCGAATCAAGTTGACCTTAACAAAACCTTTTCCGGTTGTCTACCGGAAACCAGCCAATCTCTCTGATGGCCTATGCAAATGGTTGCAAACAACAGCCGAAGCAAGGTCTATACGGCTAACGAATCCAGTGCTGTGTTGTCAGAAGACGCTGGCACAAGCCCTCCCGAGGCTGACGCCAGGGGACGATCGCACGTCGCCCCTATCCCCTGGTGACGGTTGTTCAGTCCGTGCACAGTGCGGTGATTTTCACTCCACGGACTCGAACCATGACCAATATTCACAACCTATCCTATTCCCCCTTCTCACAGTGCAGTGATCTTTCAATGTAGATCTCGCCATGCAGGCGGTGTGATAACGGGGTTTAAATCATGAGACATTTATCAACCCTGTTCAACTCTGTTAGGTTCATTATCAAGGTAATTCCGCAGACCCAAAGATGAATTTCCGAAAAACCGGTCTGCCAAATCTACTTTACAAGTTCAACAGAGGAATATTTGCTGAAATTGACAGAGAGAGAGAGAGATTGTCTTCTCTAGCGCTTTGGCTCAGCTAGCTTGCTTACTGGAGGTAAATGGTTGCCTGGGACAAGTGAAGATCTTTCCTTTTTGGCGTTTAGCTGTGATACTTATCCAACTAAATCGGCAACTCTCCATTGGGTATTCGTGCAATTTAACGGCGTGATCTAAAGAATACACTCTCCGCTCCTTAAGGAGAAGGGATGGCTCAAACAAGGTGCCCTTCAACAGTGGAAATGATGCTTTCGCTTAAACTAAATTATAAGGTTTTTAAAGTTTTTGTGAGGAGTTTCTTCTGATTAAAAATCATGGCCTACTGTTCATTGCGGTCTCTCGATTCGACACTGGTTCCGTCTTATCGGTATATGGAAGAGGCCAAGAATATAATGGACATGCAAGTGCAGTAACTGTCCGAAAATTTAAATTCAAAACCGTATGGAAAGGTCACACATTCGGGCAGTAAAGCTGTAAGCACCATCAAAACGCCGCCTCGAACTTCGTACAGACGTGTCGGACCCTGCTGTTTTTGGTGCTACCTAACACAAATGGGCAAACTTAATCTCTGGAAATGAACAAGGGTAAACAAACTATATTTTACTAAGGGTTAAATTCTAAACTTCTAAAGAAGCAAAAATCCACGGGATTATATGAAGTATCCCGAGCATTTAAAACAGCGCTAAATTCATGAAGGCACCAAAAAAGAAGCCTAAAAACTAGTCAGCAGCGGCAGAATACGTTAGACAGATAAAACTTCTAAAACAAGACCTAAGGCGTTGATGCATCAACTGTCAGTGCTCAAAAGGAATTCACCGAGCATGCCTATGATGGCAGGCAATCAACAAATGTGTATAACACCTAGTAAGTGTGCCTGGATAATACTTTTCATAATACCTCTAGATAAGAAAGGGATTATAGAGCATGCTGTCCTTTGGTGAAGCACGTTTCATTAGCACTGTATACAATTTTGCTATATAACTTAATCAAGAAGAGACGTTCCTTTTAATTACAGAGCTATGGATTGAATGCCGCAGTGGGTATTCTGGCGGACTAACATGCTCTAAATCCAAATGCAGCCAATCCGATAAATTGGCGGAAAAAACCGTAGCAATAATTTCACACAGTTTTTGAAGAAAGATCATACCGAGTAATCTATGGCCTATGACACTATTCAGAAACAGTTACCCGCACATATCCGTGCAGCACTCCAACTTTGCAAATAAGGAGAATAAAAGATTTCCGTAGCTAATTTATTCGATTTATATGATGCTGGCGATGGAGGCAAGCAAAGTAACTCAAATTTTGGCGAGGGTTCAGCGACTGAGTAGTCGAGGACCAGTCTCAGCTTGTACTACCGAGGTGTCAGTTGTGAGCTATTAATCTTAGTTCTAAAGATCGATCAACTCCTGTAAAAATCTCACCCGGCATACCATGCCTTGAGGCTAAAAGGTGAAAAAAGCGAATTGATGTGCACCTGCCAGGGACATGAAATGCAAACTGGAGGGAGACGGTGGAGCTTATATGAACGTGGACAGTTATATTAGAAAGGAAGCAGAGAATATGGTGCTTGATATTTATTAGCCTGTTATTTCTACCGACGCTAGTTACGACTTCGGGATCACAAGTTGCACAAGCTCCAAACATACGTGGTACACATTTCAGTTTACATATATCAAATGTCCCTGAACCAGTCATGAAGTAAAGGCATGAAATTTAAAGCATCCACGTTCCGGATGCCGGAAACGATAACAGTAAAAAAATCAGTAAACTTACGAGACTGATTCCCTCGAAGGTGAACATGAATATCCCTAGTGCGATGAGAGTTTCGTCAAATGGTTTGTACCAAGGCAGAGTGTACGGGTCAAGTAGGCCCATAGACAGTAAGTAGGCAAAAATCAACGCCAAACCAATCACCGTGACTCCGATGGCGATCGCAGACATTACCGCAAAGATACGCATGCTTGTTACTTGAGTGAGTGGCAGTATAGCAAGAGTTACGAGGAAGCCAGTGAGAAAGATATTCGCATACTGGTCGGGAGCAACGACTTCGATGAACTGAAAATTTAAAAAAAAACTACAATGAAAAAAATGCGAAAATTTAGGTACCTCACTAAAATCAACAGAAAAACTAAAATACACCATTACTTAGTTCTGGTTTCGGAAGTTGCGAAAAACTTTAATGCCAACTGCAGAAGGTACAAACACTCCATTTTCAAATCTCAGCATCCGGCGGCATAAGAGCAGTCAACAAATGTCAGAAAACAGTTCAAGCGCCGAGTACGACGAGATTTATCATGTACTCCACAGCATGGCGAATGCAGAGGCAATGACTTGCGCGTGATTTACTTACAGTGATAGGAGACTTGCGCAATCTCTACTGCATACTTTCCTATCGAGGCCCGGGCACCAAAAATGTACTGAGTTTAGGAGGACAAACGTCATTAATCATTTGTTTTTAATCATCATACAACTGCCCAAATGAGCTGTAGATCCTCATCTACAAAGGTTCACTAGGAGAGCTCAGGCCATGCTAAGTACATGTGACGTTGAAAATTGTCCATATTAGTCTACACTAACTGATCCGTAGTTTCAGGGTGAGGGCACAATTCACTGGCTTGCAACCTTAGGTTGAATACCGCTAGCTAATAATCAAGATGAGCCATAACCTGCCATCCCAACGTCATCTTCGTCACCACGAAGGCATCACGATGCGAGTAAATGTTAGGGTCCAACATCTGCACTGCTAAGCCTCACCGGAAACCCTAAAACCTGCATGATCATCCAGAGCTATGGCTATGGTTTGTGAAGACACAGTCTGCCAAGCAGTCTACTGAGGCGGGCACTACACATTCATTCAAACAGATCACCACCAGTTTTACATGAAGCTGGAAACCTGAGCTGCTGACGCAGGACTAGATAGAGGTAGGTGCAGGCGCATCATACGCAGGTACCACGAGTTTGAGACGCTCATGAGGAGATGTAGCAAACACTACAGAGAAGATTAAATAAGGCAAGCTGAGAAAAAGAATATTCCGATGCATAACTAACTTACGTATTTAATATTCTCCGATATAAAAAGGAGGTATATGGAGCAAAATCCAAGCTGCATAATCAACAGAAACACATTGACTAAATGTCTGAAGTGTTGGTTAAAACAGAAGACTAAGGATTCACTTGATTTTTCCTTTGTATTTCCTTAAGCTAACCTGACCATATTTAAAAACTGTAAATACGGTTTCCGTATAGTCCATCGTTGAACGATCGAGTTCATGACTGAAAAAATATTTAGAATATTGAATGGTTACCGCACTATGAGGGACTCGGCAGTCCGTAAAAGTACGTGCGTCAGGTAACTTGACAAACAACCGTAGAAAATTAGCAAAAATAGACCCATCCACAAGCCGGAATACTTAAAAGCTACAGGAAGAGCCAGAATTCCTGTTCCTATGTTGCCCTTTATAAAGTTCATAAGCGCTGACGCAGAACTATTATTCAGCTAGGAAGACATAATTAGGATAAACCTTGTGTTTTTTCTTAGCTTGGACAATTCCTCTGTTTCGAGTATAGGTTCAGCCGAAGCATCATTTTGTGAAGTGTTTGCAGAACTGGTTTCTAACTGATTTTCAGTTGAAGAGGGAATTGCGCTCCCATAGTTGCTGTTATCCCCGGCGAGCAAAGCGTCCTCCTCCACCATCATTTCTATGTAAAATGCAACGATAGGTCCAATTCTTTTCAGAGCCGTCCGAAGTCCGCTTGCGTCCTACCTGGTGGACGTTCTCATTGGCTGATATACGCAAAGTTTGACTTCTAACCCTTAATCTTATTGGCTATCATCCAACTGCGTCTACTTTTTTTCAATTCACATTGGTTAGTCCTTTTAGCCTATCACCAACTAGAGCGGCCGATAACGTCAAGGTATATGTTTGTAGCCAGACCGACGCCTTTAGTCCTATACGCAAAGACGTTCATATAGTTTGACTGAGCCAGGCTGTAACTTTTAGTGCTTGTGACATCTTAAGAAACGGGATTCTACATCCCGCCTTTGGGGGCAAAAAGGGGCAGTAATCCTAATTCGAAGTGTCCAATTGGCAAAAAATAAAGTGGCATTTTCATCAATTAGTGAAGGAATGAGAGTTTGCTCGATTTTCTAAGCCCTGTGTTGCAGTTGGCCTATGCTGAAAGGTAAATTACCAGACTGGGCGAATAAATACGTACTGTGCACCCGTTTACGCAGTGGAGGCGTTACTAGCGCTCCCCGGCTCTGCTAGGCTAGCGGTCGTAGCGCAAACAGGAGCGGTCTTGGTCGAAATATGAGACATAGATTTTGATATTTGAGCAGAAATGCTTGTCATTCAGCACTGAAACGGTACTACTGCTCCACCAACAAACCCTTTTTTGAACTCAACTTGTCTCGCTACTATAGGTTCTAGTCAAGGTTATTCCCTGTTTCAGGTCATTTCTCACAGCCCGTTTTAACTCGATCACAAGGAAGATGATCTCTGAGAAAAAAAGGAGCCAGGAGATGCCACCTGATTTTAAAAGTTACGCTCAGTAAACATTCACAAGACCAGAGTTTCCTTGGTTTTGC
Source organism: Ligula intestinalis (assembly GCA_036362985.1). Classification (NCBI taxonomy): domain Eukaryota; kingdom Metazoa; phylum Platyhelminthes; class Cestoda; order Diphyllobothriidea; family Diphyllobothriidae; genus Ligula; species Ligula intestinalis. The sequence continues at coordinate 43,145,509 of JAYGXS010000002.1, forward strand.
CTCAGAGTTTGCAGACAGAATTATGGCATCAGTTAAGGTAAAGGTGAGTCGAAGACGATCATGCTACTCACAACCTTTCATTCTCCCCATCCCACTACTTACTATGAACTCTACGGGCGCTGCTGATTATCTTACTTCCGTCTCCATTTGCCTCCCAGTATTTTGTTCGGCTAAAACTAATGAAGGTGTCCAAAGTTGTGTGTGTCAGTCAGTCGGTAATTCTGCTCCGATTTCTTCTCCTCCTTCCAATCACTTCAAATTTTCTATGGCAGAGGTGGTATTCAGTCCTGTTAACGGACAAAAGACGTTTAAATTGTAAGAGAGAGAGAGAGAGTGCTGAAAACCTATGGATTTAAGTTCGAATAGCAAATAGGGGGTGCTCGGAGTACCTGCATGCAAAATCCATTTTCGAGACAAATAAGAGCAGTATGCAGCGTATTTCATGAAAAAGGATTGGCTACCAACTGACGCGGTTAAATCATCCCTTCTATGCTGAACCATAACAATTGTAACTTCCTAACTGCACTTACGTAGGCATTATTACCTTAAGTTATAAAATGTGAAGGACCTTATCGTTAATGTAGTGCTGGATGAACACAGACGCCAGTGTCTTGCTTAGCGAACGCAATAAGAAAACGATCTCTAGTGATGTAAAACAGGATTAGTATACACAAAGAGCTGCAATATATGCCAAGATTGTGGCTCTTTCTAATTTTCTTAGAAATCAATTTTGAAATTATAACCTATGTGAGGTATACTACTGGCCGCCTATTAATAAGTTGTGAATATAACGCGGTTATCCCGCAGTGCCTGAAGGATTTTGGCCTCAATATTTACAGAAAAATTCGGTCTGCGTCTGCATACCTTTGAATAAAATTACCTACCCAAAAATGTTTAATCCATTTCGAAAGTAAAGTTAAATTATGCAAGTAAAAAGCTAAAATAGTGAGAATGAACTATCTACCAGGAAGCACACAGGAACGCTAGATGACCCCCTAATGAGACGAACTCCACGCAGCTGCGCCATGCACTGGCAGAATATCGGTAAGACACGTATCTGGGCTTTTAACTAGTATCTGTGCCGTCAGTATGGTATATAAGCAAGGACTGCACCCTTCAATCTCCTGCTTGCTCGCGCCAGCTTCGACTGGTCCTTTACATCTTTTGGTGAATACCTCCTCATAGGACACCGGGCACAGGCGCGTTAGGCAATAGGGAGTGCGGTAGATGCAGCGCATGTCTCATATCACTACAAACGAATCCATGCGTAAGAGATGAGATGAGTCCCGTTATCAGTCGGATGAACGTTCATAAATGAGCGTCTATCGCAAGGAGTTAAGGCTAAGAAGGTTTAACCCGAACAGCTACGATCTTCCAGGCCCATGGTTCCTTTTGGTGAAGAGAGAAGACGGTGGGGAAGCCAGATTGTTAGGAATAGTGTATTCTGCAGAAGGATAGGAGAAGAGATGGAAAGAGTGTTGACTCTCAGACAACCACAGTCCGGCTGCTAGGGCGTCAATTCCGGAGTGACGTGGGCATCAGAAATCGTCTGTGTATGCTTTTTTACAGCGGCGCATGGCAGAGCTGATTTCTAGACTAGCGTGGGCGCGCGAACTTGAGATGGCCGGCTAGCGTGAGCGCGCGGTCACGCCGAGGCGTATGTGCGCGGCGGTCAAGGACAGTTAGCGCCTAGCCCCAGGAGGCAGTGGGCGCGCAGGCAGGCTAAAGGCGCCATGCACCAGCGGCTGGTCTTGGGTTCTAAGTGGCTGAAAAAGGCCGCTACATGTTTACCCCTCAACCTTACCCGGGGCTTACCTCCACTTCTTCTTCCAGCGTGAACTGTAGATCAGGGAAAATGAAGTTGAATTGCTCTTTGTATCGACTGATTCTATCGTAGTTAATGACGACTGAAGTTTTGTCAACGTGGCCTGCCAGAAATTTGTGTTCGTACTCTTCAAACAACCGTCTTTGGAGTATTTTTCAGTAAAACCTCGGCAATGAACCCAGAAATCGGGTTTGCATGTTACGCCCAAACTGAAGGTCGTGAGAAGCTAACCTGACTACATATATTGTAGCTACCAAAATCCGACTTGAATCTTTTTAGCAAAGTGTCCCTATGGTGAGATGAGGCCATTCTAATGTAATGTGCTATAGTTTTCACAACAATGGAGGTCATGTACATAGTAAATGCACGAAAACTCCGATTCTTGGCTTCGGGTCAACCCGTGGAGCCAGGCTTAACTTGAACCATTAGTTTGCAAAAAAAGCACCTTTCCTATAAACAATTTATAAGTGCAATTCAGGGTTCGTCTGCCCTTATAAGAAACTTTTTAAATTTCTCTGCGGCCGTTCATAAAAAGTCTTAGCAATTGGTCTAACAGGAACCCTAGTAAGGATAACTAAAATGGTTCTCTAAACAGTTCACGAAAATGGAACAGCATCGTCTACGTAATAAAGTCGGTTGTTTCGAGCATCTCGTATCCTTTGAGTCTGTATCCAGTCGTAACGCCTACGTCAAATCCAAATAATAGCAACATTTGGTGTATTACGGTATTTTGAACAGTAGATACACGTAGCCAGCAACGAGGGAGTCGGCCAAATATCGCCTGACTCCGGACAAAGGAACAAAACGTGTAAACTAACGCCATACGTGTGCAGGGTGAAGCCAGGCATGGGCGAGCGTGCGTGGCCGAGAGAGGGGGTGGCCGCTGCTTTTATGTGACACTGGAGCCAGTTCATGCAGTATTTCATTGGTGAGTTGCGCTGCCCGAGGGGTTCTCGGGTACAGGGCTCAGACTGTGTCGGCCAGGACATGACCGCGTGCATTTGGCAATTTTGCAGCTGCGACTTTTTTTGGATACGCCTAATTGTGTCCAAGTGGAAATGGGTCAAGAGGATTCAGGTCCGCGAGTTCCAAATAGCTGACTATGTGAAGTCGCTCGACATTGAGGCAGGTGGCTTTGAACAGGGATGGGGGACAGCATTATTGGAAGAAAGATATTAAATGAGGGGGCGGACAGGATTGTTGGGCGAAGAGAATCATTGCATGCAGGTTGGACAAAATCTCACCGGAGATGGACGTAGAGAATTTCAAAAATTGTTCAGCCGAAGATGTTATGTATTAAAAACCGAAGACAGTTTGTAGACAGGACGAATGCAATGTATGTAAAACAGAAGGCTCTCTGTAGACGGAATGTCATGTAGGCAAAACAAAGGTCTCTCTGTAGGCATGGCGTGTACTGAGGACGAAGGTACAGTCATCTTGAAACCGCGGTGTATATGGTGTGGGGTAAGTGTGTATGTTTGACCATCGGTTTCGACCAGGTCAACCAAGTACACCAACAGGTTGGTACAGGAGGTGACGGTCCCAGGCTTTAGTTTAAAGTGCTATAGGATGCGCTTAGCGCTTCCGCACTCTTCAGCTTCTCCCGGAGTCTCGAAGACTAAACGGGGTCCGGCGTGGGCTGCTGCATCAAATGCAAGCCAATACACCACCTCACTTAGTCTTAAGCGACAGAAGACTTTGCGCGGGTACTACTGTCCTATCTGTCCTCACTAACCTATAGTAAGTGTCTGGCCAGACTTAGGTAATCCAGGACTGGTACTGCTTACTTCTAGTACTACGTACCAGGGTGTAACTTAGTGATAGTACTTGTTGGTACTGGTACTGACTGTTTTGGTCGTCAGAAGTGACGCTTATTAAGTCAACACTGGGCTCATATCCCCTAAATCATGGCAGGAAGTCTAGTTGTACTGGTGCTGGCACTGACGCCACCATTTGTCAGAGGTGACGCTGATTTTAGCCAACGCTAAGTCTCATATCCCCTTGGTCTCAAGAGGGAGTGTGAATCTGTGTTTAACTATTTCGGGTAAGTACATGCTTGGGGTCATGAGCAAAGCTGTGTTTGTCATGGTTTCCGCACTCTCATCTCTATCCATGGAGCTGTACGCACTAAGATGATCCAGATATAGTTACATGCCTATGCTAGAAGTGCTAATTCAAGTAATCGTGATTACTAAGGCCAGTACTTAGCATACTATTAGTACTGCTTGTGTATGCTTTTTAAGGGGTCGCACCAAGTATGCACTCCCAATCTGTGTGATGTAAAAGTGATTAGCATTTGGATAATAATATACCGTTTGCAGATTACTGATTAAAGTCATCTCTGGACTCAAATCTCCAAATGTCAGCAATGAGTATAGTGAAACTTGTGCTAGCTCTGACGCTACCATTTGTCAGAGGTCAGACCAGCATCTTTCTAAATAGGTGGGCTGTAAGTACCGGTAATAGAGGATGACAGTGCTGCTGAGACTGCAATAGGCTAAAAAGCTTGGACTGAGCTTCGAGGACTCAACTGCACTATGTAAGCCAAGCAAGTCTAGACTAAGAGACTCGACTGCATGAATTAAGAAGTATATTAGTATATAAACTGGGTAATGAAGTTACATCCAATTTGAGTGTAAGGTAAGATAGATTGGAATTATGTGTAGGTAATAAAGCAATTTTACTGCTGTTGTTCGGAGAACTAGGCTTAAATCAAATAATTAAAGATAAATGAGCTTACACGCGTCCCAAGCTTTCATCCGGGTTGATTTGTAAGACAGCCGGCGAGAATGCACGTCCGCGAGGCAGATACGACTGTCAACAATGACTTGCAGTGGCAGTGGCTATTTTTACTACTACTAACACTACCACCACTACTAATAACAATGATAATACTATCAGGACTACTTATAATAGTAACAACGGGCCTCGTAGTCAAGACCGTCATCTGACGACACAAGTTGCAATCGGCTAACAGCTGTCCGCGTACAGTGCTCGTGACTGTCGTGGCTTGCGCAACCGTAGCTTGGAGGTGTCATGTCCCCTCCCCCCTCAAGGGAGCTTTGTGACACAGCTGGCCCACTTGACACTCAAGTGGTTGACTTGACTCCCGTGCCCTCAGTCATGCCAGTTATTCCGCCATTGGAGGAAGCATTATAAACCAACAACGACACTACGCACCCAATTGGTACATCCTAAGGATAGGGTGAACTATTTAGTTCAGTTCAGTTTTATTCGGGTAACATACCTTTGAGCTCCTTCTTTGTACATAGCTATGATGCAGAACATGTGGCGTTGCCAGTAATGAAACTGCTATAGCGGGGGGCAGACAGTAAAAAAACTCCTTAGGCATCTTTTATAAGTCTAGTTTTGAATGCCTGTTGTTGAATTTTAAGGAGAAAAACTGTCGCCTGTGGGGGGGGAAGGGGAAGGGAATATGTAAGTCGGATGTCCTGCTGCTGAAAGTGTTTGGATCATGTCAGGAGGAGGCCATCGCGGTTGTTCGATATCCTAATAGTCACACGAGGAGAAGATTGCGGTGGTCACGAGAACATATCGAGTGTCGGAGATGCGCCCATCACACGAAACTTGCGATCAATTGTTATTCTAAACAAACATATAACTGAAAAGTAGCGAGCAGTATGTTTAAAAAAGGTAATTACTGCCAGAGAGTCTGGTGGTAAATCTTACTTGCTGACGGGCGGTAATGCAATTAGTCTCGCATCATTACAGAGAATGTCTTTTTCTATACTGATCTAACTGCATCTTAAACGTATCCACAGATGGGGACATGACAATGTATACGGGTAGAGCATTCAATGCCTGGATTACTCCCTAAGAGAAGAAGAATTTTCGTGCATTCAATCTTGACGCAGTCACACATAGTTTGAGAGGGTGTCCGCGCAATCTAGTAGTAACAGCCAGCTCAAAGAAATCTTTGGATGCTAGGCAACAATTCTGACCACGCAGCATGCGGAATGCCTGTAGTAGGTGACCGCGCAGCTGTCGGTAATCCGGAGGAAATAAGTCGAGATTGGTCAGCCATGTCTCATAAGGAAGATACGCTTGGCCTCGCACTAACTTAGTTGCCCATCGTTGTTCCCTTTCAAGCGTTTTTTTGTCTTTGAATGTCCAAGTTTTCCAGGCTTGGATGGCAAATTCCAGTTGGGGTCGCTCAAACGTGCCGAAGACCTTGCCAAAGACAACTTCATCAAATTTAGCAAAGGCGCGCTTGATTAGACACAAGCTCGATATTGCAGATTTGGCCACCTTCAGGCAGTGGAGTGATGGCTTAAGTGAGGGAGTGAACCACACCCCTAGATCCTTCTGGGTCTCTACTTCTGGCAGCGGTGTGTTATTTAGGTTGTAAACCCTCCGATACGAAGAGTTAGTACTACCGAAGCGCATAATGTTGCATTTGGCGACATTAAATGGCAGTAGCCACTCGTTTGACCATTGCTCGAGTCGGTGAAAATCTGCCTGCAGATTTGCTTCGTCATCTTCGCTACGAATGACCTTCCAGAATTTTAAATCATCGGCGAACATTGCGGTTTCGCAGTCTAATCCACTTATTCAGTCGTCGATATATATAAGGAAGAGGATAGGGCACAGAACGGAACCCAAGGGGACTCCACTATCAACCGCCACCTCCGCCGATCGCTGATCACCAATACATACGGTTTGAGTTCAGCCAGTCAGAAAGTTTTCGATCCATCGGAAAAGGTTGCCTGTTACCCCTATACGTCTAAGCTTGTATAGGAGACGTTGATGAGGCACAGTGTCAAATGCCTTCTTGAAATCTACGAAGACTGCGTGCACCGTGTTTCCTTTAGATAGGAAAGAAGTTGTCTATAAAATTCCATGTGGATCATGTGATGCCGGAACCGTAAGTGAGAGCTTAAGGTAAAAGTTCAACCTGCAAAAGGCGAGGTGAAACTTTGAGTGGCATTTTTCTTCGTGTATACCTGTTCCCTGTGGACCTGGGCGCAGCTTGAGGGGTGGGTGGGTAGTCGTTTGACCGCATGTATCCCGTTTGGGGGCAGGCTATGTAACGTTGGCCTCCTGCCCTCGCGGAAGGACGGCAGTAGTCTATGGGCTGTGGCGGAGAGAGGGGGAGGCGCTTATCCCCCACACCTTCCATAGGGGAGCATTGGCGCAATTGTGATTTTAGCTGTGTAGCTATGGGCATGTGGTTGTCGCCGGGCGGATGTCACAGTCAGTTTTGTCGACTGGGTGTAGAGATCACTGACACAGATGAGTATCACGGCTTATTTGCTTAACGTTTTCCCTGTGAATCTGAGCCCAGCGGGGGGGGGGGGGAATCTGTGACTTTGGCGTTTTAACCTCGCGTAACCAAGGTAGTAGTCTCAGGGCTGCGGCAAACGAAGGGGGAGTAGTTTATTCCTATTCTGTCCTCAGCTATCGTGTTGTGATTTATTTGTGTAGCTTGCACAGAGCGTCTCTTGTCCAACTTAGGGCACAGCACGTTCCGGAATTAGCTATTCATGCCAGGATGGTATTTCCTACACTGTATTAGCATCTGAATGCTAAGAGATAGGCGTAGATGGTAGTTGATAGGGAAATGTACGGTTTCGACGAAGTTAAGCGAGACGTTGATATTTCGCATTTAGCAATGAAACAGCAACCATTGTTTCTGCTACGACTCGTGCTTCTACTGCTAGTTCTTTATACTGATAGTACGGGTAACGGCACTGAATTTTTTATTTATCTGATAGCGGGATAGTGCAAGTACCTTTAAATGTAGGATTGATAAATACAGTTAAGAGAGAGAGAGCACACTACAAGTATTAACATAAAGGAAAGCAGTACGACAATAGAGTATCAGGTAGGTACAGAAGGACGTTCTTAGTCGGTGCAACAGGAATAGGGCAATTTCAGTGATGCTGGTAGTATGAGTAATAATGGTGATACTAGCACATCAGGACTCTCCTTGCTTTCTGCCCTCTCAACTCTAGACAGCAGGCTGTGTCATCTTATTAGTTGACTAAAAGTTATGAAGTAATAGCTTAAGTATTACCATGTCTTTATGTCGTATGGTGCCATTTACCGTTAACATGCCAACCTTTTGCAGTATCTAAACTCCATCTTGATGTTTCAGGAGAGGTATCGGTGTAAGAGGGGAGCAATCTGCTTAGTAATCAAGTAATATTGTTATATGCTATAACTGTGCCAATAGTTGAGTAATAAACAATAAGCATATCAGGGTAAAATGAGCTTGCCAAATTTATCAGCTTCACGTGGTGATTCTGTAGGACACTTGGGATTTCCTGCGAGCATGCGGTCTCTTTTTAGGGATTTGGAGATCAGCAGGTACAGGCAGCTTACGCTGAACTACTCACGAGCAACCACCCAATTGGTCACAAACGCAGCTGCGTGAGAGCGCTTTACCGGTGCGATGAGACGCATTGCAGCGCAGTGGAAGACAAAGTTGCTGAATTACAACACCTTAGACGGGTACTGAGAGCGAATGGTTACCCGCGCAATTTTGTCAACCAATGTATACGCAAACGAGAGAAGAAGCCAAATCCAACTGGCCCAAAAAGTTGGGGAGCTCCTCCGTACGTAAATAATGTATCGGAAGCGGTCAGTCGCCTACTCACCCCACTTGGATTTGGAGTTGCGCACAGGCCATAAGCGACCATCAGGCGCCGGGTCATGAGACCGAAAGACGCACTACCACGGCAGGAAACGGCTGGAGTCGTTTACCGGATCTGGTGCAGTTGTGGACACAGCAACTATGTCGGAGAAACCGGAAGATTACTCCGGACGCGAATGGCCGAGCATGCAGCGGCCGTGACAAAGAAAGGTGCCAACTCACAGTTTGCAGCTCACTCGACGGGACCCGGCCATATTTTCAAGTTTGACGAGGCCGAAATTCTCGCAAGAGGTGACAACCGCGTGAGCTGCGAGCTGCTCGAGTCCTGTTTCTTAGGCCCCCAGTCTATCAACAAGCGCAATGCTTTGGCGTTCCCATATGGTGTACTGAGAAGTTTCCTGAGCGAGACAATCAGTCACGTGGGAAGGGCCGGGTGCAGCAACAACTCTAAAGACAGCCAGCATAATTGTCACGCCATTATCAGGCCCGCATCCGACGCTGACATGGCAATTAGTGAGTCGAACGCGAACTGTGAAGCCGGTACCGCATCAATTAAGACTGAAGCGGCGGCTACAGCAGTGAAGAATTATCACACACACACGGATGACCACTATGAACTATAAATACCGTGCAGCCTGGGCATGTCTCCACCCAATTTGCGCATGATCATGACTATGTCATCATCATCTATGATTAAGGATTCCCGAGAGAATCGGAATAGTCAGGCAAATAAAATTATTGTTACAGTGATCGCATCTTCTTCTTCTGAACTGCTTCCTGGAACTCGCATATTGTCTACTATTGGATATCAGTGGTTCTTTGAAAATGGAATAGCTCCGCCCGAGTAGTTAAGGTGCTTCTGTGTATAATTCTATAAAAACCAATATTTCAGTGTGCTAACTTCAATACGGACAGTTCGTCAATGTCCACCACGTGCGTCAGCTGACTGAGGACAAGCGCGGTGACTCCCGCAGGATTATAGTGAAAGAAGACCCGTGGCGAATCTACCCCACTCTCGCACCACTCCTACACCGGACCCGATGTCAAGACAAAAGTTAAGAAGACCGGAGATGGGGGAGGGCACAGGCAGCTGGCGTTAGCAACACTCAACACAGTATGCCTCGCTGGGTAACCCTACCCGTTACCCTAAACTTAATCTTAATTCTACAATTAACACTAACTATAACCTTAGCCCTTAACTAGACTTAAACTTCTCCTAACGCTAATCTTAACCCTAATCAGTAACCTAATTCTATTCTCCTTGCTGCTTGACTCAAACACACCTATTTGTGGGTAGGCTTTGTTCTCTTGCACTGTTTGGACAGCAATATATGTCATTTAAAGCAGTTATCTTTGTGAGCATTCAGTTATAAGAAATAAAGTTACCTAGGACATCCACTTTATCCTGCATACTCGCATCTGTTAGTGTTTTATTTGCATAATAAAATTGAGACATACACGTACAGTCTCCAGCCTTCTTCTCGCTTAGAGCGACGAGCTGTCTGCCATTCATATCGACTACCAAACCAATGTAAGCCTTCTCATGCTTTGCGGTTGGCTGGCTATTCACGACTATCTAAACAACAGGTCGTGGGTTCAAGACTCGGGTAAGGCAACACCCGAAGTTCGGTATGACTGCTTGAGGGCGGTTAGTAAGCCCTAAATGTCCGTTCCAGGCTCCCTCTTTTTTCTCGGTACTTTCACTCGACCAATACCACTAGCCGTTGCAAGACTGCTGATGGGCCTGTAGTGGTCTCTGCCGACCGACGTCCTCCATTGCTTTGTCCGCCGTCATTGTTCAGGGCCAGCTGCTTCGAGGTCATACAATACCTCAGTCAGCGCTTGCAGACGCGCTGACCTGCAGTGACTTGACCTACTTCCACTCGGACACACACACACACGCGTGTCTAGGTTCGCGCGGCTGCCAAAGCACCGCTCAAACAAGTCTCCTTTTTCCCACCCTCAGCCGTCAGACGTCACTTAGGACCACGGTGCTCCAGTGGAATGACGGGAGCTCCGAAGTCCAACTTCTTTCCATCTATTGTTCGTTCCTTTGTGTATACAATAAACTATCTCTCCTATTCTGGCCTCCACTGACTTCTCCTCTACTAAGTAACCGTGGCCTGAAGATCGCAGTTGCTTGGGTTTAATTTACTTAACTCCTTGCGATAGGCCTCGAGAATGAGTACATCTGTGCATGCCATACGGATCTGGATTCCACTACATATATATACCAGGCGTCCATAGGGGCGACTGGGATCTCACATCTACGAAAATGTCTTAAACTGCAAATCGATAACCTGTCTCTTAACCCCGAGGACATATTTACTTGCCTCAAGTCGCATTTGCCAGTTAAAGTGACCTGCGTTATCAGCGCTAAGACTGACGCGTAACTTTTCGAGGTTGTTAATGCCCCCTCTATCTACAGCCTTCAGCCTACCCTACATTGGCATGTAACGCTGGTTTAGGTCAGCGCTAAAGCTTGTACCGAATTCTATCGAGCACAGTCCGTCCTGCCTTTGTGCCCCCTCCCCCCTCCCCCCTCTATCTACCATCCACAACCCGCCATTCAATAGAGCACAAACCAGCTATCCAGCAACCGTGTGACAGACCTGGTTATCACGCATTGACCTGGTCTGTAATCTGCTATTCCGCCACACTGAGGCTGGAGACTACCTAAACCCGTGATGCACGCGTTTCCTGTCCACACTTTATCGGCAGACCCTGGGGCCAAATGCTTCTATTCGGCACTGCGCACATAAAAGTACAGCAATAGTGAACATCACAACCCAGACATACCTATGTCATCGAATTCTGCTGCAACACATAAACTCACCTCAAATATCTGCTCTGCTAACGTTCGTTGGACCAAGTGCGTGGTACTCTAACACGAGTTCATCGGACTTTTTTGGAGCTATGCACGTGAGATGCAACATCAGGGTGGAGAGTCTAATGCCATTTTAGTCACTTAGCCAGACCTTACCATCAGTTGATCGACGAGCCCGAAGCGTCGACTGGTGTATGTGGGCAGGACGAAGGGCAAGACCAAAGATATTTACTTGCTTTAGGACATTACCGGCGAAGACAGAGGAACAATAGGATGGCCATTTCTGGCTCATTAGCTGTCGTCAGCCAGTCATACCCGACTCCAATTCCGCCGCAGAAATTGCTGACACACTCAAGTTCCAGACTCGCCACCTTTTAAGTTAGAAGTCCAATACTCTAACTACTCGGCAACTGGCTCGCTGTTCTGTCGGTTCTTTATCGGGAACCGAAATTAACGGACAAACGTACACCGATCAGTTACACAGCACACCCATCCTGCTTAATGCCATTGGAGTTCACACACACGCGATCGTACGCCGCAAGGTGGCTAATTTTGTAATATTACTTACGATATTTCAGAAAAATTTATTTTATTTTATGACAGTACCGACAAAGACAGGGAGACTAGAACGGCCACTTACCTAATCTAGCGGGTGCAGTTAGTCTTGCTTTTGTGCCTCCCTTCATCTACCATCGCTTACCTGTAGGTGGGACGGAAGGGAATACCAAAATGATAAATCTGTCTTTGGCAAATCATTGCACTCCACAGTATAATACATATGGCTCCCGTGGACTAATTCAGATTCGCAATCACCGTTG
>JAYGXS010000002.1:43164308-43195856 GCA_036362985.1 Ligula intestinalis
TTTTTCAATGGTATCGTTGCATAATAGGAGAATTTGCAGTAAAAAATCATACCTGTAAATATTTTTCCAAATTTGAAATATAAAAAATATAATAAACGCTATTTTTACAATTATTTAAAATGTGTATACATTTTTTGGGACATCCTTTTTATATATATATTCACGTTTAACTTTTATGAACGTGTTGTCAGAAGTGTCGGTATTCAGTTACTTGCTATGGCTTTTTTATGAAACTGTTGCGCAAATGCGTGATGAGGCTCAATGCACTTTCTTTCTTGGCCACACAAAACCAACACTGTAACCTGGTAAGGCGTCTACGTACATTGACTCCAGTATGACATTTCTTAATTTAAGTGTAAATATTTTCAGAAGAAATTTCTGTTATTGGTTAAGGAATTCATGGGACCATGGACATTGGAGTTAATGTAGCAAAATCTAGTTTTGGATAACCGAGGACAAGCTTGGTTCCTTTGTGGAAGTCTGCAGTCAAGAGCCTGAGTAGTAACCTTGCGGATTTATTCTAAAAATCTGAACAATATATTTAAAGGAAGCAAAAATAAAGGGATTTTAAGTGAAGATTGCAGAGCAAGGGGATGTTATTAGAATTATCTTAGCACCTTCGAACTATTCTTATTTTACTTTACGTACAAAGAGGTGAGTGGAAGCAAAAACGCGTTTTCGCCAAACAACAGACAGCTCCTAGGTTTTTTTAAATTCCTCTTTTTACTAGAGAGAAGAGTGAATTTGTCGAATTCACACTTATTTCTACAAATTTCATCACTGTCTATCCTATTTTATCATCCCCAAGACCCCCTATAACCGTCGTTTCCGTAGGAAGAAATGCTGGGACTACGGTTATACGAAGTGCACTACTTAAAAAACCTTTGCCGAGGCAAAAATCAACAGGATTATATGAAGTATCCCAAGTGCTTAAAACATCGTTAAGTGAATGAAGGCGCTTAATAAAAAAAAATCACAAATGGGGTTGTAAATGGCGGAAAATATAAGACAGTCAATACTTCTAAAGCAATAATTTAGGCATCGATGTGCCAACTGTCAGTGGTCAAAAGACATTCACGATTATGCTTACAGATTCGTCTAAAAACTAGTAGGTGTGCCTGGATAATACTTTTCATAATACTTCTAGGATAGAAAGGGCTTATGAAGCATTCTATCCCTTGGTGAAGCACGTTTAACTAGCGCAGTAAGCACTTTCGTTATATGACTTCATCAAAAAGGGAAGTTCCTTATATCTAGACAACCGTCGATTAAATGCCGTAGTGCGTATCCTTGCAGACTAACATTCTCTGAATCCAAATGCAGCCAATCCGATTAATTGGTGGAATCTCCGTAGCCTACATATCGCAATATATCCAAATGAGGATCATAGGGGATAATCTATTGTCTATGATATAATTCAGAAACAGCTAGCCGCATATATCACTGCAGCACTCGAACTTTGGCAACTAAGGAGAATAAAAGATTTCCGTAGCTAATTTATTCGACTGATATGAGGTTGGCGATGAAGGCTAACAAAGTAACCCCAATGTTGGTGAATATACACTGACTGAATGGCCGAGGGCAATCTCAACTTGTACTACCACGATGTCACTTGTGATTTATTAATCTTAGTGCTAAAAGATGGAGGCCGAGAAATTGCAAAGGTGAGTCGATGCGAACCTGCTGGGACACGCTACGAATTGAAGAACTGAGACGACGGGGCTTATATGAATGTAGACAGCCATGCAAGAAAATGCTCAGAACATGGAGTGGTTGATATTTATTAGCCTGCTATTGCTTCCGGCCCTTGGTGCGTATTCGGGACCAGAAGTCGCAAAGGTACCGAACATATGCAGTACACATTTGTTTTACATATGCCCAATGTCCTTTAATCAAGGATGAAGTAGAGGCACGAAATGTGAAGCATCCGCATTCCGGATGCCTGAAAGGATAACATTAAAAAATCAGTAAACTTACGAGACTGATTCCCTCGAAGGTGAAAATGAATATCCCTAGTGCGACGAGAGTTTCGTCAAATGGTTTGTACCACGCCAGATTTTGTGGGTCAAGTAGGCCCGTAGACAGCAAGTAGGCAAAAATCAACGCCAAACCGATCACCGTGACTCCGATGGCGATGGCAGACATTACCGCAAAGATACGCATGCTTGTTATTTGAGTAAGTGGTAGTATAGCAAGAGTTACGAGGAAGCCAATGAGAAAGATATTCGCATACTGGTCGGGAGCAACGACTTCGATGAACTGAAAATTTAAAAAAAGCAAATGAAAAAATGCGAAGATGTAACTGCATCATAGAAATCAATAGACAAACATAAAAAAACTTACTTGTTCTGGTTTCGAAGTTGCGAAAAACTTTACTGCCAACTGCAGTGGACAAAAACACTCCATTTTCAAATCTCAGCATCCGGCGGTATAAAAGCAGTCAACAAATTGTCAGAAAACAGTTCAAGCGCCGAGTACGACGAGGTTATTCATGTACTCCACAGCATGGCGAATGCAGAGGCAATGACTTGCGCGTGCTTTACTTGCAGTGATAGGAGACTTGCGCAATATCTACTACATACTTTCCTATCTAGGCCCGGGCACCAAGACAATGTCTTAAGAACCATAGGTAGATGGATGGCGCGTCGGGAACCCGCAGCTAGGCGTGTCCCCACATCTTTTGGTCTACGCATTTAACACCACAAGCAAGTGGTCGACACATCATCCACTGAGTGGGTGTACGGCAAAGGCCATACTAAGAAGGCATTATGACAGCTTGTCTCTCAGTCCACTTTAACCATTAGCTAAAAACGTTAGACGCCTATTTCATGGACTTTCTGCTGTTTAATGACACGTCCACAGGAAGTTCGCATAGCTAGTGGGACTCCGCAAACTTCAGCCCTGCATGCGGCCGTGAATAAAGACAGGAATGTTGAAACCAATGCTAGACCTTACTGGAACAGGGAAGTACAGGAGGGTACTTAATTTAGGAGGGCAAACTCAATTAATTATTTGTTGTTAATAATCATATAATTGCCCGAAGGAACTGTACATCTTAAAATACAAAATTTTATCAGGATAGCTCGGGTCATGCCAATTCCATGTGACGTTGAACATTGACCCCATTAGTCGATATGAACTGATCCAATATTTTGGGGTGAGGGTGCAATTCGATAGCTTGCAGCCTGGAGTTAAAATATGGCTAACCAAAAATCAAAACGAGTCATAAATTGCCATACCAGCGTCAACTTCGTCGCCATTAAGGTGCCACGGTACGAGTAAACGTTAGGGCTAAGATTTTCTCGCTTTCCTCAAGGAGCTGGGAGATTATTTTTAGACGCCAAATTTAAATAGATCGAACTTTCCAAATATGCAGGTCGTTTTTACTAGTGAATTGGTTAGTTAAGTAATTCAATTAAAAACAGATGAAACAAACGGAATATACAACTGAAAACACACAACTGATATGCACAAGGCATGCTCCAGATAAAGAGGGCTAGAAAGGTATGCTCTTTATCTGACTGAACGTAAATTGAGCCATTCGTTGCATAGTAAATTTTAAGAAGTACAATTGATATATTTATGGGTGCTTTTACATATGATGGTCTTTAAGCTCTCATGCGTTGCTCTCCTGTGTGAAGTGCAGACTGTCAATTTAAAAAAACTGGACCGCTTCAGCAACAGCTGAACCCTCCTATATGGTGAAAGTAGTAAACCCTGAAAGACGGTCGAATGCATTTTTTGACTAAACAAGTATGAATACAGATTGTAATAAAATCACCTTAAAACTATCATGATAAGTAACCGAATATACTGTCAGGTGCAGATTGGAAGCGATAACTGAAGAGCAGAGACCCTCATTTTAACAAAATCACATAATTTGGACGTATGTAGTTACAACTAAAATGGAAAGAAACTCGGTCAATTCGTAAAACGCTCCGCAAGTGACGCCACAGTCAGCTGAGCCCATGTAAATGCTAAACCTCAAAGGAAACAATAAAAGCCGCACAATCACCCAGAGCTACGGTCTGTCTGTGGATATATTTGTGGAGGCACAATCTGCCCAGCAGTTCCGTGGCGCAGACACTACACATTCATTCAAACAGATCACCACCAGTTTTATATGAAGCTGGAAACCGGAGCTGCTGGCGCAGGACTAAATAGAGGTAGGTGCAGGCGCATCCTACGCAGGTACCACGAGTTTGAGAGGCTCGTGATCAGCTGTATCAAAAATTACAGAGAAGATTAAATAACGCAAGCTGAGACAAAGAAAATTTCAATTGATATAATACTTACGTATTTAATATTCTCCGATATAAAAAGGATGTATACGCAGCAAAATCCAACCTGCGTAATCAACAAAAACACACTGACTAAATGTCTGAAGTCTTGGTTAAAACAGAAGACTAAGGACTTACTTGAACTTTTCTTTGTATTTCCTAAAGCTAACTGGACCATATTTAAAAACTGTAAATACGGTTTCCGTATAGTCCATCGTTGAACGATCGAGTTCATGACTGAACAAATTATTTAGAATATTGAATGCTTACCGCGCTATGAGGGACTCGGCAGTCCTTAAAAGTACGTGCATCAGGTAAGTTGACAAACAACCGTAGAAAATTAACAAAAATAGACCCATCCACAAGCCGGAATACTTAAAAGCTACAGGAAGAGCCAGAATTCCTGTTCCTATGTTGCTGTTTATAAAGTTCATCAGCGCTGACACAGAACTATTATTCAGCTAGGAAGACATAATAAGGGTAAACCTTGTCTTTTGTCTCAGCTTGTACAAATCCTCTGGTTCGAGTATGGGTTCATTAGAAGCATCATATTGCAAAGTGTTTGCAGAATTGGTTTCTAACTGATTGTTATTTGAAAAAGGATTTGTGCTTTCATAGTTGCTATTACCCCCGGCGAGCAAAGCGGCCTTCTCTGCCATCATTTCTAAGTAAAATGCAACGGTTAGTCCAACGCTTCTCAGATTTGTCCGTAGTCCACGTGCATCATAACTGGTCGACGTTCCCATTGGCTGATATACGCAAAGTTGTGACCTCTAACCATTTATCTTATTGGCTATCGCCCAATTACGTCGACACTTCTGCAATACTCATTGGCTATGTCGTTAAACCTATCACTAATTAGTGCGGCCGATATGAAGATATTTGTAGCGACCGCTCGAAGCAAACAGACCTTGAGTTTCGGTCGATGATTATGTAATTCAATAGTGGAGAATATGCGAGTTCCAGGAAGTAGTTCAGAAGAAGAGGATGCGATCACTGGAACAAGAGTTTTATTTTTCTGACTTTTCGGATTTCGTCGGGAATCCTTAATTATAGGTGATGGTAACATAGTCATACGCAGATAGGGTGTCCTTGCAGTGAAGGTGCAGGATTTTTGTTCCCTCCCTGACGGCAGTCTTCAGAACCAGCTTACGCCGACTGTCGTTGTGAAGCTTGTTCTTGGTGGCATATAAACCATTTTATGATTTTGCCGCATCCATTAGGAATAACCCCTTGTCCATTAACAAGTTCATCGGCTTCCCACCAATTTAGATGTCTGCTATGACTAACAAAGTTCCTAGTGCATTTACAGTGTAAAAATAAAACAAGAAGGCATTGGACGCGAACCCCTATGCACGTACTTAGGGCCGATATGACCCTCTTGAACGCAGAGGTCGGCTTCAGTGGTGCACGGCGCACAATTGCGACCGTGGAGACATTCCTAAAGCCTTTCAGAAAGCATACAAGAAGGCTTATGGTCGATCAATGTGCAGGAATTACCCGTTGCCCAAACGCCGTCGCCACCATAGTGAATTCAATCGAAAACTTTATTTATATTGGGGTACTATATGCTTACACTACTGCCTGCACCACTGAATTATACTTGTTAACTGCGCAATTTACTTTCTTTCTTGCAGATGACAACCCCCCCCCCCCCCCCGACGACGATGGGACCGGCCCTTCGAAAAGCACCCCCATGCCGTCACTAACGGACTAACACAGTCCTGCCTACAGCAATGTAATGTAATGCACCAACCGTCATCACAGATTTTTATATAATAAACATTTCCGACCAATAAACGTCTTCAAAAAAGGGCTTTACTACTGCGTTTCGAAAAGGGGGGTTTTCGCAAGATAGGAGGTATGCCCTGTCTGGCTGAAAAATGGGACTGTACATTGTATAGCAAACGTAGAACTCGAATCGAGCTCTACTTGCTTTGAGGTTAGTGCTTAAACTAAACCAGAACCAATTTATTTAAATGGAGAAAGGAAATGGAGTGGTACATGGAAGTGAAGATTTAACGAGGTTGCATTGTGTCTTGTTTCATTGTGTAATAACAAATGGAGCCTCTATAGGCCAGTGATAGAATATTATGTCCCCAGTGGTAGCTTCCTGTTCTACCTTTCGGATTCTCAACTGTGAAGCTTCTGATCGATCGTGGAATGTTGAACAGTATTCCCCTCATCAACCTGTTGTGCCCATTTCAATAAACTTTCATATTTTAATTGTCATTGGATTCTTCGGAAACACCAGCAATATCCAAAGAATTCGCTCGACTGGTTAGCGAATTTGGGATTGGCGTCCCTCACAAACCGGAAGCGAAAATCCGCAGGCAACTTATGCAGCCGAAGGACCTAATACCCGTTAACCGAAATCCGGTGTCATTTACCACATCGCCTGTCTTTGTGGTCCAGCCAAGTATGTTGGTGAAACCGGCAAGCGGGTTTTCACGAGAATGCACCAGCACGAACTCGCCGTGCGACGGAAGGACAGGCTTTCCTTGGTAGAAGTTCACACATCCAGGCCAGGACAGGGCTTCGACATCGAATGCGTTCGAATACTGGGTCAATCCGACAACCGAAATTCACACCTGCTGTAGGAAGCATGGTACTCACGCGCGGATTCAATTGATCGACATATCGATCTTCCTGATGCCTATCTCGCGTTGCGCGAACATTCCGAGGGCAGAGGTCAAGAGCAAGGTCACTCCCGACAGAGCTGGGTTAAATATGCAGTGAGCTGTACACTTTTAATTCCTTGATAATAGGCTTGTATGAGAGGTGGAAAGATCACACAGATAAGCCACTGGTCCCATATAACGCTTTTCCGTCTTCTATAAGGCATTAGTCGACACGAGCCCCATGCTGTCATTAGTTAACAACTACGTAGTACGCAGTAAATATGTTCGCACCATGGACACAGAAAGTCACCTACCCACAAAGGTAACAGTTGATGGATCACGTCTACGGACAGCCCGCATACTCCACAGTACCAACGACCATAAATGAATACACGTTCATTGTCTCACATAATTTAGCTGGAGATGCACAGTTAAGACTTGACTTCCTAGCTACGAATCGCGGTGTTATTAATCTACAGGTTTAGCTATACCTAGAACACACCTCTGACACCTAAGAGTTAGACTGTCGTTTTCGAAGAACCTCACAGTGCGTTCAACAGCAGGGGGGTGAGGAACGATGACATGTGCTGGATTATAACGAGTACAGTACGCGCCAGAATTCGTGCAACATGCCGACGAATGCGAAAGATTGATACTCGGCATTGAGTAAGGTTGTAACACTGATTATCATGCAGTCTATTCGGAAGTTATTTCAGTCAGGATAGGATGCGGGCTCTTTAACGAGCTTCGTTTTAATCACTAGCAAAACGTGTGTACTGTAAA
Source organism: Ligula intestinalis (assembly GCA_036362985.1). Taxonomy (NCBI): domain Eukaryota; kingdom Metazoa; phylum Platyhelminthes; class Cestoda; order Diphyllobothriidea; family Diphyllobothriidae; genus Ligula; species Ligula intestinalis. Next base: position 43,171,993 of record JAYGXS010000002.1, read on the forward strand.
AAGTAACTACTTAAATAGTATTCGTTTTTATCATTGATATTGACTGCCTTTATAAATTTAAATATGTTTCATGGAAAACATGCACGAAAACATTTTCTCTTGTACTCGTTTGGTAGCAAATTACACCTTTAAATTTTATACTTAAAAAAGGGAATCTTTCGGTTTTAAAAAAGTTGCTAGTTGTGAGCTTTTTTATGATTGTGAGGGCTTCACTCATAATACATCGTATCCGTCAATTTATTAATGCTGCCTATACTGTATAAAGCATGCTCCACATCTATTGCAACATTTTATGAGAACTATGTGACTTCTTCCTCAAACTCAAGGTGAAAACGTACTTTTCCTTAAGCAGGATATATACAGTGCACAGTTTGTAAATCTTGAATTCGAGTGTAGCAGCCAGTAGGTTTCAAAACTATTCGGCAATTTAGAAACTTTTTTAAAACCGAAAGATACCCTTTAATAAACTGACGGATACAATGTTTTATGAGTGAACCCCTCACAATCATAAAAAGCTCACAATTAGCAACTTTTTAAAAAACGAAAGATTACTTTTCTTTAAGTATAAAATTTAAAGGTGTAATTTGCTACCAAACGAGTACAAGAGACAATTTTTTCGTGCATGTTTTCCATAAAACATATTTAAATTCATAAAGGCAGTCAATATCAATGATAAAAACGCATACTATTTAAGTAGTTACTTTTTACAGTACATACGTTTTTCTAGTGATTAAAACGAAGCTCGTTAAAGAGCCTGCATCCTATCCTGACTGAAATAACTTCAGAATAGACTACATGATAATCAGTGTTACAACCTTACTCAATGCAGAGTATCAATCTTTCGCATACGTCGGCATGTTGCACGAATTCTGGCGCACTGTAGACTAGAGATGGAGCGAGAGCCAATCATACTTCAGTATTTTGAAGATTGCTTTGCACTGAGGAAACGGGATACGACTACCCCGGGGAGACTCCGGAGAAGTTGCAATAGTTGAGACTGTCCAATTCACTGAGGCTGTTGGTATGAAAGTATCACTAGGGCTGAAAGAATCTAAATCAGCGGGTTCCGAAGAGTCAATGGTGAGGATGTTGAAGGAATTCGTCAATGTTTTGGCAAAATTACTATCTTCGCTTTTCTAAACACCCTGCATGACTGCGTGTCTACTAGCCGATTGGAAATCGGCACGAATTTTACCGTTCTATAACGATGGATACTGGGTCTCCGCAAAAAATCGACCGGTCAGCTTTATTTCGATTTGCTGCAAATTATAGAAAAAAGTAATGAAACAACAACTAATGCAGTTCCCAGAACGAAATCACATTCTTTCCGATTTCCAGCATAGTTGACGTAGAGATAAATCCTGGGTGAAAACTAGCTTTACTTTTTATAACGGTGGACTAGGGAAATATACGTATAGGGAATACTGTGCATACAGTATATATCGACTTCCAAAAGTCATTTGATAGTGTGCCTCTCCGTTGTCTCATTTATGAACTTAGCCATATAAAATTGAGAAGTAGGCTTCTGATGTGGATGCAAAACTTCCTAATCCGCCGCTCTCAATTTGTCAATGTCAATGTTGAGAAGCCGCCGCAGGTTTCAGTTGAGAGTGGTGTTCCTCAAGGCATCGTACACGCGACGCTACTCTGTTGCACGCTGCATCGCTGGGCGCATTTACGCCACCCATATCAGATCGACCGTCGACCTCCTTTATACGTTCCAGTTAACACACAACTGCATTAGTGTCTGTCCTCGGTGGTCGGTAGACGGTCATGGTTTCCACGTGTTGCAATCCCGTTGCCCTAATTGTCAGCCAAATAGTTTCAATACCATTGGTAATCTTTTCTGTCTTCTCGCACACAGTCAAGCTGCTCTTTACATGGATAGAAACTCTTCCATCCTGGCGTTCCATGCGGTCTCTAGTTAATTGGTATGCGGATTATGCTACTTCGTAATCACTGATAAAAAAAACTTGTGACCGGACGAGACTCATTAGCCTACGGAACACTTTTAACTAATCTCAACCTATTTCTTTTAAGTTACAGACAGCTACGTGGTAACCTGATACAAACATTTCGTCTAATGTGCGGTCAGGACTGCTAGCTTCTACCAGGCGACTTTGTCGCGTTAGCATCAACTACGAGCTTAAGAGGTCATCCATTCAATTTTCGTGTAACGGGGGGCAGACTAGATACAGGAAAGTTCTTCTTGTGTAGTAGAATGGTCGAAGCTTGGAATGCTCTGCCCCTGGATGTTGCTATGTCCGCTTCCTTTGAAGTTTTTAAGAGGGTGCTAGATTGCTGTAGCAGTGCTGACCCCTGTAGTCTTACTACAAGGAAAAGAAATATTGTATTCGTATAATATTACTTGCTTCGTTTGAGTAACATTTATTTATGAAATTATTATCTGCATCAAATTCATCCCATATGCATGCAGCTCAGTTATGTTGACCACCAACGAGAAGTTGCGGTCGTGGCGGCTTCTCCTGTTTTCGTCCCGTTGATGGCAGCCTCGGAATTCGGTAAGGGCATATCGTGGTCGTGACCCCGGCATCCCAAGTATCTCGAGCCCTCTAAGAGACCTTCCTCTGTGTTCCCATGCGTATATGGCCACTATCCGTGATAGGGCTGCCCTGTCCCGCATTAATATGCTCATCACACCAAATGTTACCAGCTTTTATCATCCTACTTGCCTTGTTTCTGCTTGATCGAATCTCGTATAGTATATCACCGGGACAATTGTGATTACCGGTAGAGATTAGGTGATTGTTGATTGGCTCCATGTGGAAGTTATACCTGCTGGAAATTATTCTAGTCCAAGTGGGACTGGGGCGGCACGCGCCAATGCGTTTCAAAATTCAAACTGCCTCCAGACAACTTCTTAATATAGTTTCTCAGCCTACATGGAAGATACCTCAAAACTTCAGCACTTCCTATCGCTTCGGGTTTGAGGACATCTCATCAGCAAGACGCTCCTATCTCGTGTAGATTTCCTTCCATGATCGACAGCTATTTTTCTCCTTAAAATCCCCCAAATCACATCTAAAACCTCTATAGTTTCCGAGAACGGCGCAAGGAGTTCTTTCACATTCTGTTCTTTTTTTGATTTTCTCCGATCTAATAGCTTGTGTCACTGGCGTCGCGTATGAGCCAAGATACCACAATTCTGTGCTTAAACTACTCACAAATTCACTATTTCCCACTAAATGATGACTGCTAACTTTTTGCCTGCAATCATGTGAACGACAACTGTTTGAATTTTGCAGCTATTATGTCAGCAATAAGGACCTAAAGACGTTTACCTATCTTTCCTTCAATCAAACAAAATTGAATTCTATGAAAATCATGTTCCGGTTATTGTTATGCAATCAGCAGACGAATCGAGTACCTGCATTCTAATTAATCGAACTTCGAGAATAGACGCTGAGCGTCGGTATACCGCGTTGGAAGACAACGTGCGGTATTGCCTGGTTCAGTTTTTGTTACTCTGGTAAGGGTTATAGGGAATCTTTAAAGTAAGTTCTCCCGGAATTGGCGCTCTAAACACCCGTCATTTAGGAACACGCCCTGAACAGATAGTACATTCCATGCGCCCAATGGTCCATTTCTCCTATTCCAGAATGAATAGCTAACAGTTACCAAAGAAGAATGGCAGCCTTTAGAAAATTCACATTGAACTCAAGTTACAAACATGAACCAGGTGCAGAAATTAGCAGTAGAGCGTGCAGATAAAATTATTCAAATGTTAGATGTCACAGATAAACCCACGTCATTGATATGGCTTCCAAAAAGAGGGCTGACATTCCAAATAGAAATGTGATCGTCCTTTGAAGGTCCGCATGATAAATAAGTAATTTATATGAATCACATACAGTCATTGATGCTGCAGCATGAAAATGAAAGTATTCAAAGTTCACAGGTCACAGTTAAGCTCACGTCGGTGATATGAATTTCAAGAAGAGGACTGATTTTTCAACTAGGAATTTCATCGTTTTTTGAACGTTCAGATGAAACGTAAGTGGATCAGCACGAATTGGGTACAGAAATTGGTAGTGCAGTAGCTAGATGAAATTATTCCAATATTCGGGATAAGACAGAAAGAGAGTAAGGAGATCGTGAGTGATTTGTCAAAATGCAAGCTGGAAGAAAGAGACAGAAGAAGCCCGAGGTCCTGCTTTACACTTTACGTTCAGCGACTTGCGCGGATGCACTAACAGAACGTGAAGTGGAATGAGGTAATGTGCATTTACTGTTCGCCAATTATTCTGCCTAAATACAATCATGCGCGAAGGGGGTGAGAGTGGAGAGAATTCGGCTAGCTTGAGAGGAGACCTGACGTGACCGCACCTCCAACGGACAGCGAGGCACGGAAAGGCAGTCAGTTCATGCAAGAGTAAGTGCTTCTACGCCAAGGTCCGTCGTACAAGGGAAGACAAAGCTAAAAAGACAGCCGTACCGAGAGAGACTGGGTTCATAACCGGTATCCCGGCGGACATCTGAACGCCTTCAATAATCCAGGGCATGGGTGCATGACATTAATGAAGTACTAGAGATGCAGGAATTCACGCCCCCTCATTCCATAAACTGACGGTTTGCACTTTAATCTGTCCCTTGTGCCGAATTACGGCCCTGAGAATTGCTCCATCCTTCTCATCTGCCAACCCGTTAGTGGCCGCCTATCCAACTTTCAGATGTGGCTTAGCAATTGGCTAATGCTTGAATAAATTCGCCAATCACCTTTTACCTCTACCGTCAAATGCTGGCCAATCAAATCTTGAGTGTGGTCCTAGGGCAAGCTAGTGCCCCTGTCATACACATGGGTAAGTGAGAGAAATGATTACGGGCAGTCCCACTTATGACCCGAGCTGGCCCTGAAAGCAGGAAATTTCTCGTTCAATAAATTCGTGCACTTCTTCAACCCTGTCTCCGATGCTGCTTCAATAACCACCAGTTGTTGTAATTGACCCAGTGCATTTTTCCGCCTGTTTTCTCTCAACGTTATGCGGCATCCACAGGTACGCGCGATGGACTCCATGCTTCGATCATTTGGATTCTTGAAGACCTTTAGTGTGTCCGTTCCCTAACCAATCCGGAATTCATTCTGATACGAAAGAATGGCTTTTATGGTTTTGCCTTCGTTGCGGATGGCCGAATGTGATGTAAATGTTCTTATTCCCTTACGAATGGCTGGGTTTTTCGTGGATGGTCGTTCAGTGAAGCTTTTTATCAGGTTGATGGTCTTCTCAAGTTCCTCAAATTCTCTCAAAATGGCCTCACTGTCACTCAGATGTGATTCGGTTGAATAATTTTCAAGTAGCCCATCCGCATTGTCCCGCTGTACTTCACATTCTCCTGCTGCATCTGTAGCACTTGTCACATGTAAAGCAGGCCGCAGGACCTCCGCAGACTTCTGCCTCAGTTCAACTTCTTCAAACATGCGTCATCTCAAATCACTGCACATTTCACCACTCTCTTCCACATTCTTCGCTAGAATCTGAATAACTTCATCTAACAGCGCAGTCAGGTTGTCTCGGTCTTTTAGTCTGGTTTTGGTCGACCTTGCTGCAGCCTCGTCACATCTGCTGGTATGCGATCTCGTGATGTCTTGGTTCGAAGTATTGTGGCGGATGGTATGGGCGTTGCAGTTCTCTTCCGCAGCAAATTATACCTGCCTCGCTACTATAAGTTCCATTCAGGGTTATCCGTGTTCCAGATCGTTCCTCACAGACAGTTGTAACTCGATCACAATGAATATGATCTCTGAGGAAAATGTTAACCAGCAGATGCCACTTGAGCTTCAAATTTACGGTCAGTAAACACGCAAATGTCATAATTTTCTTGGTTTTGCCTCAACATTTATGACATCAGAAAACTTAAAGATGTGTCGAAGAATATGCCATTTAATATGGACCATAATTATTCGCAAACGTTCCATTGCCTCAACTAACTACTTACTACAATCTCTACGAGTGCTGCTGATTATCTTACTCTTGTCTCAATTTCCCTCCCAGTATTTTTGTCAGCTAAACCAGACGAGATTAGCTGACGTTGTGGGGGTCCCTCATTCGGTAATTCTGCTATAATTTCCTGCCTTTCTTCCAATCACTTCAAATGTTCTACAAAAGGAGTGGCATGCAGACCCGGTAACGGCCGAAACCCGTTTATGAATTGCCCAACGTAGCACCTAGGGGTTGACCAACAACTGGCGCATTTCAGATAACTCTTGTTTGCTTACTCATAAAAATCTTAAAATCTCGACTGCAATAAGGTAGACATTATTACCTTAAGTTATAAAATGTGAAGGACATCATCGTCAAGGTTGTGTTGGGTGATCACAGGCGCCAGTATATTGCTTAATAAACGCATTGGGAAAACAAACTGTAGTGACGTGAAATGTACAACGGGAGGTGGTATCCTCAAATAGCTGCAATATAGGTCAAAGTTGTGCCTCTTCACAGTCTCCTCAAAAAGGAATTCCGAAATTATAATTTATGTAAGACGTACTACTGATTGCGAATATTATGGGGTTATCCCGTAGGGGCTGAAGGATTTCGGCCTAAATATTTACAGCAAATTTCGGTCTGCACCTGCAGATCCTTAAATAAAATTATATCAACCAAATTTATCAATTAATTTCCAAGGTAATTAAGAAGCTGCGATACTCAAAGTGAAGTATCTAGTAGAAAGCACACTGCAAACGCTAGGTGACCCACTGATGAGCCAAACCCCACGTAGCTGTGCCATGCAGTGGCAAAATACTGGCAAGACACGTGTCTGGACTGTTAAATGTTATCTGTACTGTCAGTATGGTAAGTAATTAAGGACACTGCACCCTTCAATCTCCTGTTTGCTCGCACCATTTCCACCAGTTTCGATTGGCCCTTTACATCTTCAGACGGATACTTTTCCATGGGAAATTTCAGCCAGCAGAACGGAACAGAGCCAACCATTCATGTCTGTTAACTATTTAGAAGACGGTTCAGAAGAAGGTTCTCCGTTTTACCTCGGTCCCTTTTCCAATCAGAATTATAGACTCGGTTGATTTTAACCTTACTTCAAGAACACTTTCGCCCACTATGAGAAGGAGCCTGTCATTCCGTTAGTTGGCTGCCTCCCATATTGAGACACTTAAAGCATCGTAGGGGTTGAAGTATTACTGTTTGGCCTTCCGGCTCAACCTTCATAACGAGGCGTGTTTTGCGAGGGGTTTCATTCATCAGTGGGACCCCGCCAGCGTTCCTCGTGTGGTTTCTGGCATGCGAACTCCACTTTCCATGCTGTCTTGTGTAATCTCCGAGGGAATGGTAAGGATGATTTTTACTGCTACTTCAACAGGAAAATTTAATGTCTTGCCCACCTAAAACGCAAGGTCTTGTAATAAATATAATGAAAGGTAAATATATCTGTTATAACCCTTGTAATCTAGGAAGATAGTATTGCAAGCAAAGACAAGGAAGACTGGAATGACCCGATGGCCAAGGTGCTAACCTATGATGAAAAAGTTGTGGGTTCAAGCCTCGAGTAGCGCAGAACCTGGGGCTGAGTGTGGCTGCCTCATGAGGGCTAATGAACCAGAAATTGCCATTCCAATCTCCCTTGCCTTTGCCGGCAATGCTATCTACAATAAGATCCCCAGATTCCCCTCGACATGTTTGATCGATTTAAAGATGAGTTGAAAAACGTTCGCCTCCCTGGAGGAGGTAGTCAACACGACCATCAGTGGTACCAACTTGGATCTCATTGCGCGCCTCCAGCAATTAATATTGACACCCTCTTCGCGGTTTCATTATGGCCAAGTGCGGCTGAATCTTTCTTCCGAAAGTACTTGGCGACACGCACTTTCGGCTTTCTCCAAGCTGACTATACTTGAACCGCATTACCAACTCGGAAGTGGATATCCAACTACGATCCCCTGCGCTAGCCGATTGTGGCTCGATTTCCGGCTTGCTTCAGTGGTCGGGCTTGGTAAATATTCATTGGATTCGGAAGGGGCTTTCCACCATGTTTTTCATGACTGTGCTTCCTTCCAACCAGCTGTATTGTGTAATCTGAAGGGCAAACTGACAAAGTCCCGTCTCGCACTCGCGTAGACGAACATATTACTCCAAGTTAAACATCGGGTTAAGCAACATGCTTGACAGAAAGAGAGAGAGAGAGAGAGCAAAACGCGAAAAACTAGTTCGAACTAAGTTTACAAGTCAGACAATTTTGCCCTAGCACGAGGCGCAAAAAATCCTGGTCCGAACAGCTACCATGCTATTTCGATCCCTCCTGCTGCGAATACTTCCTCGTGATCACGTCTGATGCGAGTAATTTTATGACTTGTTTTAGACGGCAGCCCTAATTTCGCGAGTCTAGTAGCCAAGTACTTGCTTTGTTATGGTCCTGAGCAAGTCAGTCGACACATAAAAATGTTTTGTCTGCAGTAATAGTACTGAAAATGCGATTTGCACGTGGTGATGCAGAAGGCAGAGCATTCACCGCGAGAGGTTTATTGTGGGCCTGACGTTAGAGGTAGTCGTCTCGTTTACCCATCTTCAGAGATTGATCGTCCCGGCTCATGATTCTTTGTTTCTTGTGCGTATTCTGCCAATGCCGGCTGAGACGCTCTGTGTGGCTGGCATCGCACTGTCCCTTGTGTCTCCGCGGCCTCCCCCCCACGCTGACCCCAGGTAGTGTTGGGTCTGCCGCTGTTTCGTCAGTGTTTGTTTCGCACGCACGCGGATTGTCCGTCTGTCGTATCGCGCCGACCCGGGGCTCGTTTCACGTCCGTACAGGGTGACTATAGAGACGGTTGGCGGCCTCGATTGTTCCAGGCCGTGACTGTTCCCTGACAAGAAGCTTTTTAAAACCAGATACAGGGTAGAAAATTTTGTGTGGCAGTTTGTGTATTCGGCCATCAAATTCGAGGATACTGCTGCTAGAAGTAGGTGCCTATGCTAATTCTAGTAATCATGCTTACTAAGGCCAGTAAGTAGTATTCTATGATACGTCCCGTGCGTGCTTTTTACGAAGTTGGCACACAGTATGCACTCCCAATCTGTGTGAGGTAAAGCGAGTAGCTTATGGGTTAAATAAAGCGTTCGTAGCAGTTCTACAGCCCACCTCTTTCAGACGCTTGAAGCCACAGATGTGATCTGGCAGGGACAATCTTGGTCGCCCTGTCGCTCGGCCCCTGTCCGCCTGAGAGGCGCAACCTTTATCCTGGGGTGCACAGCCGCACTCGAGAAAAGTCTGGCCAATCGGTGTCCCAAAGTGCTCGGGGCCAGTCAGCTTCCTGAAACGCTCTCCGTTCCTCAGTCAAATTCCGTACTGATGACCACTAGGGAATCCGCTCTGAGCGGAACGCTGCCCGCTCAGGCGAATCTCACGGCCATGCCGGACCGATTGACCACTTCCTCTTAACTCTTCTGTAAACAATATATCGTTCCTACTACTCTGGCCTTCTCAAGACTTCTCCCATCTCCCAAGGAACCGGGCCTGGAAGATCGTAGCTGTTTGGGTTAAACCTGTTAGCCTTAACACCCCGCTATACGTTATTAAGTAAAAGCACAAGTCCTACCATGCCTTAATGTCATAAAGTTTACCGTCTATAGACTATCTATAGGCCTACTACAGTATCCATCTGTAGCTTTGACTTTACAGAACTTCTACTCATATCCCCTAAATCCCAACAGGAAGTGTGAATCGGAGTTTATGCTATTCCAATTAGCTACATGCTTAGGGCTCGGAGCATATCAGAGCTTTCCTTGGTGTCTGCCCTCTCACCCCTGTCAACCAAAAGCTGGGTCACATTTTACTGTCGGTTTCTCTAACATAAATGCACATCCCGCAACTGCAGTGAAGCCGATAGACAACAGCTAACTTCTCCTGTTTACAGAGAGCCATTCGGCAGCACCACTCGTTGCCGATCGTGGAGTTAGGCCTGTGAGCACGAAGGATCTAGCTACGATTTTAGAGACCCTTTTCATGTACGGGATGCTGCGCCACAACTTTGGCCTGCTTTTCTCTTGGCATTCGACTCCATGCATTGAACGTTCATGAACAGCCCTTAGCTCTGAACAGTTCCCGGTGGATTTTCATCATATTCCGTTTGGCGGTCGACGGACTGTAGTGGATTTCTGCCCATCGGTATAGCGTGCGCATACAACTTCTCTGCTGCTCCAGCGCATGGCTTCTGTTGTAACTCAACACATGCGAAGTGATTGTAGGTTTACGGTAGACAGACCTCGTCATTTTGCCGTCTAAATGGTGGCGGACACGAAGGTACAAGAACGGAAAGTTGCCCTCCACCTCTTCCACCGTGAACTGTAGGTCAGGTAAAATGAAGTTCAATCGCTCCTTGTAGTGGTTGATTCTATTCTGGTCAATGACGACGAGTGTTCTCACCGTAGCCTGTCCGAAGTATTGTTTCAGACTCTTCGAGAAAACGTGTTTCGAGTTTTTCATAGTTAAACCTCGGAAATGAGCCCAGGAATTGGGGACCCCAATGGAGTGCACTTGGTTTGCTAATATTTGATCCCTTCCGGGGTGAAGGTCTTGATGATCCGTTATATGAGTTCTTTGAGGTCCCATGCTGTGGGCTAACCTTTTTTTCTCGTCGTAATTCTGATATAGAAGGTACCGGATGGTTTCGACAACAAGGGTTAGGCAATATCGAATGGCACCATCTCTTCATCTGGCTCAATTGCGTCCCTATTAATTGGAGCACTTCCTATCCATTCGTCACTGGGAGATTGAGAACTGAGAAGTAAGGCTTTTTAGCTTTTTTTACACGACACATCTTCCGTTTCAACAAAATAAGTGCAAAAGATGGAATAAAATCACAAATATGGAGTTGAATATTAAAAATTAACTTCTTTGGGAAGAGTTACTAGGGCGTATGCAGTGGAATAGGGGGGAAAATGAAGTATCCATGATAATCATTTAGTCCACTAGCAGTGGAAGGGCGTGGTGCGTTAACCAGATGGTGCCAGGGTTTTCGAGATTTGGACTATGGTGGCCAAAGTTCCACTGACCAGGGAGAACACACCAATCAGCGTAATTATGGCGTGCTTCAGAACAACAGACAGCCAGAAGTGAGGGATGGTGTCACGATCCGGCCACAGGTGCACCAGCTCAAGCAGGGACGGAATTATGAGTGCGAGCATGGAGCTGCTCACAGCACCCAACAGGGAAACCATGAGATCCAGATGTGGGACGACCATTGCGAGGGCATCTGTAAGGGCGGCAGTAAAGGACACTCAGCCAGAAATATTCAGAGCAGAAAGCAACCCCAAAAGTTGTAAAGGGACCAGGTTTGCGTGCTTGCAGTCCAAGAAGGGTGTAGATAAACCTGTGACTCAGTCTGATAAGGCCAAAGAACTTTTCCTGTTCACAGAACTTTTCATAGAGAGCCAAAGTCGAGTTCCGACAAAAGTTTGCTAACAGGGCGATTGAATAGGCTACAGTATTTCGTTAATAATGCCGAAATTTGTGAAAGATTTATAATGGCTCACAAAACGACATTAAGTAACATTGTAATACTGGTCACCGTGCAGCCTAACCTCAAATCATTTCTGTCCCGTCAGGACGTCAACTTTTTAACGAGCTTTCTTTCTGAACGCTTTCAAAAAGTATACTCTATAAAAATGGCTACTTGAGTAGCATGCATCTAACGCATTGATTTACAGTGTCCTTATGCAGTAAAATATATTTTGTAGAGAGCATGCACGAAAATATTCGCTATTATACTCGTTTTGCAACAAATTACGCCTTATTCAAATTTTACATTTAAAGGGGGGGGGGGGCATAATTCGGTTTTACAAACATAGAATTTTTACGACTGAAATTTTCATTCCTAATATTTCGTATCCGTACATTTATCAATGTTGTCTATACAACATGATCCACATCTATTGCATTTTTGAGAACTACGTGACATTTTTCTCATACCATACGGAAAACCGCACTTTTCCTTAGATAGGATGTGCACAACATACAATTTGGAAATCTCGAATTGAAGTGCAACAGTCAGTAGAGTTCGAAATTATTTGGCAATTTAGAAACCTATCTTAACATCAAAATATACCCTTTCATTGAGTATAAAATGTAAACAAGGCGTAATATCCTAGCTATAAAGTCATGCGTTAAAACCAGGTAAGTAATACGAAAACATGGCGACGATTGAACACATACACCATTATATTACGGCAATTCATCTACTTAGTTTATTTTAGTAGACGTTATTAATGGGATTACACGTATGAACGTGATTATATCTACGAATAAATTTAGGGTTATTATTAAGTTTGCCTGCAACACACCGTCTCGGTTACTTCAGTTTACTTTAACTTACAGCCATGGATGGCCTGGTTTCCGCTCTTCGGGCCTTTAAAATGTGCATCTTTAGAAGTACGCAGTTTCACATAGCACTTCTTTGTACTACTAGCCCAAGCATGATAGAAATACGCGTTTTCGCATCACCTACCACAGATTACGTTAATAGCCACGTTCATCTACCCTACTGAGAGAATTAATATGAACACCCTTGTCGTATTACAAAAGACCTTGTGTGCTATCTGCTCGGTGCACTTATATATTTAATCCTCGCAAAAAGCATAAGCTAGCCCGGACAGTAAAAAAATGTATGCCTCTGGAGAATTGACTCTAAATAACTCTTTAATCGGGTTTGATCAGAAAGTTGCCTAGGGCCTAGATGACTTCTTCCGCGCTGACCGAAAAAGATTCAGATGATGAACATTATTTGTCAGGGAAAATAGGGGTAAGGACAGCTCACAGGTGAAAAGGCCCAGACAAATGCGCATCACACGACGATTGATTGCCTGTCGTCGGGGCGTTGCTTCCCTATGACACCGACACTTCATCATCAGGCGGGAGAAAATGGAGGCTGGAACGAAAAATTGCAGCATGTAGCTGACGAAGATTGCGAAGATGAAGAGCGGCTTCACTAGGGCGTAAGCACTGAAAAAAAGAGAGTTGGCGAGGGAACACTCATTATTTTTGTCCTGTATTATGTACACAGAACTAATAAATCATCGATGGAATGGTAGAGAGGGGGGAAGATCTTCTGCTCTGGGAGCCTGCCAAGTCTGTCGTCCTGCTCTACTTCGTGTCTTGGACCAGCACTCCTGCCGATGTGTAAAATGGATACAGTATACATTCGGGCCCAAATTCATGCAAAATGCCGAAATTTTGTAAAAGACTGATAATCACTGTCAGATTTCTTTCGATCACTTGCAAAAACTATATTCTGTAAAACATTGCTACTTACATACTATTGATTTAACTTATTGATCTTCACAACCCTTATAAATTCAAATATATTTTATAGAACACATCCAAATAGCTATTCTCACTTGCACGCGTTTGATGGGAAATTATGCTTCGTTCAAAAGCCCGCATCTGACGTGATTGAAATGCCTTGACAGTAGGTTGTAAGACAGCCTTACCCAATGCTGTTTTCCCAATGATCATCAAGCATTCGCAAATTTCGGCATTTTGTATGAGTTTGGGTCAACGCGTACGTAGTGACTCCCAAGGTATCGACCACGCACTCTCGTGTCACACCAACATTGTTTCAAACGGTAATGTGAGAGTAGAGTGCATAGCGAAAAGTGCTTAGGCGATGAGTGAGTAAGCACTTGCCACCGTCTAAACACGCCGCGCGTACTAGTTTCTTACCTTACCTCACTCACTCACACACACCAAACTTCCTCTATTAGGACATCACATTATTGAAGTGTCATAAGATAACACGGTATCACCGCAACCTACCTCTCAGTCCACATAAACAAACTGTCCTGCCAGTTGGTAACTCTGCAAGAGAAGACAATCTGGACGCTGTGATATCTTAACACCGAGTTTGGTTTCGCTGTTGGGCACTCACTGGCCGCCAACGGAACTCACTTGCCCCGTTCTCGTGACATCCACACCCGACTGCTGTCCCGACTGTGGCGCTTCTCCGCATGACTGTCAGCATCTGTTCGCCTGCAGTTCCCGGCCAGGTACCCAACTCACTCCCGCGGACATTTGGCTCATGCCGGTCGAAATCTCGGCTTTTCTCCATCTTCCAACTACCACGAGTTTGGATTCCGGCGGGGACTCCAGATCCAACAATGGACTACGAAACACACACGCACACACACGTGCCCCGTTCTGTATTGGGGCTCACTCATCAGTCCCGACATCAGACGCACAACGACAAATATTATAGGGCAGATGAACAGTGAGATAGAACACTGGGTATCTAATCAGTAAGGTGTGGGTGCAAGTCTCTGGTGGTGCACCACCTGGGGTTGGGTATGACGGGTTGATGATGACCGCTAATGACCTAGAAATGACCACTCTATTCTCCCTTGTTTTTGCCAACAATGTTCACGGGTCTGGTTTATGTTAGTGTGTATACCTAAGGGCTCTTAACTCACTTTCCAGAGGTTAGGGAGGGTCAGACCAACTGTGAATGAGGTAGGGCACAGTGGCCGGCGGGACATGAAAATCCGTACATCGTTTCAGTTTGCAGGTGACACAAAGAGCGCTATCCATTTTGAGCTGTTGACTTAGCGTACACAGCAACAAGACAAGCACAGTCTGACGACCAGAGAATATTGTCATACAGGTACTCGCCATCAAAGAGCCCTGAAGTCCCATTATGAAGGGGTCTCGCAAAAATGGGAGTTTTCAGTCCGCTTCAAACAAAGGAGGGGAATTATTTTGTCTACTGTAGACAGCGAACGGTACTCTCCGTTACTATCGCCCGTATCACCCGAGATACCAGCACATATGGCATTTTATACCATGAGCATGAACATATCGCAGCTTCAGTTTCTGTGTAGGATACCGCTAAAATTGCGGTCGGATGTCAGGACAGTCCAAAGGAGATTTATGAATGAATGCGAAAGTTCACTTTCTAGGAGTTTGCATGAGTAAAGAAAAAGGCTGGTCGAGCACCGGAACAGTCTGTTCAGTCTCCTGCCCAAGCCGGAAACAAGAGGCGAGAATTGGTTGAAGCCTGGTCCACGGACGGAAACTCAATCGATCGATGTATCGATTTGGTGCCAACATGCAAGGGTCTGTGCAATCACCTCCAGACGTGCGTTACCGAAAGTTAATTGACCGGTAACCCCTTATAATGGTTTCCTTTTTGTTTCTGGTGTTACTTCTGACGATGATCTCAAGACAGACTGTTCCGGTGCTCGATCATCCTTCTTCATTACCCACGGAGGTTTGCTTTTGAGTACTAGCAGGAGACATCAGTCTAGCATGCCAACTGCTAACGCGAATAATTTACTGTACATAAGCTTGTCTTGCTTTCATCATCCCCGGAAGAGGAAGAAGGGGCAATTCCTGAGACCAAGTTGTATTTAAGCTGACGTTTTGAAAATATTCTCGCTTCCATCGTCAGAGCGTAATGTCTGTTTCTTTGCTGACGTCGAGTGAGTGTGTCTGACCGCTAGACGCATGTTATAACTGTGCCTGATGCTCGCACGTCGATCGATTGTACCGATTGGATGCTGGTGGCTATTTGAATTGTTGTTGCCCTCGCGGGTGCCTCCATGAGATGTGTCACGTTGTTCGTGCGCCTTCTGAGCTTGTCTAGCGGTAAGTTTTTTGTCATCCTCCCAGTCAGCAAAGTCTGTCTAACCACGCCAAAGGAATTTTTTGCTGGTTCACATCACAAGTTCAAGGTCTGTGTCCGCCGAGGCTTCCTGAAGGGCCACAAAAATTTCCGCTAACTGCTTACCGCACAGGCCAGCACACACGCACTGAACGCACGTACGCACACACACACCGGTGCGTCACAACGCGGCCGCACAGGCGTGGGCGTGCATGCACGTCCACATACACGGACGGCAGCTGTGGAAATTTTGTGAACGCGGTCATGAAATGAGCGGATAAACAAAGCCTATTAATGTTTTACAGGCTCAGGTGCTGGTAACAGGTTGTAAATATACAGCAATCATCAGTGAGTAATTGAACTACCACGGAGACAGATGACGGCATTGCGAATTGGGCGGTATTCAGCGATCAGCTGCACTTCACGGTTAGGCCATTACTGAGGAACTTGCTAGCAGGCAGTAGTGAATCAGGGGTATTGGAACACCATAATAATACCTTTACTTTCTCCCTTTCCAAATGATGGTAAAACTCCATCGAGGAAGGCGATGTCATCATTCAGTTACATCAATAGCCTGACACAAAACCAACCATTAACAGTCACACTGGAGCACACAGAAGACCGAAGAGTGCCGATCACAAGATTTATAAAACAGTGCTTGTAATTAGGATCAACGCAGAGATCTAGATGGGCCTGACACAAAACCGGCCATCAAACAACTGCATTAATGGTCACATTGTGGCACACAGAAGACCTAAGAGTGCCGATCACAAGATTTATAAAACAGTGCTTGTACTTAGGATCAACTCAGAGATCTAGACGAGCCAGAGTAGAGAAGAAGACTGGCAAGTACCGAAAAAATGTATTTATCGAATGAAACTCAATCAACTGATCTGATGCCGGCAAACAAAACCCTGCAGAGTCCACCCGGGTTCATGTCATTCGTCGCTGATTGGCTCGCACTGTCCTATAAGCATAGTCTTTTTCTACTGTTGCTTCTTTCTTTGACGATGGACTCCGGCAATAGTTCGAAAGCTCTAAATAATAAGCGAATTGTTCCGGTGTCCGGTGCCTTCTTAAAGTCCTTCAAAGGGCCCTAGTACCCAACTACATCCGTGGATATTTCGGGAAACAATGTTGTTTTATGCTCGAATTTTATTCTTGTCTTTTTACTCTCAGTTCCCCTAACGTAGGTCCATCTGATTGTCATTTTAAGGGACTTTCTCTTATTGTTTAGTCCGGTCTCCGATATTTATTTGGTTCTTTTATTTCAAACTTCCTGTCGTGAGGTTTTTTAATTAACGCTCCACATCACAGCGTTAGAAAACAACCGCTTCCTGTGCATTATGCCATCGGTCGCCCTCTCCTGCCACCCAAACTCTCTTCGAGACTTGTTCAGACTGTCTTTGTAGATCAAGTGCGCACACGTCAAACCCAATGACCACTGCTGCCCTGCGAGAGCAGTAGCGACTTGTGATGAATTATATTATGGTGAAAGTGACTTGTCCGACGTCATCCTCATTCTCTTTTTTTACTAAACATCACGTCATGGTGAACAGGTAAAATAAGTATGATTGGTCCATGTGATGTTTATGACCTGACAGTACATCCTCGTCTACGAATGCCATGGCAGGGCTATTCCCCTTGCTCTCTCTTATAACTCAGTTGGGCTTCGCACAAATTCAAGGCGGTGAAGGCAAATCAACAACTCTTGCCTGGCTCCGGTCGACAGTCGAGGCGACTACCCGACTGTGAGGGCGGGTGAAGGCTGGATGCGCGGCAGCGGAGGCACCATTCCGTGCACTTAAAGACTTAGTGTACTGGTCTGCCACCAACGGAAATACTGTTCTGTAGACATCCACTTATACGTATACACACAAAAATCTGTCAAAACAAACACAATCCCCCGAATCAATTTGGCGAAGACGACTATAGCCAACGGTTAGGGCAGACAAGTGATGAAATTATTGCAAAAGCTCGCCGAAGCACCGGAGGGCGCAGCGGTTAGCCCTCCAACCAATCAAACACGTATATTGCGCTGCAAGGCACAACAGGACGGGCATTTTCCGGAACCAGATCAGTGAGCGCCTTCTTATCACCGTAGTTCCGATCGCAACCGACAAAAATAACGGGCCCGTGGTGAAATAGTAGAAAAACTGCACTCAATATTTAAAGGTCACGGGTTCGAATCCCGGGGACCGCCACCCCTGGCATCGGGTACGACTGACTGTTGACAGCTAACAAGCCAGAAATGGCCACCCAAATCTTCCTTTTCTTTGTCCGTTCCACTTCGTCGTACAGCAGATTATCTAATTCAGCCAATGCTAAGATCAACATTTCAGGGGGTAGTTTAACACACACGCATTTGAGGTTGTCAATTTAGGTTATTGAATAACTGCTTGCTAAGAGCTCACTTAAGGTCAATTAATTGAAGAAAAATGGACAGAATTGGACAAAACTGAACGTTTCTTGATATTCAATGAATTTTCTACGCTATTAAACGCTACGCATTAAAACTCTATTGTTTTTGTGTGTTGTACTGTGAACGAACAGTAAAGTAGGTCAGAAAAGTTTTGATTACACCTCGTCAGACAACGGAAAATTTAGTTTGCGCTCATGAAAATCAGGCAAATGCAAGTAGGAGAAATCGCATCGTTTTCGGAAAAATAGGGGTGGATTTAGTTTACAAAATTTTTTGAAAAACTTGTCACGTGTTGTGTCAGAAAAGACAGTAAGTAACTTATTCGGGTGTAGTTTGTTTTATCACACTGATAAGTGTACCCAGAAACTAGTTTTTTGCGCGCTCTCCTTCTCTCAACACCTTTATAGTTAACCTGAGATAATTTATTTGTAATGAAGCCATTACCTGAAATTCCAGGTTTTCGGTGAAAATTAATTATTTTTATTTTGGTCTATAATTTGTAAACTAAACTACGCCTTTGTTTAAGGAACGGTTGTTTTTTACTGTTTTAAGACTTTGGGGGCAGTATCATAGGCTGATTTTACGCATGCTATTTCATAAAATAAGCAGTTGACTGTATACGGTGTTTTTAGTGAAGCGTGTGCCAATGGACGCCATAAAAGTCGCGAAGTGACGTCAACATCCTCCAAGGGAGGCCTTCTAAAAGAATAAACAAGGCCAGACTAGCATGGCCAGTTGGATAGAGTTGAGACTTCTGAAGCTGCTAAACCAAGACGTACTGCAAAGGCCTGAATAAATCACAGGCGACGCCCACATATAAAGCAGGCAAAAATATGGGGAGACAACGTACACGGGAGTATGCGGAATGTTGTAGGTGATACTGCTCAGAGTGTTCTTGCCGAAACATAGGTAGCCAAAAAAACCTATTAGGGAGCACAATGAAATGACGATGACCATGGCCATGTTGAGGACGCCGAAGGGCAGCACGAACTTGTGTGGGTTGATCATCCGATTGCGAATTGGCAGCGTCTAAAAGACGAGGGGAATACGGTGAAAGGCAAGTGAATCATGGAGTACAGATTTAAAAAGGACTTTAATGAACCACTGTCTGACATTGTTAGCAAGCACTTAACGAACTTTGTGAGACGGAGAAAAAAGGAAAAATAAAAAGTATGACCGACTAAAGTATGACCGCTTAAGTCAGAAGGAGTACCTGAAATTTTTGCGAATATCACCAGATCAGAAGTTTTTTTTTGCTTCAACGCAACAGTTTGACTGTCGATTCTGACTATATCCACTGTGCGCTCCACAGAGTGTTGGCACAGGGACGGTCGCTTACGCGCGGATTAGTTTGAAATGATCTTGCGTTGCATCTACTACACTCTCTCTTCCGTGTCACACACCTCATCCTACACCGCCCGGTCACAGCTCAATAATAATTGAAGCTACAATTTTTTTCAATTGCTACTGAATCAAGCGCCGAATAACAAATTCCTAGAATTGTGTTCACGCTCATTCGAAATCACAGCACCAGTGGTCGCTGCTTACGAATTTTGGCGAACACACCAAAAGTCCTGCTACATTAACTGCAGAAGAAAAGGCGTGTTCATAAGACTACCCTTCTTAGACGATGCAACAAGCGAGCTGGTAGGAAGATGTCTGAAGACAGCGATCACAAGCGCTTTCCATGCGGCGAACTTACATGCATTCTTCACGAACTCTCCCCTCCTAGGCTTGGGAGGTAAAGGTCGACTCTCGCTGAAGGCCTAATTGATGCGCAATTACTCTTCGACTTGCTTCTATGGAGCAGGATACATTAGCCGAACAACAAGGCACCTGGAAAACAGGGTACACGAACACATAACGGTTTTGCTAAGTAAAGGTGAAACTCGATGGATCTCGAGTTCTATTACCGCACACCTTGTCGAGACGAATCATCGAGTCGATCCTAACAAAGCCTTTTCCGGTTGTCTACCGGAAACCAGTCAATTGCTCCGAGGGCCTACGCCAACGGATGCTAACAACAGTCGAGGCAGTGACTATCTGGCTTACGAATCCAGTGCTGTGTTGTCTGAGGATGCTAACACAGTCCTTCGCACTTCCGTGGCCAACGCCGACGCCAGATACCGATCGCATGTCACCCCCACGCTCTGGTGGCAGTTGTTCACTCCGTGCATGTGACAGCGATTTTCACTCCGCGGACTCGACCCATGACCAATATTCATAGTTTATCCTATTACCCCATCTCTTAGTGCAATGACCTCTAAATGTCGATCTTGCCATGCGAGCAGTGTGAAAACGGAGTTTAATTCATGAGACATTTCTTAACCCGGTCAATTTCATTCCTAATGCAATTGTACAGACCCGAGGACGAATTGCCGAAAATACATTCTTGCCAAATATACCTTTCAAGTTAAACATTGGAGTATTTGCCGAAAGTAAAGGAGAGACAGGGAGGGGGAAGAAGAGAGAATAGACCGATTTACAGATATGGTTACGTTTAACTTTTATGAACATGGGTGTCGTTATGCAATTACTTGCAATGGCTGCTTTGTGAAATCGGTTGCGCAGATGGGTGATGAGGCTCAACGTAGTTTCCTTCTTGGACACACAGAACGGAAGGTATAACATGAAGATGTGATTATTGTAACATGCTAAGGCACCTACGCGCATATACTCCAGTACAACATTTTTACTTTAGTTGCAAAGATTTTAAGAAGAAATTTCCTTTCGTGGTTCAGGAAGCCAGTAGATGGGGTTTTTTTTTGCGAATTCCACCGTGGACACTGGACTTAATCTGGCTAAGTCTATCTTTGGATGACCGAGGGTAAGGTGGCTGTTTTTTCGGGGCTCTGCAGCAAAGGCCTTGAGGAGTAGCCATGTGGGTCTAATTCAAAAATCTCACCAGCATCCTAAGATGGAAGCGAAAACAGACAGAGCAAAGGGATTCTGTTAGAATTATCCCAGCAGCTTAAAACGACTAATATTTTACTTTACGTACGCAGAGGCGAATGGAATACAAAACACATTTTTTTACTAACAACAGACAGTTCACATACTTTCTTAAATTCCTTTTTTTACTAAAGAGTAGGAATGAATGGCTTTTTCCATTCGGGTATATCTGTCTTCGTGTGATCTTCATGTTAGATGTTGAAGTTAATTTAAAGTTGGACGAAATTATTAAATATGCGGCCATATACAGAAAATTATTGGCGCACACTTGTATAGCTGGGAATCAAGCAATGCATGACCACATAAAGCGGTCAGAAATTATCGCTGAACATTCACAACAGGACTTTTAAAAGTAACTCGCACGATGTATGCCAACCTTCGAGAGCTAAACTGAAAGATCATTTAAGGGGAGCCCTCCTTGTAAAGCATCCCTGGCCGTCTGATATTTCAAAAAGGTCAATTGGTTTTGAAAACATTTGCCATTTTCGAACGAAACCATCGCCCAGCCAGGAAAATGCCTAGTTGTAATCCTACATACTACCATGTACGAAATAGCCTGTTATTACGTTCCGTGTTTACTAGTCTTATAACTGCGCTCTGAAATCATATGAAAGGATTAAAAGCCATAGTTACTGGGTTCAATACCTACGCACTTGTTCATGAGTAATTTCGGCAGGGTATCGTTCGGCAAACAAGTCTGTGGGATGCGCCGACGCGCTCCCAGCTCATTGCAACCGCACCCAGTTCCAGATCACATGACTTCGCAATGGAACTGGGTGGATGCGGGAAGGCAGAGGGAAGAAATGGTTCGCATGTGGACAATAGGCCATGAAGCACAACGATCAACAACCTATTACTATATCTTTGTAGTTTTGCCGGGTTTCGGAACGAGCGCTGTACTTCTTTGCCTCTCCAATGCTCAGCGAGGGGTAAGATCAAGTCATTTTGTCCTGATATCGGACCCCTGAAGGTAGTTGACAATAGATACGCAATTAATCCTTCAGAAGCACAGTTGAATGATCGCCTGCGTGCGCTTATGCGTTGCTGTCTGCGTCTGACTGACCAGAAGGCTACCGAATACGAAAGAAGAGAACAAAAGTGTGAAATTGAGGGTATAGCATCGATTTGGTTCCAGTTTAGCTGTGTGTGTGAGTGTGTGTGTGTGTGTGTGTGTGTCCCCACTGCGGGTGCCCGAAAAGCTAGGCGGTCACTATGCGGTGGGGGAGAGAGTGAGGTCGACCTCGGCGCGATTCTTCCCTCACTATAATAAATCTGAATGCGTCTGAATCTATCACGGTGCGCTAAAAGCCGTGGCTTGGAGGGTCTGCCAACTGACGGGAAAACTTGGGCCCCCACGTAGCTGCTCCTTCTGTACGCGTGTGTCTGTGTGCGTACGGTAGGAGAGGGAGGACTGAGAGTCAGGCTGCAATTGCTCCCTCTTAATGTGGCCTTTATGGCGCTCCCGAGCAGTCGGGAGCATACCTAGCGAGATGGCTGTGTCAAGTGTGCGCGTGCTGAGTGTTTATCGCGCCAGCCATCTACACCCTCCCTCATCCCCGGTCTTATTGACTTTGTCTTTACACCGGATACGGAGGTGGGAGTGGCAAGCGAGTGGGTAGATTCTGCGCAAGTCTGCCTAAACTCCTGTTTTCCCTCGGGCCAGTTCTCTGCGTTGCTCCTGCTAGCTGTCGCTTGCGTATTGCTTGCCCAGCTCACCTCTGTGTCAGTTGCGGCTTGCTTCTGCGTTTGCTGCGGCTTGTTGGAGCGCGTGGTGCCCATCGTCGAAATCGACGGGGGAACTGTCGTGTGTGTGTGTGTGTGTGTGTGTGTGTGTGTGTGTGAACCCCTCTCAGGAGGGTGTTGGCCCAGGCTTCATGCAGGGCTGCTCTCACCCTTCTGAGATCCAATGGTCTGTATGCACATGCAATGCCAGTCTTCAGCCAACCACGGTCCCTGCGGCCTGGAAGGTGCTGGCGCTTTCTCTCACTTCTGATTCCCTGTTGGTGACTGCGCTCGCGCTCCCACTGGGTTTCAGGCCCCACTGCAGGTGCCCGAAAAGCTAGGCGGTCACTATGCGGTGGGGGAGAGAGTGAGGTCGACCTCGGCGCGATTCTTCCCTCACTATAATAAATCTGAATGCGTCTGAACCTATCACGGTGCGCTAAAAGCCGTGGCTTGGAGGGTCTGCCAACTGACGGGAAAACTCGGACCCCCTATGTTGCTGCTCCTACTGTACGCTTGTGTCTGTGTGTGCGTACGGGAGGAGAGGGAGGACTGAGAGTCAGGCTGCAATGGCTCCCTCTTAATGTGGCCTTTATGGCGCTCCCGCGCTGTCGGGAGCATACCTAGCGAGATGGCTGTGTCAAGTGTGTGCGTGTTGAGTGTTTATCGCGCCAGCCATCTACACCCTCCCTCATCCCCGGTCTTATTGACTTTGTCTTTACACCGGAAACGGAGGTGGGAGTGGCGAGCGAGTGGGTAGATTCTGCGCAAGTCTGCCTAAACTCCTGTCTTCCCTCGCGCCAGTTCTCTGCGTTGCTCCTGCTTGCTGTCGCTTGCGTATTGCTTGCCCAGCTCACCTTTGTGTCAGTTGCGGCCTGCTTCAGCGATTGCTGCGGCTTGTTGGAGCGCGTGGTGCCCATCGTCGAAATCGACGGGGGAACTGTCGTGTGTGTGTGTGTGTGTGTGTGTGTGTGTGTATGTGTGTGTGTGTGTGTGTGGGGGGTATGGGGTGTCCAGCTGGGGGTTGAACGTGAAGGTCGTGGCAGATCGCATCATCTTCCTCGCGTAGGTGGTGGCTGCGCCTAGCGTCCCTGGCTGGCATCCAACTCTCACTTGTGGCTCCCCGGAGCTAGGCTTTGCCTGGCGGCCACC
>JAYGXS010000002.1:43197336-43229605 GCA_036362985.1 Ligula intestinalis
GCGCGCGCGCGCGCAGGAACAGCATCATAATTTTAACTTCTAGCATGGTCTCGTGACATCCGAAAGGACAGCGGCACGTGGATAAGTCAGCAGTCAAACTTGCAGCAGCAGCAGCATCATGGAGGCTCCAGTTTTTCCTTACTTACTTGGACATTTTATGAAGTTTTCTGAGGATTTTGAATAGAGGCGGATTCTCAACAGCCACTCGGATTGTATGTTCGAGGCTGTCTTCCCTAGCGCTTTGGCTTAAGATAGCTTGCTTACGGGGGTACATGGTTGTCTGGGAAAAGTTTAAATCTTTCCGTTTTGACGTTTAGCTGTGGTAATTATCCAACTACAACGGAAACTCGTCACTGGGTATTCGTGCAACTTAACGGTGTAGTCTTATGAATGCACTTACATCTCCTTAAGGAAAAGGAATGGCTCAAACGAGGTGCACTTCAACAGTGAAATCGGTAGTTTTGTTTGAACTGAACTACTGGGGTTCGAAAGTTTTTGCGATAATTTTTTTCCGATTCAAAATAAAGGCCTACTGTTTCTTCCGGGGTTTCAATTCGGCACTGGTTCCATCTTATCGGGAAGTGGAAGAGGCCAAGAACAGAATGGACATGCAAGTGTAGCAATTGTCTGAAAATTCAGATTCAAAACTGCATGGTAAGAACGCATATTCGGGCGACTTGGCTGTAAGCACTATTCAATGGAAACCCCGGACTTTGGACAGATGAGTCGGAATCCACTGTTTTTGGTACTCCCTGACACAGATGAACAGATCTTAATCTTTAGAAATGCACATGGAAAAACAAAATATGTTGTACTAAGGGTTACCTTCTAAACTCCGAAAGAAGCAAAAATCCACGAGAGTATGTTAAGAATCCTAAATGCTTAAAACAGCGCTGAGGGAATGTAGGCACTAAATAAAAGGCTTACAAAACGGGTTGGCAACGGCGGAAAATTTAAAACAGACGATATTCCTAAAGCAATACCTTAGGCGTCGATGCGCTAACTGTCAGTGATCAAAAGGGATTCACCGATTATGCCTACGATGGCGGGCAGTCAACAGGTTCGTATAAAACCTAGTAGTTTTGCCTGGATAATACTTTTCATAATACCTCTAGAATATAAAGGGCTTATAGAGCATGTCTTCGTATGATGAAGCACGTTTCACTAGTGCCTTATACAATTTCATTATATAAATTCATCAAGGAGTGACATTCCTTATAATTAGAGTTGTAGAGTTGCAGTGAGTATGCTGACGGATTTGCATGCTCTGAATCCGAATGCAGCCAACCTGATAAATTGGCGGAAACTCCGTAGCATTTATGTCGCACAGTATTCGAAGAAAGATCATAGCGGATAATATATTGCCTATGATATAATTCAGAAACAGTTACACGCATATATTTGTGCGGCACTCAAACTTTGCGAATAAGGAGAAGAAAGGATTTCCGTAGCTAATTTATTCAACTGATGTGAGGTTGGCGATGGAGGCAAGCAAAGTAACCCCAATGTTGGTGAATGTACACTGACTGAATGGCCGAGGGCCAGTCTCAACTTGTACTACCACGATGTAAGTTGAGTTAGTAATCTTAGTGCTAAAAAGATTGGTCAACTCCCGCAAAAATTTCACCCACCATACCATGCCTTGAGGCTAAAAGTAAGAAAGCGAATCAATATGAACCTCCTGGGTGCACACAATGCGAATTAAAGGAGCGAGAAGACGGAGCTTATATGAATGTGGACAGCCATATAAGAAAGGGCTCAGTGCAAGGAGTGGTTGTTATTTTTAAGCTCCTTATTTCTACCGGTCCTAATAACGACTTCGGGACAAGAAGTTGCACAAAAACCAAATATATTTGATTTTAGATATATCCAATGTCCCTGAATCAGGCATGAAGTAAAGGCAAGAAATGAAAAGCATCCACGTTCCGGATGCCGGAAACGATAACAGTAAAAAAATCAGTAAACTTACGAGACTGATTCCCTCGAAGGTGAAAATGAATATCCCTAGTGCGACTAGAGTTTCGTCAAACGGTTTGTACCAAGGCAGAGTGTACGGGTCAAGTAGACCAGTAGACAGCAAGTAGGCAAAAATCAACGCCAGACCGATCACCGTGACTCCGATGGCGATCGCAGACATTACCGCAAAGATACGCATGTTTGTTACTTGAGTGAGTGGCAGTATAACAAGAGTTACGATGAAGCCAATGAGAAAGATATTCGCATACTGGTCGGGAGCAACGACTTCGATGAACTAAAAATTTAAAAAAAAACTACAATGAAAAAATGCGAAAATATAAGTACATCACTAAAATCAATGCACAGACAGTACTTAGTTTTGGTTTCGAAAGTTGCGAAAAACTTTACTGCCAACTGCAGTCCGCACAAACACTCAATTTTCAAATCTCAGCATCCAGTGGCAGAAGAGCCGCAAGCGAATTTTCAGACGACAGTTCAAGCGTCGATTACGACGAGGTTCACAGTGCAACCCACAGGATGGCGAATGCAGGGGCAATGACTTGCGCGTGATCTACTTAGTGATAGGAGACTTGTGCAATCTCTACCACACAGTTTTCTATCTAGGACCGGGCACCAAGACAAAGTCCTTAAAACCAGAGTTAGAAGAGGGTGTAAATGGACGGCGCGGCAGAAACCCGCAGCTAGGCTTGCCACCACACCTTTTGGTTTACGCAAAGAACCAGGAATGCACTAACCAACCAAGGGATTGACCTTTAATTCACTAAGTGGAAGTGCCATAGAGGCCATATTAAGAACGGATCATGACAGCCTAACTCGGACGTATGTTTTATAGACTTTCTGCTGTTTTATGACGCGTCCACAGGAAGTTCGGATAGCTAGATGGATCTCGTCCTTTTTAATGTAACCGACATCGTAAACTTCAGCCCTGCACGCGAAGCGTGAATAAAATCATGAAGCTCAAAACCAATGCTCGGCCTAACTGGAACAGGGCAGTACAGGAGGGTAGTCAATTTAGGAGGACAAATTCCATTAATTATTTGTGGTTAATAATCATATAATTGCCCGAATGAACTGTGCATTTTAAAATACAAAGGCTTATTAGGATTGTCAGTCAGGCCATCCCAATTCCAAGTGACGTTGAACATTGACCAAATTAGCCGATACAAACTGATCCGTAGTTTCAGGGTGAGGTGCAATTGGATGGCGTGAAACCTAGGGTCGGAATGCCGCTAGCTAATAATCAAGACGAGCCAACACTTGCCATACCAGCGTCAACTTCGTCGCCATTTAGGCGTCTCGATGCAAATAAATGTTAGGGCTGCGATATTTTTTCCCTTCCTCAAGAGGAGAGGGTGATCGTTATAGAATTTGCATTTAACCAGATCGAACATTCCAAATATATAGGTCCTTTTAGTACTGAATCGGTTTGTTAGGTGCTTCAGTAAAGACAGCTAACGAAAACGAGATATACAAATGAAAACATTGGCCTGACATGCATAAGGCATACTCCAAATAAGAAACACTAGAAAGGTTTGCTCCTTATCTGACTGAACGCAAATTAAACCATTCGTAAAATAATAAATCATAAGAAGTCGCAAGTGATATGTTTATGGGTGCTGGTCTTTAAGCATTACTCTTTTTGTGAAGTTCAGACGGTCAACTTAAAAAACTGGACAGCTTGGGTAACCTGTCTTTGCGTAACAGCTGAACCCTCCTATATAGCAAAAGTAGTAAATATTGAAAGATGATCGAATGCTTTTCTTTAACTAAATAAGTATGGGAGGTGGTATGAATGCAGGTTCCGTAAAACATGCAGGCACCTCAAAGTATTCATGATGAGTGACCGAATATATTGTCAGGTGCAGACTGGAAGACCTTGCATAACGTTGCCCAAAGCGAAAACTTAAGAGCAGGAACCCCAGTTTTGACAAAGTCACATAATTTAGCTGTAGGCATAAGTAAAATGAAAAGAAACTAGGGCGCTCGGTCAATTCGTAGAACTCTCCGCAAGTGACGGCCCAACCAGTTATGTCCGTATGCATTCAATTTAGCCAAATATCTACGCTGCAAAACCTCGATGGAAACCCTAAGAGCTGCACAATCGCCCAGAGCTACAGTCAGTCTTTAGCTATGCTCGTGGAGGCGTAGTCTAACAAGCAGTCCCCTGGCGCAGGCACTGCCCAGTCATTCAAACAGATCACCTGCTTTATATGAAGCTGGAAACCGGAGCTGCTGGCGCAGGACTAGATAGAGGCAGGTGCATGTGCATCATACGCAGGTACCACGAGTTTCAGACACTCATGAGATATAGCAAACATTACAGGTAAGATTAAACAAGGCAAGCTGAGAAAAAGAAATTCCGATTGACAACAAACTTACGTATTTAATATTCTCCGATATAAATAGGATGTATATGCAGCAAAATCCAACCTGCGTAATCAACAGAAACCCGTTGACTAAATGTCTGAAGTATTGATTAAAACAGAATACTAAGGACCCACTTGAACTTTCCTTTGTATTTCCTTAAGCTAACCGGACCATATTTGAAAACAATAAATACGGTTTCCGTATAGTCCATCGTTGAACGGTCAAGTTCATGACTGCAAAAATTATTTAGAATATTGAATGCTTACCGCGCTATGAGGGACTCGGCAGTCCTTAAAAGTACGTGCATCAGGTAAGTTGACAAACAACCGTAGAAAAGTAGCAAAAATAGACCCATCCACAAGCCGGAATACTTAAAAGCTACAGGGAGAGCCAGAATTCCTGTTCCTACGTTGCCCTTGATAAAGTTCATAAGCGCTGATGCAGAACTATTATTCAGCTATTAAGATATAATTCGGATAAACCTTGTGTTTTTTCTCAGCTTGGACAAATCCTCTGGTTCGAGCATTGGATCATCAGAAGCATCATGTTGTGCAGTGCTTGCAGAACTGGTTTCTAACTGATTGTCAGTTGAAGAGGGAATCGCAATTCCATAGTTGCTGTTATTCCCAGCGAGCAAAGCATCCCGCTCCACTGTCATTTTTATGTAAAATGCAACGGTAGGTCCAACGTTTCTCAGAGTTGTTCGAAGTCCGCTTGCATCCTACCTGGTCGAAGTCCCTATTGGCTGATATACGCATATTTGTGACTTAATCTTATTGGCTAAGGCCCAGTTACGTCTACATTTCTGCAATACTAATTGGTTATTCCGTTAAGCCTATCAGTAACTAGAGCGGCCGATACCATCAAGGAAGATGATTGTAACGACCGCTCAAGTCAAGAAGATTCTTTCTTGTTTAAATGGATAACGCGGTGACTTTGAGTTAGAGTCGACGATTACGTTAGTTATGTGTCCTCACAGTGAAATTGTAGGGTTTTGTTACTTTCCTGGTAGCAGTGTTCAGAACCAGTTTACCCCGACAAAGTGGAAGATTTCTATAAATCGATCTATTCAAGAGAAGAAACGACTTTAGTCTTTGTATTTATCATACAAATCATCTCTACTAGCATCGTTTCATTTGGAACCATGACAAATTCCAAGTATCCCACGTGCAACAACAATGTTACTGGCAGGAGTGAGGCTGTTTTCTGTGGCCTGTGTAAACAATGGGTATACATTAAATGCGCAAAAATAGCGCCAGAAGTATATGAAGTCCTGAAGAAACATGACTCGGAACGGCTTGTTCCTTTTGCAGCACATGCAAGGTAAGTTTTCTTGGCAAGGACGTGAATGACACAAACACCATGTCACAAGAGGCAGACCAAGCCCTGGAGCAGAATAAAAATCAGCCCAAAATTGAGAAGATGGATTTAGGCAACTAGGAACAGGATGCGACGATGCCACTGGTGACGGCGACACCAGTGGAAAATCTGCAGCCTAGAAACACGCCTCTCGTACCACTCACAAAAATAAATGACGACCATGTAGAATTGCAAACACCCAAAACGACAACCAGAAATTCAGAACCGCAAGGAGTGTCGATGGATGCTCAATCGATCACCAAAGTATCGACTGAACAAAATGATCGAAAGAAGGCACTGCTATTCTTTAATATTCCTGAATCAGAGGGGGTTGATGCGGAAACACGTGTTCAGTATAACTCAAAAGAAATGAGCAAAACCATACTAAAAATGCTGGACCCAAGCGATGACCGAGTATTGCGTGTTCAACTCTACAGGCTTGCTATTAAACCTGCCAAAGACGGACTGTCTAGACCACTGAAGGCGGTCTTTAAGTCCAAACAAACACCAAAACTTCTGCTTACCCGCGCCTGGAGGCTCAAAGGAAGCAATATCTCGATGCAAGCAGACCTGTCGCCTGAGGACAGAATTAAACAGCACAAGGCAGTCGAAGAGCTAACAAAACGTCGTGCCGAGGGGGGGAAATAACCTTCGCATAATAAATTGTCGGGTTGTCCATAAAAGGAGACCCCTGTTCAAACCATTATTAATTATGGCCCAGGAAGCTCTGATAGAGCTATAAGCCTCCTTCTAACGAATGCGCAAAGCCTTATTAATAAAATGGCTGAAACACATATCCTAATCGAGCAGAAGGGCCCTGCAATTATTGCAGTGACAGAGACCTGGCTATTCGACTCCGCAAAGGAAAGTGAGAATCAATGCTAGAATGCGCACGCACAGAAGGCAACCGTGTGGAACAACTCTGGTTTTCGATCAAGGCCGCAACTGGTGCAACTACAGCCGTGGGTGTTATATATCAAAGACCTCAAGCTAACGGTATCAACTGGTTGACCACAATCAAGAAGTATACCAAACGGTCACGGGTCTGCATTGTTGGTGACTTTTATTGCCCACATATTAACTGATCTCCTCTACTTAAAGAAGGCCCTGCCTCGGAAACGGAGAACGCGTTGCAGGAAATAGTAAACGAAACTCATCTCGTAAAACATGTTGCCCAGCCTACAAGGATAGCTGATTCGGGTATGGCCTCATGCCTGGACTTGATATTCACAAATGGCCTCACAAAAGTATCTGATGTAGAAGTCTCTGCACCCCTCGGCACCAGTGATCACGCTACTGTCTTAGCAGCACTGCACATTAGCGGATCACCGTCAATGCGAAGATGCTACAAGCCAGCATATTGGAAGACTGATTATGACGCCATGAGACAGAGCGCTATGAACCTATCCTGGGAACCGAGCAGCTAATGTCGAAGAACGTTGAAACTTGATCCAAGGAAATATTGAGCGGCTCTGTACCGACTTTTTCTCCCTGAAGCTCTGTGGATGGGCAGCAGATTGCCCCTCCTCCCATGGATCGATAGTGAGACTAAACGCAAGCTGAAGGCCAGGAAGGGCACCTAAAAGGCCTTCAGGATCTTGAGTACAGCCGAAGCGAGAGCGAAATAAAAAGCAATCAGAGATGAATGCAAGCGTATAATGAGGTAAAGAAAGTAGCCGACGAAGAAGAGCTGGTACAAAACGTTAATACCCAGCCCAATTGGTTCTATTCATCCCTGAAAAGAAAAAGTCGTGCAACCCTGGGCATTCAAGGTGTTATGAAGACACGAACGGTGCCACACTCAGGTTCCAGAGCTGGCAGTGCATCCCAGATAAGCCATGACGGCAGACTGGCCGCGCGCCGCGTGAGCACACGTTACGCCCGCCCCCGCGTGCACTACGATGTTCCAGAGCGTGTCGCGGCGTGGAAACCACGCCAGAACTACCCCACTCGTCCGATAGGCCGGGACCAGTCTAGAAGTACCAGCGCCTTATAAAGGGCTGTACTGGACGCACTGCTTCATCCTTCCGCTGTCTCTGTGTTAGCCTGAATAAAGACTCTCACGATCAGAACCGGTTTTGCCTTCTTCCACCTACTAGTCCTTGGGACATAACAACTGGCAACGCAGCCGAACAAACAGCATGATCAGCCAAGAACAGATGGAAGAAACGCTAAAGAAAGTACTGGATGCCCAGCGGGAAAGCATTAGCGCGCTTATCAAGGAAATGCAAGGAAATTGGGGGCCAGTCTCCACAGACAGCAAACGAAAACAGATTGAGGACCAGATAACTGAGTTCACATACAACGCAGACAGCGGTGTGAATTTTGAGGCCTGGTTCCGGAAATATGAAGGACTGTTTGCAGAAGGAAAACAACCAGAGGATAAGACGAAGGTAAAGATTCTACTGCTCAAGCTTTGTCAAAGAGAATGCGAACGGTACGTAAAGTTTGTGTTACCTGAGAAGCCGGTTGACCTATCATTTTCGGACACAGTTAAGAAATTGAAGTCTTTATTCAGTTTCTCTAAGTCACTGTTTCACAGACGTTACGAATGTTTGAAGCTAGATAGACAGCCAGAGGAAGACTACTTTGACCTATCCCGACTTAATGATGGATACCATCAAGCGGAGTTAGAGCCTGCCACTAGTCAGCAGATAAAAGCATCCGCACACGCCTCCTTGCTCAATTAGATCAGAGGTTCGAAATGACGGTCCAAGAGTTAGCAGAGGAGTGCGTTCGGATTATTAACATTAAAACCGACACTTGGCTGATTGGGGACACAAGAAACCTACCAGTGCGTGTGTACGAAGCAAAGGCCAGCAAACCTAGGGAGAATTTAAGTCCCCCAAGAAAACCGTAAAGAGCCTGTTGGAAGTGTGGAGGATGGCATTTTGTATTTGATTGCCCTTGTCGCAGTAGAAAGTGTTACAAGTGCTCTCAACTTGGTCGTAAGGCAACCCATTGTCGCGCCAAATCGCTCAGTCCAAGGAAGAGCTGTAATGCGATAACCCAGAGTGAATCACAGGTCCTCAGTTGCGCAGACAGTAAATATTTGATAGTAATTCTAGACGGACAAACTATAACGTTGCAGGTTGACATAGCGTCAGACCTTACGATAATTAGTAAAGGCATGTGACAGGCTCTGAAAGCGCCAGAACTGAAACCAACGACCGTCCGTGCCATGGCATCAAATAATACGCAAATGCTTTTTGAGGGTGTTTTCAGGCCACTATCGCTTTCGATGAAAAGGCTTGTTTGTCTGACATTTAT
The DNA here is from genome assembly GCA_036362985.1 of Ligula intestinalis. Classification (NCBI taxonomy): domain Eukaryota; kingdom Metazoa; phylum Platyhelminthes; class Cestoda; order Diphyllobothriidea; family Diphyllobothriidae; genus Ligula; species Ligula intestinalis. The sequence continues at coordinate 43,206,310 of JAYGXS010000002.1, forward strand.
GTATTGAAGTCAACGCTGATCTCCTTGGAAATAAGACTATATCCCAACTGGGTCTCTGGAATCGGCCATTCCAGGAGATTTGCTGTGCGCTAACCGTTACAGAAGAGGACCTGAAGCAGAGGTATGCCGAGCAGATGGAGATATCAGCCGGAACGTGTACAAAGACTACAGTAAGCTTGAGTGTAAAGCCTGGGAAAAAAGCCAGTCTTTATACAGAGTAGACTCATTCCATTAGCCGTACAAACAGTGGTCGAGGAAGAACTGGAGCGCTTGCAGCAGAAATGCATAATCTGTCCCACAAATTATTTAGCATGGGCTGCTCCCATTGTCGCCGTAAAGAAGCCTAACGGGAGGATAAGACTGTGTGCAGACTATTCGACCGGGTTAAATGACGCATTGGAAGACCATCAGTACCCCTTGCCGACTGCAAAACACATTTTTGCCATCCTTAATGGAAGGAAAGTTTTCGCGAGGCTTGACCTTTCAGAGGCATACCTACAGTTACCAGTTGATGAAGCAGCATAGGAAATGCTGAAGATTAGCACACATAAAGGGTTGTTCAAATATACCCGTCTCAATTATGGCGTCAAGATGGCACCTAGTATTTTTCAGCAGTTAATGGACACCATGCTTACAAATGTCCCTGGAACTGTGGCATATCTGAATGCCATTTTGGTTGTCGGTCGTACGGACGAGGAGTTGCTTGAGAGACTTGACAAAGTCGTAGAAAATCTCATTGACTATGGCCTAAAAATCAACATGGGAAAGAGCGAGTTCCTGCTAAAAGAAATTCACTACTTGGGTTTTGTGGTAAGCGAGGCAGGACGATCACCCGATCCAGAGAGAGTCACGGCATTTACGAATGTGAAGGTGCCTAAAAAATGTTCGAGCGCTACAAGAATTAATGGGCCTGGTCAGCTACTACTCACCATTTATTGCGGGACTACATAGTCTAAAGCCACCGTTAAACCGGCTACTTTGTAAAGATGTGAAATTTGCATGGTCCCCTGAGTGTCAAGACGCTTTTTAACAAAATAAAAGCGAAGATTAGTGAGTCGACTGCACTCTCACATTTCGAAGCCGACAAAGAAACGATAGTACAGGCGGATGCATCTGAGTATGGGCTACATGTCATCCTTCTTCAGAAAGGTACCGATGGAAATATCTTGCCCTTGATGCATGTCGCATGGTCACTTGCAAAAGCAGAAATAAACTATAGTCAAATCGAGAAAGGGGCCTGGCACTTATCTTCGCAATGCAGAAGTTTCATCAATTCATTTATGGAAGACACTTTACGCTTCACGCCGATCACCAACCATTTAACTTTTATTTGGCACGAATCGTGGTGTGCCGCAGTTTGCGGCCAAGAGAATACAAAGGTGGAGTACTATTCTCCTGAGTTATGACTTCACAATCCAGTATGTGCCCAATCAGCAATTTGGAGCTCCAGACGCTTAATCACGGCTGAGTGGAGGTGACGAACACCAGGAAGACACTGTGGTCGCAGGCACTTTGATAGAAGACGACGAAAAGTTAAGAGGTGTTATGCGACAGCTACCTCTCACGGCCGAACACATCAGGGCAACCACTGCAGTAGATCCTATATTATGTCACGTAAAGGACTTTATACGAACGGGTGGGCCCAGGGAAGACAAGATACACCCAGCCCTTAAGAAACCGGAAGGTCAGTTGTATATAACCGAAGAGTGCATCATGTATGACGGCAGAGTGGTGATTCCAGCTAGACATAAACAACAGGTTTTACGAGAACTCCACGCCGGACATCAAGGCATGACCCGTATGAAACAACTGGCCCGGAGGTCCGTATATTGGCCAGGAATTGATGACGATGTTGAATCATTCGTGCAAATTTGCGGCCTATGCGCACGTGAGGCTAAAAATCCCTCGAAAGTACAACCTGTGCCATGGCCAGAGGTGATAAGACCGTGGAGTTGAGTTCACATGAACTTCGTCGGCCCATTCTTTAACCGAATGTTTCTAGTAGTAGTAGATGCGTGGTCGACGTAGCTGGAAGTTTTCGATGTTGCAGCAGCTACCACGGAGGTCACAGCAAAAAGGGTGGAGCAGCTTTTCTCTAGATATGGCATCCCTAAACAGACTGTAACTGATTATGGCATCTAGTTTATATCATCGCTGTTCCCACAGTTATGTCAAAAATGGGGAGTTCGACATGTAGCATCACCACCCTTCATCCCCAATCGAACGGGTAGGCAGAACGGTTTTGGACGCATTCAAGAGAGCGATGAGGAACATTTGGGCCGCTGGGGTGAAAATGGACTACTTGAACACGTTTCTCCTAGCCTACAGGACTACTGCGAGAGGAGATCTGGTGGCTAAACACCAGCAGAGCGGTTTTTGGGTCGACAACCCGATGTAAGGCTGCAGTACTTTAAGTCCGAAGATAGGCCATCGAGCCCGCCAAAACAGTACTTTCGCGAGGGAGAAGAGGTGGTTGCCCGAAATTAAAAGCCGGGCGTGAAACGATGGATGGAGGGCGTTGTCAGAAAGTCGAGCGGCGTTGTTTTTAAAGTCGAAACGGCAGCAGGCAGAATCAAATTGCACGCAAATAAACTGAGACACAGAGTCTTATCGGGTGGCCAAATAGCACTCGATGTGCTTTGTGATACTTTTTAGCTCCCGACACCCAGGGTAGAGACAACGTCGTCACCACTGCCTAGAATAAAAAGTCATCGACAAGTTAAACAGCCTAAACACCTCGTCGTGGATCCAAGCAAGAAGAAGTTTGAGGTCCACCTTACAAAAAAGGAAGGGGTTATGGAGACGCGAACGGTGATGCACTCAGGGCCCAGAGCTGGCAGTACACCCCAAATAAGCCATGACGGTAGACTGGCCGCGCACCGCGTGAGCACACGTGACGCCCGCCCCCGCGTGCACTACGATGTTCCAGAGCGTGTCGCGGCGTGGAAACCACGCCAGAACTACCCCGCTCGTCCGATAGGCCGGGACCAGTCTAGAAGTACTAGCGCCTTATAAAGGGCTGTACTGGACGCACTGATTCATCCTTCCGCTGTCTCTGTGTTAGCTTGAATAAAGACTCTCACGATCAGAACCAGCTTTGCCTTCTTCCACCTACCTGTCCTCGAAACATAACACATGGTCTCCACAATACCGATGGTATGCTCCAAACAGATGAGTTAGGTACGGCTGAACTCTTAGCTGAACAATACTCTACTGTGTACCAGTCACCAGCGCCCAACAGTGAAGTCTGCGACATTCCTGACCAAACCGAAAGTGGCATACTAATCACCATTGAAGATATGGAGAATGCACTAAGTAGGTTGATACCCACTGAGGCCGCTGGACCCGAAAATCGTAATCCAAGGGTATTTCGCTAGATTGCGTATATCATCGCACCGAGCATCAGAAAACTGTTTATTTGTACGCTAGATACCGCCACGGTACCGCATGACTGAAAGCAGAGCCTAATAACTCCAAGATACAAAGGTGGTGACCATTTTCTGCCCGAGAACTATCGACCAGTCAGCCTGAATTCGGTGTTTGTGAAAGTTCTGGAAAACTTAATCTGCCACAAAATCAATTCCCGTATTGGGACATCCACAATCCTGCTGATAGAATAACACGGTTTTGTCAAAGGCAAATCGTGCACTACTTACCTCATGGTAGCTCGCGAAGCTTGGTGCGAAGCGAAAGAAAAACGGCTTCTGGTTCATACGGCCTTAATCGACCTCCGCAAGGCATTTGACTAAGTTGCTCACGAGCTCCTGCTGACCGAACTCAGTAATATGCCCATCCCAAGAGCTATAGTCGAATGAAAAAAGGGTACCTGTTCGGTAGGCTGAATTATTTGAGGATGTTGATGAGAGTTGGTGATAGGAAAAGCGCTAGCTTGAGCGGTTGGGTCTTTGTTAGATACTGAGTTATTAACGGTAATCATATTGCCGAATTTGAAAACTGACGTAGATTTACTAGGGGCGTTCATAGGTTTATCGGAATTTAAAGCTATCTCAGATGTGGCAACGAGGGGTTCGGCTCTTCAGTAGGCCCCCAACGTTCTCTATGCGGTTTCTAGTATATGACCTCCAGATAATAATAAAGGAAATAATCTCTCAAATTATTAGATGCATGACATGGAAGTAGGTGGATGGGACATGACTTTTAAGGGTCAAACCCTAGAGTTCGATGAACATTTTCGTCGAAGACAATCAACTGCCGCGGAATAACCACGGAAATGTCCATTCTACAAACGAGTAGCACTACAAGTAGTGTGAATTCTATATGACAATGATGTTATACCATACTTCCGCATAGATACTAGCTAAAAGCTCAAAACCTTTTCTCCTACTACTCTACTAATCCGTGACGCCGGAGACCCCACCCTCCCCTTGTTCACAGCTCACTTCGAAAAACGTTAGCCGTATCGTGGACAGCTTTCTACAAGTACCCCTGATACCCTACCAATCATTCCACCCAACCAGATCCACCCGATCGCCATAGAGGTCACAATTCCCTCATCCTTTATCAAATCAAGCACTGAGGACAGTGTTATGCCTTATAAGGGGGGCTATGTAACGGCCCAAACGGAACTTCCCTTGTTTTACTCTATACTTTTTATGTCACCTGCCCTCTTTTGCTTTCCCAGGACGCTAATTGGAGGATCCCGACACCGCACGCCGCCGTATCCAGACTCCGTTAAATCCCTTCCACGTATTCCTTTCCGTACTCGTTTTCGTATTCCCCTTTATTATAACATTACCTTATACTCATTTACTCGCTTATGGCTTCCGACTTCTTGCATTCCATAATCAACAATACGTTTCCATTATCACTTATATTCTTCGAATATGAGCAGCCCTTCTAGCTCTAATGCGTCTGATTGTAATGATGCGGAATCCCCCGTAGTATAGGAGTGCGAAGATAGGAAGCCTATCGACCCGAAACTGCCGACACCGGACCCGTCACCGTGCAACCCATATACATTACCCACCTTGGACGCTACAACGGTGGCAGCTGGTGCTGAAAACTACTCACCTCTGGTGACAGCCATAAAACCCGACGTCGCCACTCCCCACGCTCCAGTGACTACCATCTGTAGCACAGACCTGTAACTCGCCCCAGCCATTTTCCAGGCAAACCAAAATTTACACCAGTGGCTCGTTCGCTTCAATACTTTTCTTGCAGACGTTGATCCATCCGACCACACACGCTATGCATAACATTTCCTGTCCCCTAATGCACGCGAACTTGCCCTCGCATCAAGAATTACCCTATCCTTCACTTTGGACGATACCAAAAACATCCTGAAATCACTTTTTGACCACCAGATGTCGACTGGTGTGGCTGCTGCCCGGTTTAACCGTCTGAATCAACAACCCCGCCAATCGGCAGATGAGTTTGCCCTGGAGTTGAAGCATTTTGCGCGGCTTGCGTTCTCTGACATCCCCAAAACGGCTTTAGACCGAATAGTCCTGTATAGGTTCACCGCTGATCTCCGAACCGCACTTATACAGACCATTTTTTGATGCAACCGCCGGCTGACCTCCTTGCGGCTTTGTCCAGGTGTAGGCAGTTTTACGACTTCCATAATGCCGCCCCACAAACCATCATTTAACACTCCGCGTCCGCCCTACAACCGAGCGTATTCACCCCGTGTTCAGCGAACACAACCGCCCGACTCGCGACAGACAATAATAATAACAATAATCATAATAATATTTTATATTTCAGGCCCAATAAGCCTCATCAATAAACCAAAAATTCGATAACACAAGTACTAGAAATAATTGGTTGAACAAACAGTATCCGTAGTCTATAGCTATAAGACGAGTAAAACTGTGTACAAGCGAATTTGTTAGATTCGAAAAAAATGAATATAGCAGTGTCATACGGAAGGTGAAATTCAAGGGCATACACATGAGCCACATCGTAATCTATATTATGACTATGTATTCTGATACCCACTGCCTCAGTTAGTAGGGGAGGAAGGGCTTTGAAGCAAACTCAGTCGAAGCTGAGCGTGGGGCAGAACAATAGGTATTAACGAAACATTACTGGTATAGACGGGTTCCCGGCACTACACTCGGGTTCCCAAACCGCTGCGGCATAATAAAACATGGGGAACCCACCAGTTTATGATCGTGATTGGTACCGCCGTATGAGATCCAAAAGTCCGTCAAATCTACAAGACCATCGCTGGGGATGTCTGAGATGTGACCAAATATAAGGCCCTGATAATGGTTGATGACCAGCGAAACAAGAGCCGTCAAGACTGCGTCCAGATTCAGGGGGCACGAGTCAGAGGAAGGTAGTTTCAAGAAGGGACCCTAAATTTCCGATGGTCATTTCTCGCGATCGTGGAAAAAGCAGCTTATGATCGTGATGGGCACCGCCGTATGACATCCAAAAGTCCGTCAAATCTACAAAACCATCGTTGGGGATGTCAGAGATGTAACCAAATGTAAGGCCCTGATGATGGTTGATGAACAGCGAAACGAGATCCGTCAAGACTGCATCCTGATTCCGGGGGACACTAGTCAGGGAAAGGTAGTTTCAAGAAGGGATCCTAAACTCCCGATGGTCCTTTCTCGGGATCATGGAGAAAGCTGCCCGTAAAAGATGAGGAAAACAAAAGCTTAATAGATTCAGTGTTAAGATAAATGTGCAGTCTTCGCTTGAATGCACATAGACTAGTCAACGCCCGAATATCAATCGGCAAATTATTCCAAAGATAGCTGTACCTAGAAGAAAAAAATAGAGATCGCTTAGAAGTGGAAGAAGCAGGAGGAGGTATAATCAACGTTGAATTTCTTAGGTTGTAAGGGCGATTAACGGGAGAAAGGGCAGAAATCTTGGAGAGATTTGAAATATTATTAAGGTGAAACAGGAGCCAAAACCCTGCTTCCAGTCTCCTGACCCAAAGAAATTTCAGTCTCGTTATCTCACATCTATCTGAGTAGGAAGTATCTGAAAATGCCGGATAGAGGACCCATTTAGTGAATCTTCTTTGGGCACTTTCAATTTTTGAACGGCTAGATTCGTTCAGTAGACCAAAGAATGGACAACAATATTCGAGAATAGGAAGCACATACATACGATAAAGTCTTAGCTTCATTTCGGGACGATAGAAATTATAAGAGATGAAGCTGCATATCTGAGCAGCTTTGCTGTAATTCTATCAGCGTGAGGTTAAAGATCTAATTCATTGGTGTAACTTAAACCTAAGTCCTTAATGTTAGAACATTCAGTCATGGGGCAATCTTGAAAAATGATAGGCTGTGGCAGCCTTTCAGGCCCTAAACACATGAACTGGCACTTAGAAGGCGAGAACTTCATCTGCCACGTGGAGCTCCACACAGATAGAGCGTCCAAATCCGAATGAATGCGTTCTAAGCATCGCTCAGCCGTGGAATCAGACAAGGAGTATACACATTTCAATTCGTCTGCGTATATATACGATTGGGAGTGTTTAACTATTGTTAAAATATCATTTATATAAAGCAAGGACAACAGGGGGCCCAGAACGGTACCTTGAAAGACACCGCTTAAAATAGCGGTAGGGGTAGAGTATGACGACCCCACTAAGACCTGTTGTTTTCGATTACAAAGATATGATCTCATAAAGTCAATAAGAGGATTATAAAATCCTATAGCCTCTAGTTTGACTAGTAGTCTCCTATGAGGTACTTTATCAAATGCCTTACTAAGATCAAAATAGATGACCACCACAGATAAATGATCGTTACGAAGAGAAGTGAGGAGATTAAGAAAAGACATATGACATACTTCACAAGATCGGTCCGGTAAAAAAAACCATGCTGAGATGTATTTAATATTTGATTGCTCATGCAAAAATCTGTAATTTTATTGGCGATTAATTTTTCAAACAGTTTAGCTAGAGAAGGTGCTTTATGAACACCGCGATAACTTTTAATGTCAGATCTGGAACCAGATTTAAAAACTGGAATTACAATAGAAGTTTTCCAAGAATCAGGAAATATTGTAAATAATTTGCTCAGTAAAGGAGGAAAATCTCTTAGTTGCTTAATAAATGAGCTTGGAATGTTGTCCGTCCCGACTGAATGTGAATTGTTGAGACGAGCTATTTCTTTATGAATACTTGTAGGTGAGAAATCAATTGTAGTGAGATTTGCATCACACATCGGAGGTATTTCGGGTGTTGGACTAGTCTCAATTGTAAAGAACTTTGCGAAGAAGGAATTAAACATTTTAGCTTTGGCCAAATCCTCTGTAACAAAATGATAACTACTATCGAGTAAAGGCGGAATGACTTTCTGAAGCTTAGCGGATGACCAAAAACGGAAGACTTGAGCAACGGATTTGGAAGAGTTAGCATCATTTAGTGCCAGGGACTCCCTACGCCTATCTCGTGCATGCCTTATTTTTAGCGCTAATTCAAATATTTGCGCTATCTTTACCAATCCGATTCCCTAATCAGAACCGCGGATGTGCGTATTATGCTGCTTTTGGAACCCAAGCACATCACTGTGGACATAACGCATACTGTGAGTCGTTCGTTCCTAATATCTCTTTGGTTAAACCTACACCCGTATCGGCATTTACGTTTACAGTTTTAATAGATAAACACCATTTTTACGCTTCAATGTACACAGGGGCCAATGTCTCGCTTATTGCCCCAGCCAGCATCCCTAGAACTCTCTTTACCCGAAAAGGACCACTATTCCGGCCCGTCTTATTCAGGCCGCTAACGGCAATCAAATACTGGTTTCCTGCTGTATTTCCTTACCGTTTTCCTTCAGCGGTTCCGATGTGATCCACAATTTTCTGGTTACTTCCGATAGCCCCTGGCCTATAGTTCTGGGATGAGATTTCCTCAGCGGTCATAATTGTGTTATTCACATCCGCGATAGACGCGTGGAGCTGGCCGAAAACACAAACCTTCCCTCAAACTCCGCACCTGAATTGGAATTAGAACTCCTTTACAACACAGCTATGGCGGCCATCGCTTTAGACCCCACTTGTTTAGACGAAATACTTCCCCCCGCCGTCAACTGTTGGTACTGCCGTTTATGTTTAACTCAGGAATATCCTTTACACTTTCCCTGAACTGTTTTCTTGGTCTAAAAGTAACCTCGGCCGGACACGCCTTGTGCAACACACGATTGACACCAGTGATGCAAAACCGATATCACTAGGAAGTTGACAAACTTTTGGATGAATTGTTAGCCAATAGCATTATAAAGCCCTCATCGTGCCAATGGGCCTCACCGATAACCTTGGTCCCGAAAAAAGACGGTTTTTTACGCTTGTGCATCGACTACCGTCACCTTAACGCAATCACCGTACGTTTCTCGTTTCCATTACCCCGGCTTGACGACACTATAGACTCACTCGGGAGCGCATCATGGTTCTCGACACTTGATCTTAAGTCTGGGTACTGGCAAGTCAAGCTACACCCGGATGCCCGACAGAAGACAGTGTTGACGGTCCCACAAAGACTGTTCGAGTTTTATACACTTCCCTTCGGCCTCTGCAACGCGGCAGCAACGTTTCAGCGGCTTATGTTCCAGGTTCTACGACCTCTTATACCTTAGAAATGCCTTGTTTACCTAGACGACCATACGATTAAGGAGCATAATCAAAATTAAAGGCTTGTACTGGAGGCACTCCGCGATGCAGGTCTCACGCTAAACCCTAAAAGTGCCTTTTTCTTCGTTCCGAAGTTGAATTTTTCGGTCACCAGGTACCCCCCCCCCCCCCGGACACATTGCACCCCTACAAGACCGAATGAAACACACTCGCACTTGGCCAGTGTCAACCAACCGAACGGAGGTAAGGTGTTTCATTCGTCTCGCTTCTTATTACCATCGGTTCATTCGAAATTTTGCAATCATTGCCGGTCCCCTCCATAACTTGATGGAAAAAGATCGTGTGTTCAAATGGTCTACAGAATGCGCGACTGCGGCCCTATGTTCTGCACCCCTATTAGCACTTCCAAACATCGAGAAGAACGCTACGGCGTTTAAACTGGAAACCGAGGCCAGTGGTTTTGCCATAGGTGCCGTGTTGTCACAAGACGACAGCCGTGGCGTTAAGCACCCAATCTGTTTCGCCAGCAAAACCCAAACGAAGTCCGAGCGAAATTACAGCACGTTCCGAAGATAACTCCTAGCAATAATCGTTTTCATTCAGCAATTTAAACACCTTCTGATCGGCAAACGTTTTATTTTGCACGCCGACCACCGCGCTTTAAAATGGCTCCGAACCTTCAAAGACCCCATGGACCATCTTTCTCGATGGCAAGAATCCATACAAGATTTTGATTTCATACTCGAATTCTGCCCGGGCACTAAACACGGCAACGCTGATGCACTGTCCCGTTTCCCCAACAACGCCGCTACAGACGTAGCCATCCTCCCGGAATCTATCCACGCTGTACACTTAGATGAAACCACCCGCTAAGAATATTCAACTGCGCAAAGTACTGATCCCGACACGGCCATCATCTACCGTCACATGATTGAAGGACGGCGGATACCTAACGAACAATAAATGTGCGTGTCTAGTATGAACGCCCGCCTTTGGCTGAACCAGTGGCCGAACCTCTACCTCGAACAAGAAATAATAATTTATAAAGACAGATATTTCCATCACTTACGCCCGATCGTCCCAGGTTGACCCATCGAAGGTGTCTTAACAGACCTGCACTCGGAGTTGGGACACTGTGGCCAACACCGTGCAGGACTAGCTGCACGCTCACGTTTCTGGTGGCCACAGTTACGCTAATCCATCATCCATTTTTGCCAAGAGTGCACAAATTGTTCCTCATTCAAATCACCCAATAAAGCTCCCCGAGCACCCCTACAGCCCATGACCACTGGATTCCCAGGTGAACGAGTTGGACTTGACATAATCGGCCCGCTCTCCATATCCTATCGGGGACTTGAACACATACTAGTCATGGTCGATTATTTCACCAAATGGGTCGAAGCCATCCCTTTGACCGACCAGAGAGCCGCTACGGTAGCCAACGCCATCAGTCTCACCTGGATCAGTTGTTGGGGAACTCCTATTTGCTTCCATTCCGACTGCGGGAGTAACTTCAAATCACAACTTCTTCAGGACGCGTGCGACCTCCTCGAAATCCTGAAAACCCGCAGAACCCCGTACCACCCAGTAGGTAACGGTCTCTTCGAACGTACAAACCATACTTAAGTCACTTTAAGTCACTTTATTAAGGGAAGAAGGCTTTCGCCCTTGAGCTCCCTATTCATAACCAAAATCGCATAATAGGTCCACCGTAACAATAGTACATAATACAAATATTCAAATGTAGGCTTAACATCAGCAATAAGTGTGAGCCAGTTGCAAGGTGCTGCTACTGACACTTTGTTCATTATATCTGCCACAGTTTCTCAGCAAATGAGAATCAAGTTTGTGTGTAAAAATATCAACAGTATCTGAGAGGACCACATCTTCCGGGAGTCCGTTCCACGCTCCAATGACCCTCTGAGAGAAGGCGTTTCGTCGAACGTAGATACGGGCCGGTTTACTCTGTAGTTTAAAAGGATGACCTCGCAGATGGTCAGTCCGAGCCAATTCGAAGAAATCATCAAATTCTAGGGCGCAGTCTCGGCCTCTAACAATTCGGTAGGTTTGTATGAGGTCCCCGCGGAGTTGCCCGTATCGACTTTCGACGAAACGCCTCTTCTTAACATAACACTCTGCTCGTTTTCTCTGAAGATGGACACGAACGCGACTTGGACCTTTTGACGGCGCCAAGGATGTGCTTTACAAATAAACCTTATTATTATTATTATTATTTACCCCTTTGTATGCTCACTTACCGAGGGTCCGTTCACGCCTCCAGCGGCTTTACACCACAGTCTCTGGACTGGCCATGAGATCAGGCTACCCGCCGATCTACGCTTTCCATTTCCCTCTCCGGACCCTACTACACCTAACAGCTACGCCCGCAAGCTCCGGGAGATTATTCGCTGCGCTCAAAACGCTGCGCAAAACACTCTGGGCACATCAGCCAACCACCAGAAAGAAAATTTCGATAGTCAATATCTGGCGTACCATACCGAAACGGCGACTTCGTGATGTTTTATAACCGACATCATCCTCGCGGAACCTCCGCTAAATTCCACCACCCCTGGCAAGGACCCTTTACCACGCTCAACACCTTTTCCCCTACTACTCTACTAATCCGTGACGCCGTAGACCCCACCCTCCCCTTGTTCACAGCTCACTTCGACAAACGTTAGCCGTATCGCGGACAGCTTTCCACAAGTACCCCTGATACCCTACCAATCATTCCACCCAACCAGATCCACCCGATCGCCATAGAGGTCACAATTCCCTCATCCTTTATCAAATCAAGCACTGAGGACAGTGTTATGCCATAGAAGGGGGGCTATGTAACGGCCGAAACGGAACCTCCTTTGTTTTAATCGATAATTTTAATGTCACCTGCTCTTTTTCGCTTTCCCAAGACGCTGATTGGAGGATCCGAACACCACAAGCCACCGTTTCCAGACTCCGTTAAGTCCCATCCACGTATTCCTTTCCGTTCTCATTTTCGTACTCCACTTTATTATAACATTACCTTATACTCATTCCCTTGCTTACGTCTTCCGACTTCCTGCATTTCATAATAAAAATACGTTTCCATTATCACTTAAACTCTTTGAATATGAGCAGCTCTTCTAGCTCTAGTGCGTCTGGTTGTAATGATGCGGAATCCCCTTAGTGAAGGAGTGCAAAGATAGGAAGCCTATCGAACCGAAACTGCGGACATCGAACCCATGACCATGTAACCCATATACGATACCCACCTCGGACACTTCAATACCAACAAAGGTTCCTTGTTCTGTCTTTGTTTAAGTACAAGTAACAACGGACGTGCTTCTCTTTCCGGTGGTAGATTCCAACTCCACCTTCCCGGATCATCGGCCCTGAGTGTTTTACTGACCTGTGCATTGCCCTTACACATTCTTCCTAACAGTATATGTACTTATACAATAAACCTTAATACACTTTACCTATCTCAAATTATTACTTTGTGATCATTTGCAATTACTAATGACGATTCTAGTGTGATCAAGGACGAACGGAAGCCGGTGGATAAAGCTGAAGAAGTTAATATAGCTGTTTTACCGGAGGAAACCATCCTGACAGAGGAATCTATGTGCTCGGGCGCTACAGATCAACTATACTCCTAAGGAGTAAAATGAAGTTTATTACCATCATTTTTGGAGGGCAGACTTCTAACAGGTCATATATCAAAGAACGCTTCCTTTGACCTTGACTTCCCAGAACGCACTAGTTCACCCTAAATGTCTGCAGTAATATCCCCTGAGGACCTAGAGTCTCAAAACGATGAGATTCAAGCGTTGGAGAGCATTTATTCGCCTAATTTTACAGTCGTTAGTTTGGAAGAAAAGTTTGAAAATTATTTTTCTTGTAAACATTGTAGAACGTTTGAAATTTTGATTGCGTCTGAAAAACCCGAGTTGCCTACTGTCACACTTCGTTTCACTTTTGGCCCTGGATATCCATCATCGGCCTGCCCAATTTTTACGTAAGCTTTTCTCTTTCATATTGTCGAAGACTTACAGCCCCTGAACTATCGCGTTCAGCTCATGCCGACTTAACAAACTCTCTTTGGGAATTATGTTGTCTGTCTGTGGGATCGCCAGTCGTCCATTGCATGGTGGAAGCTATCACACAGTTCATAGAAGACCTTCCGGTCGACAAGCCAGAGCCGAATGTTCACCAATCTGCTTTGCCAGATTCTGTCATAGAAGTCCTGACCAAGTCCACTGCCGACTTGTACTGTGTTCCAAGTGTGCGCGCCCATCTCGCGAGTGCTTCATTAGTCCAGCTAATCCCTGTGGGGATGAAGTGCCCCGAAATTTTTCACGGCGAGCCTATTACGGATAGAAAAAGTGTGTTTCAAGTGAGTTAAAACGTGATAGACCCTTTATCCTTTGCATGCCACTTGTATGCTTACGCATAGTAAATTAACGATTCCACAGGATAGAAGTCGTTCGTCACACAATTCTCGTCTTGATTTAATGGCGTGCGAAAAGCAAAAGGAGTTGAACTATTTGTTAGCTGGATTTTTGAGACTAAATTACAGAATCTCTGAAACATCTGGAAAGCATCGGTGTTCACATAAATAGAAACATTACGAGAGCAGAATATGACTCCCTGCTCCATGCCAGAATTTGTTTGACTCTGTTTGTATTTCGAATTTTCTAGAGCGTCAAATGCCTTTCATCATTAAAAAAAACTGTTTTTTGACCGTCCAAGGTAGTACTACTGCCCTTACGACACGATATATATCAGTGGTGTTTTTCGGCACCCTGCCGCGCCCTAGTTATATGGTTGGGATTTAACGCAGTAGCTGTTCTAAGTGTCAATATATTTTGAATTCTGGCCTACCACAGTCAATATTATTTTAGGCATATTTTACGGCACCCTCCTCGCCTGTCATTTCCCAATTTTCTTGATCGTTTCCACTTGACGGCTTGCGTCTTGGAAGGTTTGCTTCGAACGATACCGGTTAGCTTTTTTTTTCTGAAGTCCTTACACTGAATTAGTGTTTGCAAGATTGTGCCTCCTTCGTAGTTGGATTCGGTCTGCCTATAAGAGAGGCAACCCGGATTTCGTTAAATTAACAGATTTTAAGGATGTCGTTAGTGCTACAATAGACCTTTAATTAAGAGCCGTGCTTTGATCACACCAACATTTTGAGTTCTTGTATCATGTCTCTTTATTTTTCACCGGAATTGGGACTACTAGAATAATTTATATCCCACTTATTCGGTTTATACAGTCGCCTCATGCTTTTAAATTCCCGCTAGAAAATATAACCTCATACTTGCCACCCTTTAATCGCTTCCTCTAGGCTCATTGCTGCCGCGTGAGTTCCCTGCAGGAGGTATCTCTTTTCATTAGTAAAATGCTGGAAGATGGCAAGGTTGCGAATGCTACGCACAATATTACCGCTTGGTATTTACGAGCCAAGCTAAGAGATTCCAGCAACACACTGTCGCTTGTAGCTGATTTCGACGATGATGGGGAGGCCCACGCAGGTGCCCGTTTACTTCATTTGCTCACGATGGCTGCCAATGAGGGTATAGCTGTAATGGTATGTTTTATTTTTTTGGTATTTGCAGCCAACTGACCTTTATTTGACTTTTCTTTCGTCTTTTCTGTGGATGTCTATCTTGTACTACTTGTACTTGTTGCAGCTGCGATCATGACTGATCTACGTGGCGGCGTCTATCTGGTTCATTTGAACACTAGCAAGTTTTCCGTGTTGTATGCATCCTGTGTAATCGAATAATGCAATATATCCTGGCGACTGGTCTGCCACCCACAATCTAATGTAGATTTCATTCAATCTGTCAGTGGTTTGATTGAGCGCCTGTCGGTAAACCGCCGGTGTCGAGACGCCGGATAAGGAGGGCATGGAGAACAGCTGTCACAAATAAAAACTTTCTCAATATGGTCTAGGGTGACTTTTAGTTCTTTCAATCAAAAACCTACGATACGTTGGAAGAATATGTTTTTTGGCCATTCATTCTTCTGAAGATTGGTCCTTCAAAGCCTACTTGAAGGCAGTATGTTGAGTAGCAGAACAAACAGTACTCATTGAAATACCACAACGTTTGATCATCATACAAATTTGGTGACATGTCACCGAAGCAAATAAATAATTTCTGCTTAAGATATTTATTGTTTTTTCTTCAATGCAAAGTCTGAGGTTGGGCTTTCGAATAATAATAATCATCATGGCATTTCTAGAATATCTCACAACGGCTTGTATCCTAAGATTAAGCACATTTTGAGTGTTTTATGTGTCATTAATCATTGGTCTATGTACTGTTGTTCAAGAGGATTAGACTTCTAAGTCGCGTTTATCAGTTTACACACACAGTGCTTGTGGCCTAGAAAAAAAAGATACCACCGACCTCCATGTAACACCTTACTCAGTATGGCAGAAGTCTCCATCTGTAGAACCCCGCCCAAAACCTAGAGACGGTGTTAGTTATTAGCCAGTTGTTTTAAACCCGTTGTGATCAGTTAATCTTCATAGTGATTAAGAATCTTCCCCATTATGGCGTGATGTTACAGGCTGACAGTGAAATGACATTAGAAATAAGTAGTCTTGTCCTTGCCGCTTGAGTATGCTGCCATTGCTTGATTCCTTATTCTTAGTAAAGCATAACAGGCGTCTTTTGGTGCAACTGTTGTGCCAATGTGTCACATTCGAAAGCTATGTAAATAATATTTCACGGTATAGCAAGTTGTTTTACGGAATATCCAGGTTTTTTCCGCACTTCTTAAGTTGTCACCCACTTTTTCGAATGTTCTATCATGTTATTTAAATTTAACAAGATCAACAACATTGATAAAAAGTACTGCAAGGTGCTCCATAAGAAACAGACCCTTCAAGTCTTCCTCAGATATGTCTAATACTTTTTATCTGTGCCAGTTATTCTGGTGCACGAATTATCTAGTTATTTTTAACAGTTTTGAATTTATCGACAGTCAGTGTCCTTTCAATTTGCAAAAGGTCTTATTTACGATCCGGACTACCTGAAATTCTCTTCGGATATCGTCATTTACAAGCCCCATCCTAGTAAACGAGGTTCACACTGCCTCTAGTTCGGCCGTCATTAATGTGCCACTGGTTAACGGTATAGGTTTCAGTGTTTGATAATCGAGCGTAATGTTGCATAAAATCTTACTCCACCTTCACGCTGATGCGCGCCGGAAACTTGCTTTTGCTTGGCTAACGGGGCTCTGGTAGGGGAGCAAGACCGGGGACCTAGCGCCAATCCCCTTTTCTCCACGAAACGGAATTGACTTTCTACACTCATTAATCAGAACCATCCGCAAAATACGGCCTCTGCTACGGCGTCCGCGGGAACCGACGCGCCCCATCCCCTTGGCATCGCGGGACGGGTATTAAATCTGCAAGCTGATGCTGGATTGCGAAGTGCAGACACGCACAACGCAAGAATACCTACGGTGTCTGCGGGAACCGACGCGCCCCATCCAATTGGCATCGCGGGCGGGGTGTAAAATTTGCGAACTAATGCCGGATTGCAAATTGCAGGCTTGAATGCTCAAACTCTGAGGGATGACGGCGCCCAACTTTTAACACCAAATCACTTTCTGAATACCGTGTTGGTGTAGCGTGTCTCTCTGAGGTCCGCCTACAAACTGCTACAAGTACCAGGAGCTGACTCTGCGTACCATCCCTACCATAGTGGTGTCTCCGACAACTCTGGCCGATGAATTTCGCTCGAGTCTGTTAGAGTGAGAGGCTGTCTCATCGCGGATCGCTTGGGTCCATTTAAAAAGTGCCCCAGTCAACGTTTCCATCATCTCGGTATATGCGCCTACTCTGGCTGCTGATGACAGCGTAAAAGATGACTTCTACGGTGACCTCCAGCGAACAGTTGACCGCATCCCAAGAAGCGATCTACTCGTCATTGCCGGTGATTGAAACGCCCGACCAGGCGTGTGTGACGCTGGAACCGGTCATGTGGTAGGCAACTTTACTGTCGGAGTGGAGTGTGCCAACGGTGAGCGCCTTGTCAACTTCGAGTCGTCGAACCACCTCGTTGTTTCAAGCGCCCGTTTTGATCATCCGCGCAACCACCTTGTCATGTGGTACTCAAATGATGGGCATACCCTGGCCCAAATAGATCACATCCTTGTCCGAGCACGCTGGGCCAGCTTGGTCTTGGATTGTCGAGCCTACCGCGGTGCTGATACATGAAACGCTCATGCATCGGACCATGTCCTACAGCGGGCAACCCTTCGCTAGCGTTTGAGAGCTATTCACAGACCCTCTCGACCACAGCGGATCGATGTCGCAAAGCTGAAGTCCTCTGCTGGCGACGCCTTCTACTTAGCACTCCAGAACCGTTTCGACGGCCTGTACCCTGACGCCCAAGCGGACCCAGAGCCCGCGTGGCAGTCCCTGAAGGCCGCGATATCAGAGCTGGCATACACCCATCTGGGCAAAACCCGGCGGCGACATCGCGACTGGATCACTAGACCCACGCTTGAGTTAGCTGAGGAGACCGGCCAAGCCAGACTAACTGGCTCTCATACTTACAGAGAGCTGCGGCGCCAAACGACAAAGGCCATCAGAGCCGATAGGAACGCCTACTGGAGCAACTTTGCCACGGAAACGGAGCCAGTAGCTACCAGAGGTGATACCCGCAAGCTCTACTGCAGAGGTTCGAGGAGAGGTTCGAGGAACACCACCGAGACTTTACTGGATCGCAACGGTGCTGTCATCACTAAGATCGATGACCAGTTAGAGAGATGGTGCGAGAATTTCTGTGACCACCTTAATCATGATCCCCCTGTGATGTCTGACCTGTCGTCCAATGCGGACGATCCTCACCATCTTTATGAGTGCAACACAGAGCCGCCCCGTGTAGAGGAAGTTGTCTCCATTCTCTTGAGGCTACGCAACAACAAGGCACCTAATGAGCATGACCTCCCGCCTGAGCTCTTCAAATGTGCACCCGAGGTTATTAGGCCCTAGCTACAACAAATATTTGCCAAGATATGGGACAGCGAAGTTTTGCCCTCTGACGGGAGAAAAGCAGTGGTCCTCCCCGGTCGTGGCTGCACCGACCAGATCTTCAATCTCCGCCGTGTGCTGGAACTGAGATGAGGTCACCAACAACCCACTATTCTATGCTTCATCGACTTTGCTGCTGCATTTGACTCTGTTGATCGCAGTTCGTTGTGGAACATAATGAGGATGGACGGCCTACCACCTAAGCTTCTCACTCTCATGCAGGCATACTATCGTGGCACTTCCACACGGGTGAGGACGCAGAACGGCGACACGAAAGCCTTTAGCATCAGGATGGGCGTCCGCCAAGGCTGTGCCATTTTACCAACCCTGTTCAACTATGCGGTGGACTGGATCATAACCAAAACACTGATTGACTTCCCTGGAGTGCAGTTTGATCGCTCGAAATGGGTGACGGAATTAGCGTATGCTGATGACGTCGCCCTTTGGCGAAAACTGTATTGCAGTTCAGCAGGCGCTTGACAAGATCAGTGAGCGTGCACGATCCATCGGATTACGCCTAAACGCCACTAAGACCCAAGTCATGCTCTCTTGTGTACTTTCTACATCTGTCACTCCTATTTTTCTCGACGGTGCTCCTCTCAAAGTGGTAGACTCGTCTAGATACTTGGGCTCTTTGGTCACGGAAACGGGTCAAGGTGTCGACGAGGTTGTATCACGCGTCAACCGTGCCCGACCTGCCTTCTACCGTCTGTGTGCTCATCTATGGAATATAAGGGAAATATCACTACGCACAAAGTCCCGTGTTTACCAAGCAGTGGTTCGATCTATCCTGATCTATGGCGGAGAGGCATGGCCTATGCGCGTTGAGGACATGAGGCGCCTTGAGGTGTTTGACAGTGACTGCATACGCCGCATCCTTCGTCACCGTCGCGTCGACCGAATTCGCTGCTCCGATCTCCGCCAATGCTGTCACCTGGACGCTCTCCCTCCACTCCTGCTTCAGAGACGACTTCGGTGGTTCGGGCATGCGTCGCGGCGTGATAATGGTGAGCTGATTCGTAACCTGCTTGTGGCGACGACTCCCCCCACCTGACACAAACGTCGCGGCGGTCAACTAAAAACTTGGACAGCAACGGCAAGCAGGATCTGTCGTCCGTTTCCGGCCCATGCGTCTACGGCCTACGCCGGTAGAACCGTGAATGGATGGCGCTCTCGTGTGAACAGGCGCAAGATCTATGCGCATGGACAGTTGTGATTCGTGATGCAGTCAATGTCAAAACTGATGCCGGCTCAACCCGCCCGAGGTGAATGCCGTTACAAGTGCAAGTAAGTTTGATAATCGAATACTCTTCAATATCTGTTCTGCTCACCTTACCGATTTCCGTGCATAATTTAATCTAGCACAAAGGGACCCATGAAAGGCTCATTCGAATAGTCGACCACTGGAAACAGGGAATCCATCATAAGACAAGACTGGGCCAATTAGCTAGTTCGCTATTTTATCTGCTTATTTTGTTGATGTTGTTGTGTATCTGAAGATGTACTGAAAATCGATCCGGAAGCCCAGTTACTTTAAGGACCCGCGGCAAATAAATGGACAATATTTCCTACTTGTCGGGCTGACTGTACCCAGCTGTTCGATTTTAAGGTTGCTTTACTATTAAAATTAAACTCTGAATTTTACCCCACACACCCCTACCTCCAGGTTTCCCGGTGGTTTGGAGGAATAAAACTCGGTCCAGACCGCTTCAAGCACATAAACAATGCGGCAAGTTCTCTTTTGGCGGAACAGAAAATGCTGAAGTCTACCGATCCTCCAAAATCTAAGGCCAAAAACAAAGGGAAGCGGTGACCTGTGTTCTCGAGACCCAGTTATCATTCATTTCATTTGCCAGACCCTCTTTTAGGACTCCAGCTTTGCACGCACCATATCCTATTCTTGTGGGCCCAAAATAATAATAAAAATAAAGCTGCCTTCTTTTAATCACTTCTCATCTGCAAAGGTTAAAAATCGAGGCCGGTTATCTGGGAGACATCTAACGGGCAAACTTTCTGTACAGTCTAGGAAGTGCCAGCAAAACGCACTGCCCTCCTTCACTCGAATTTATCCTATAAAACTACGAACGGAGTTTGCGAACAATCATAGTGAGAGGGTGTTTATATTTATTTTGCTTTAAAGAAAATTTAATCGTCGTGCTCTCTTAAACGGTCGGTAGTGTGACCACTGACAGAACGTAACCAACATAACGGAAAAAATAAAAGAAAAACATTTAATGTCGTTGAGGTGGCCTCACTCTCGCATATTTGAGCAGACCCGGTAGTAGCGGTTCCATTCTGGTTCATTTCGACGCTATTAAGCCTCACAACTCTTGGAGTCTCGCTCAGGGCTGATATTACGGAGTCGGGGAATTAAACAGGGACAAAGCACAGATAACACATCAGAAAAAACTCATTATTAAATCATTGTGTGTGTGTGTGAAATCTCCACAGAATGGCGAAAGGGCGTCACACTATTGCATAGCGCCTCAAAAGCTACAACTTGGCTTCCTCTGTGTCGCTACGTGGATGTCTGTACGAGATAGTGGGCGTGAAATATGGGTTATGTTAATTTATGCACATGCTCAGGGGGTCAACTGAAAAGATATTCTTAGGAGGGGAAGGGGGGAGGTGCAGGACAAATCGAGGAGAAAAATAGCGAAAACGACCAAACGAAACGGCAGATTGTGGTTCTTCCTCTTTTTCTCTCAATCACCGAAAATTTTAATTTCGCCAGAAGCGTGCAAAGATATAAAATAGGGTTATGGCGGGAGGAAGGGTGACTTTAAAGAAATGCAGCGCCGAACACTTATCCGCTGGCACACAACCCATAACCACAAGTCTTAATGGCAGCTAGTTGTGTGTGTGTGTGTGTGTGTCTGCACAGAGGAGGGAGAAGGCTAAAATGAATTACTTCCCGTACATGTTTGCACGGTGAACGAGTGAAAGCTCGGGAAATGCGGGTGGTGAAAGGGTTAGTGCAGTGAGAAGTATCTCCCCTTGTTCACCGACTGGCGCCAGTCCGCGTTGTTGACTCGTGTTTCTGTTGTGGGCTACATGGATAGGTTTAAGAGGACAATTCAAAAGAGATGCACGCGTCGTTTCAAATCGTTTCGCTTCCACTCTGGTAGCCGATAGAATGCAACTCGGCTGAGATTGAAGACACTATTGAATTCAGCGTCAGAAAGGTAGGTCTGAAAAGTAAAAGACATTGCGTGGATAAGAATGCGTATGCATTGATAGGACTCCTTCACATAACCAAGAGAGAGGCAACTTGCCTCTAACAGTCTCATAAGCATGCGATAAGTGCTTATTAAGATGATTCCTCGGATCCGAGCAATCTTATGTAGGACTTAACTATAAGTCGGTTAGAGCCTCGAATTACCGCCTGCGTAGATTTGATCTCTCTAATAGGTGAAAGGCAAAGTACATCAAAAGGTACCACCTATTATCATCTTACTTGTCTTAGTTCTGCATGCGTATAATCTCGTGTAGTTCATAATCCTAAGAATTGTGATTACCGGCAGTGATTGTTGATTGGCTCTATTTGGACATAATACCTGCTGGAAATTGTTTTAGTCCAAGTGAGAATGAGGGCTGTACTCGCCGATGCGTTTCAAAATGCAGGCTGCCTTCAAATATGGAATTTTACATGACGCTCCAGGCAACTTTCTAATATAGTGTCTTAGCCTACATAGAAGATACCTCAAAACTTCAGCGTTTCCCATCACTTCGGGTTTGAGGACATCTCAAGAACCGAAACTAAAAGAAAAAGACACGACTGTCGGTAGATCTCACCTGCTGGAAAAATCCACACTAGGAAATCAAGTAAGAACTTCCATCACATAGTGTTAATCGCCTTACCTCCAGCTTGGTTTTATCCAGACCTTTGGGCCACTGGCCTCCGCCCGACGTCAAGTCCTTGTAAGACACCTCCTGCAAAGAAGAAATAAGTGTTCGAACTCTGTCCGCGGATATTTTTAGAATTTCATGTTTAGCTTGCAGATCGACCTAGTGTGACTTTAGGAAGATAGGGAGACTGCTGCTGTTCAGTGACAATAGCGGAGCTGATTGTCATCATCTCAGTGACTTAAACAATAACCTGCTTGGGTAGTGTTACTTCACGCTGCATAACTCACCGATGAAGTGGAGGATCAAATATGTTGGACCAGCCAAGCACCTAGTAGGCTACAGTTTTCCATATGTTATCGTCGTGGCAGAAAATGTTCGAAACTGTCCGCACACAGACAGAGAGATAAAGTAATTGAGAAGAAGCAGATTTGATCGCTGGGACAAGAACCTTATTCTTCTGACGTTTCCGATCCCGTCGCGGAGCCTTATAGGACTTGCGGGAGGCCATCAAACAGAATCGGCAGGATTGGTCGTCTGTCGGCGGAGCAGAAGTGACAAACGTCGAGATCTACAAGATACGGTAGGCTGGGGAACCGGCGAGAGGCACACGACATGCAGGAGCCGCCGCATCTCCAATCGACAATTATCGACAGACCTTATATATTAAACACGGTCTAATTTGAACTCAGCAGACGATACGCCTGACAACACTAAGTGGCACCAAAAGTCCGGACAGCAGAATGGTGGCGTCAGTAATGACGAGTCTAGGGTGTAACCGTGCTCACTTCAACATTTTCTGACAACACAATTCAATAGATAAGTTCTACTGAAACGCTTTAAGTA
>JAYGXS010000002.1:43251852-43269369 GCA_036362985.1 Ligula intestinalis
CACTGCTAACTAGGCGGCGCGAACCAGACCCATTCACGAGCATTCCCTTGTCCCCATTTCTTGCGGGTTGACTTCACAAATGTTCACTTGTCTCACGCACACAGCCTCTGATGAGGGAATGCCACAGGAGGTCGAAAGCTCAGACGGTGACAGTTAAGCTGATCGCCCACCTAAGATAAGCCTAGCCATAGAATTCTGTCTTACAGGACCTGTGGTGATGAGTATACTGACGTCAGAACATCTGACGAGTAGAGAAAAGTCGCAGGAGCTAGAAAAAGCCAACAAGGTTGCAAACTCGAACAGTTGTGCGATGTTGGACCAGAACTTAATTTCAAGTCAACGTGGAACCATACGAATGCAGCCCACTGAAGTAGCAAATGACCATGATATGCATAAACACACGGTTTCTTTTTCGGCCAACAGACACATTGAGTGGCTTATAATTAGTGCAGTTCCAAATGCAGACTATGAGAGCCACCGAGCCTATGCAATCAAAAGTCGCTCAGTGAGAAGAGGGGTTGAACAGCTCAGCACGAATTAGACTTAAGCTGCTCTACTCTTGAGCTTTCTTAGCAAATTCTGCCAATAGAGCGGAGCCGACATTGGCGAGTCCGTCCCCATAATAAATTCCTCACTGACGGGCTCACTGGAGCCTTCCTAGGGCGGAGAGCCAAGTTGCAAGACCTCTTTCCCAGTTTGTCCAGAATAGTTTCCTCCAGCATGTCAGATTCAAGGAACCCTTACAGTAGCCTGGTACATCTGCAGTGGCGACTACGTCTTGTATGAGGTACTTGCAGAAGTGTTTCAGTCTTCCCATTCGCTGTGCACTAAACTACCTCAGAACCTCTTGCCAGTGATCCGAGGTGAGTGAGAGACAGGAAAGTGTGGTATATGCCACGCTAGTCTTTTACAATGTGAGCTAATTCACATGCAAATTACTAAAGCTGCACTTCCTGCCCGTGGGGCACACAGTGGACGTTGTTGCTAGTGTCGGCCAAACTGTTGCATGCCTTACAAAATAATCGAAATCGCCTTCCTTTTGACTGCCAAAACATGTCTGCTGTCACGATTAGCAAATAGAAATCTCGTAACATAGAAAAGGACATTCAGGCTTAACTACAGGAAGGCTGATTGAAGATCCAGGCATGAAAGTTGGGATTGTAGGAGCAAAGTTAATGCCAGAACGAAGAAATGCAGCAGGATAGAAAAAATCATCGGCGTATTTCCTCCTATTTCGTTTGCTCCAGAATTTTGGCATTTGACGGGTTTACGCGAGGAAAAAAAGCATTTATTGCCCTAGGCGTACATTCCGCATTCACACTTAAGAGGCCGTTATGGATAGGATGGGTAGCTGGCGAACGAATCAGAGGTACTATAAGCACTTATTATAGATCTCCCTATAAGAGGTCAAACAGGCCAGAATGAAACCAAATTGCTAATGGTAAGTCTTTCTGTTTAAAATACGGGATACTGACAGTAAATACGTCTTATAACACAAGTGCTACCTACGTCTACTAGTCGGCAGATGAATATAGAAAAGAAGTGTTTGATCTGTACAAAAAAGTATATATTCTATAAAGTAGTTTTCCGACATCCACATCTCCCGACTTATTTAAAATTGAGCTTTAAAGAGAGCGTAGGCTTGTACTCCCAAGTATATTTACTCTGCTTAGTGGGCACTTCTGTCATACCTGATAAGAGGCCAAGTTTTATGTCCCTTAAAAGTTTCCCATGGCAAAAGGAAAAAGAATTTTGGAAGGTTTTCAGAACACAAGCGAGCTTGGTAGTTGCGATATCCTCAAGAAGATACAAAAACAGATTTTGTTCCAAATAAGACGATGCTAATGAAATCCACTTACGACGAAGATAATCGAAAAAGGGCTAATGACTTAAAACCGCCCGCAACACGACAGCTTCTTGCAAAGGTGTTAGCCTTCAATAAGTTTTAAAAGCACCGAGAAGGGAAACTACTTCAGGTACGATTATTTGAGGGGCCGAGGAGGTCCTCAGTGCAAAGTCAACTAATCTGCTTGCACGAAATAGACTTCTATCGTGCCTGATACTCAACATTTCTGGTAAGCCACTTGAGCGAAATCTTCTACCTAGATGCAAATTTCGAGGTTTTGTTTATCAATACGAAGTTTTCGATGCATGTTAAAAATACTGATCGGCGGGATTAATTTAAATTCCATTTAAGGTGAAAGTAAGCCGCAAAGCACGCAGAAGTCAAAGCAAAAACACTCCTGTCAACGTAAACATCGTCCAGGAGTGCAAGCGGATGCGGTTTCGTGAACAATTTCATGTATGTTCTTTTAAGAAGCTCTCAAAGTTGTAGTTGATATTTTCTATAGGCAAAAATTAGAACTTGAAAGGCACCTCTTGGCCCCTGGCATACTCAATGTATGCACTTCTGAGAAAACTAACTTAAATTATGAAACCAGTAACCGCATACAATAAACGGCGAGTAAATGACAAAAAAATTTTCTTCGGCCCTTTAAGGCCTAATGCCTTTCAGTTGCAAAATTTTGTTCAGATATAAAGGTATGCTCCCCGCAAAATTTCGGCGCAAAACAACCTCTAAACGGAAATGATGGTAAATGGCGTCTTGCGGATGGGGCCGACTAATAGGTTTAACTGTTTGCAGCTGTCTTATGTAGCGGCAGAATATCGGATAACCACGTGTCTGGGCTAGTACCTGTGCTGCGGAAATGGTAAATCACGTAAAATGTCAAACTGTAGTCTTAACTCTAACATACAAATTAATTCTAACCTTGACCAAACCCTTCCTTAGCTATAACCCTAGTCCTCCTGAGAGTTAGCACAAGGCCCCGGACTAGAGAGAGAGGGAGGTTCCTACCCTCGTGCTGTCTCATAAATGAATTGATGCGCTATCATTATTGAGAAAGCACCAGGAAATGATCCGGAAAGGGAATGGCCCATAAGCCTTAAGGAAGGCTGTCAAAGTATCACTTGTAAAATCACTTAGACTACAACTTCTGTATAAGAGATCATCTTTTGCCAAAGTACTGGGGAGAGGGGGGGTGTATACATTCACACCCAACTGAAATGTTTACATATAAAATGAATTGCACTTTAAGAGGTGTCGGAAGTAAACTGTTGCCACTGGTTCGCTGTTTGGTGCATGCAGTACTCCAACCTACTGGGCTAGTGCATATCCTTAGGCCTGGAAAGAATTCCTTACCGGAGGTTGATGGTTTTACAATTTTAATTTATTTTGTTTGGGGGTTGTATAAGTACATATCCTACCAACAGTTTCCCCTAGAAATGCCCTCTGGAAAGTTTGGAAAACACATCTTCTCCTGTTTTCACCATGACTGATTTTCTTAGTCACAAAAATATCCTGTGAAGATATTGTTTGAAGGCCTAACAGATATGAGCAACAGTTAGTGAAGAGAAGCTACAAATGCGCAAACAAGTGTAAACAGCGGGGCGTAAACGGTTTCAATAGAGTATAGTAATTCAAAATATTATCTGCCCCCCCTCCCCCACCTTGAAACAGAGAACGAAAACGGGAACAACTTGCAGTACGGGTGGCTTTGCGCAAAATACCGGGTAGATTAGGGTTAGTATCTGAGTTATATTGAGGGTAAGTAAGTTTAGAACTAAGATTCAAGTGTGAGTTAGGGCTATTGTTAGGGGTAGGACACAGGAATAATTAAATCTCGTGAAATTAAGCGCAGAGTCACCTGGGCGGGGCACTTTTATTGCCGTGTCTTGTCTAGGGGCCATATAAGTAACCCTTGCCGATTATGCTAATGTCAAAAAGGCAGTCAGCCAAAGGCGTCGCCAACAAGTCAACAGTGAGCAGAACTACCCAGAAGCTACACGACTCCGGATCAACAGTTTACGCCATAATACCTAGCGGTGACCTCTGGCCTAAACTGCATGAAAAAGTGGATCGCTATTAGCGACCAGAGTTCAGATGCATGGCGGATAAGAAACTCTTTGTGGCGATCAGTCGTACTTAGGACTGCAAAAAGCATGCACAGCACCCTATTCCTCGTGTGTATGTAAGTTTTGTACAGAAAAAGTTTCAAAAAGTACAGGGGATTTTTCACGGGGCATTTGGAAAAATTATTTCGTAAAACTTAGTGTTTTTCTGTCGCAAAGGACTGCTAGATTGAAAACAAATGTGTGCTCGAGTTGGACTACGTCTCATAGGACGCTCGGTAGAATTCTATCCTAAGCCAAAATTCACGGGAATGATAAAAAGGACCCCAGCTAGCAATCTGAAGGGTAATTTCACTATAAATAAAGTATTCATGAGTTTAATTAGTCAGTCTTAGTCAGATATTTGGCCTAAGCTGGCATGCAAATGCAAACTTTAAACGATTCGAAACGTGGAACAGATTGCCAGGAAATATCAGATCCCCGGGGAAAATGTCACGGATGTCTAGCTGGATATATTTTTGGTTGTGTTGGTTCAATAGTCCTTGGCGAGCAAAGTTAGAAGAAATATAAATTGCGCGGGTACACCAAGAATGGCACTAGGCGGCCCAACGACAAAACGATTTTCGAATAAATGTCGAACACTGACATCGTCCTGCGTAAACCCTTAGAAAGAATTCCACATTCGATGGCGTCCGCCTTAAACTTATCGATGATCCTACAAAGTCTGCTAAAGCCAGATAGCTGGCAATACGCTTCGATTTGTAGGGACTGCCAACACAAAGTTAAATAATCTTCTAAAAAGTATAGCAGTCCAATTGCCGTGGATCCAAACGCGATCCACAATAACTTAGGACGAGCAACAGTTAAGATGGGTTGAATCTACTCGAGTCCTTAACCGTTTCAGTTCGCTAGGCCTAGGCTCATACCACGCCAGCCAGTTTACAAGTGCAATATCAGATAACATTACCGGCAAAAACGAAGGAGACTGGAATGGCTGTTTCTGGCTCATTAGTCTTCAGCAGCCAGGCATAACCAACGCTAAGTGGTGTACCATCCGAGGCTCAAACCCGCGACCTTTTAATCAGAAGTCCAAAGCTCTGACCATTGAACTACAGGCTCGTTATCTTGCCAGTTTAGATCGGGAGATGCTGACACTCGTTGATGAACGGTCATCGATCACTAACGGACCGTATTCGTCCCGCTCTGCCCTGAGGCGAACTCTTGAGCCCTGTCAGCAGCCATCCAGCGTTTTTGAGGTCTAGCTACTACGGAGCCCACTTATGGTAGGGGTCAGCCTCGCCAACCACTACATCCTCGTTCATCTTCGTTCACGCAGGCCTGCTCCTGCCACAGCGCATGGCGAGCGCGGAATAGCGACGTGAGCTAGCTGCCGCGCAAGTCCGCTGCACTATGAACAAGTAAAAGCGTAGAGCCACAGTGCGTCCTCTTTGGGACAAGGGCGACCATTTTTGCATGCGACGGCCAAAATGGTGCATTGGAAGGCAGTAGATAATTGACGTTTGGTTCGATAGTTCAGTAGAAGCGTCCGATCGATAGTGCATACATAACACTAGTCGTGCTTATCGATACAGCAGCGTACGAAACAGAAACCTACGAGAGGTTATTATGGCGTGCAAAAAGTGACTAAAAAAATACCATCACGGTCCACCAAGACCTTGCCGGCCCACGCGGTACACGTGACCAGCGGAAAAAACGGTCGCGTGCGGCCTAGGCAGCGGATGCTACTGATTTGAGGAGGGGGACAATTATCGAGCAGTTAAGGCGTCACCAAAAGATTTTAGTATCAGATGTGTATCAGACAGCCCGAGGCATCAGACAGAGTCAAAAAAGTCTTAAAAAGCACCGTATATCCCTTCAACTGCTAAAGTAAAAGTTCCTGCTTCTTATTTGATTACGCAAAGAGGCAAACGCTGAAGAAAACAGCCTGTAATGACCGAATAACATCTACTGCCGATCTTGATAAGTCACTGGTAAAATAAACTATACGTATTTGGCGCGGAACATCACTCGAAAGTGGTAATTCGAGGGTTACACGAACCACCCGATCCTCTGCGAGGTGTAAACAGGCAGCCCGCCTGGATGCCGACGCATGTAGTACATGAGGCGCTGGAGAAGAGACCACAGAGCAAGGCGTCATTGAATGCATCCTGTTTCAATACTCGAGCATTCATAGAGCAAATTCAGATATCTAAGGGACAGTGAGCAGTCGGGAGCGGTGGCCAAGTCTGAAAAGCACGACGTAATCATGCGATACTTGGAGGGTTTAAATCGAACAGAAGTGGTTTCCTGTCCGCATAAGAACGCGCGATATCAGCTGCTAGACGACCGTCAGGGAGCGGTACCCGCCACCGTGGGCACACCTAAACGCGCAGACAGCGGAAATCCTTGTCAGAAAGAGCAGAACAGGCTAGCTCGCCTACTATTGAGGCATCAATGACTGCAGTACGGAAGAAAATGGCTAAGGTAGCAGTAGTGAACCCTGCTCCACACGTGCTGCTTTCCTCATCAAATTGTAGTAATGCACCACCTAGGACAGTACCGGGGCTCTACCTGAATAACTAGCAGAGACAGTTTTGCTATTGTCAGCAAAAGACTGATTACCAGAGACGCGGCACCAAACCACGACTCAGCTGCGCACTAAAAGCAATTTAGAAACCGAGGAGGGCATACATTTCAGAGTATCAAAGAGAAGCGACCCTCGCAGAGACACCATTCAGAAACGCGTAAGAAAAAAAGGTTAAAAAGGGAACTACAGAACAACACTCACTCGTCCCATGCCTGATGACTGGGCCGCTTCCGAGGGGCTTTCTATTGAAGCATCGATACTGAGGTCCTCTTGGCTGTCAGCATCGTCCCGACTGCCGCTTAGACGGGCTTGCTCGCGCCTCCTCTGTCGGCGTTCGCGCACTGAAAAAAGGAAATCAAAATACGCCTTCCGTGAGATTGGCCGACTCAAATAAAATTCCCCCATTTGAGCTAACGCTTTAGGGACGCAAATAAGCTAATGATTGTTCAAAAGGGGGTTTTGTTGTTGAAAAAGAAAGCAGACAGTATGTGTGGGTTCTTGCGGTAGGGCCCTCACCATCAGTGGCGCCAGTGAGGGTAAAACTAGGAGTACCGCTTGCCTAGTAAAAAACCCGTCTAGTAGAAATCAGCCTGTTGAAAAAAATGAAAAGAAGACCGTGGAAAGAGTGCATTGAAGGCAGAACTGCAAACGTCCTCTACACTAGGGCGCTTTGTGCTTTCGTCAGACTGAAATGAAGTAACTCAGAAAAAATGCAAACCGGACAAGCTTTTTTGCATTTGCCTTTCTTTTTTCCAAATCGCAATTCGACCACTGTCCGGATGTTTAGCTAGCAGCTGCGCTGAAAGTGAGACGGAAAAACTATGTTTGCACAAGACACCACTGTGAGGCTTAAAGGTGTGGTCTTTTACTGATAGTGACTGTAGCTGGCGAGTTCATTAGCATAAAAGTGTTGCGCAAAATGAGGAGTTCAATTTTTGCACGGCTTCAGATGTTACAGGAGCTACGCGAAATGCCTGTCCCTAATACTCTAATACTCTAATATTTTGGTAACTTTCTTGGACGAGATATCGCAAGCAGTTGCTCACGCTCACGAAACCGGCCAGGAGTTAAACTGAGCAGACGTCACGATGTTCGCTCACGCCGTAAACAAGACGAACCAATAATAGATGGAAGCCTGGTCCGCGGATGGAAACTTAATTAATCAATTATCGATTTGGTGCCGGCGTACGGAGGCCTGCCAAGTCACCTCCAGACATGTGTCACTGCTAGGTTATTGATTTACAATCCTTATTATTGTCCCCTTTTCGTTGCCACTGTTATCTCTGACTGACTTCTGTAAGAATTTAAAAGCTCAGAACAATAAATTTCTCCGGTGCTCGACCAGCTTTCCCTTTTACTCATGCAAACATCTGGAATGCGAAATTTCGCCCCTATTGGCAGTTTCTTGTAGGTCACTCACTTGTAGGCAGCGTCCAGTTCTCGCATGCTTCAAACGTCTGACAATATGCAAATATTGCCAAAGTAAGAAGTAAAAGATCATAAAACGGTCTATGAGTAGATGATCCTGCAGGTTATAAATTGGGTAGATATGTGGCTCCTTCAAAATCACAATAGTAATGTCAACAAGAAAAACTTTTTGACAAAAAATACGACAGCTTTGTTGGCCAAATGGCCAACCAGCTGGTAGCTAGCAAAGTTAGGATTGACTAATAGAGGAACTGTGTGTCGTCTACAGGAGACGACATGACCCACAAGACCGAGATACTTTGCCAAACTACTCAACTCTCTCGACTCTATTCTCTTTTGAAATCTCGATTTATACTGATTAAAGGATTCAGCATAGGCACAAAACGTGCTTCTAGATGTTGAGAAGGATGTGCCAAACGAACGAATGGTGCTGTTATGGGGGCGAGAAGTGCACGCTATCTGAGTCACGGCCGCAAGCCGTTTGCGCGCACCGAGAGCTCACGTGACGCCCGCCCCCGCGTGCACTGCATTGTTCCAGGCGTCCCGCAGCGCGGGAAACCGTGCCAGAACTACCCCCTCGTCCGATAGACCAGGAACAGTCTAGACGGACCAGCGCCTTATAAAAGGCAGTACTGAACACGCTAATTCAGACCGTTGTCTCTGTACCGTCTGGAATAAAGCCTTTCTATCAGAACCGCTCTCTTGGCTTCTTCTGCCTATTAGTCGGGTCCGAATAAACTGGGCTATAACAGGTGCGAAGCCTTAAACACCTAGGAAGAGACGTACCACGCACGCCTGTTCCATGTACAATAGACCAGGTCTTCATCCGTAAGAAGGACGACTCGGAATTCACATATGAAGAGGAGCGTTATAAAGACCAAATTTAGAAAACGTCGTTGCAACCTGATTCTTTATCCTAAGAAGATCCAATTATCTCGACATTTGGCAACTTCCAAAAATCGGGCAGTAGTAGCCGCAAGACTCACCAGCAACCAATACCGAGAGACCTAATTTTTTCTGCTGAAATTTGACCACTTTTGCAGTCTAGGAGAAATACTTCTGACGGCATTTACCAACATAATTTTATATTCTAGCGCAGCATTGGCAAGTGCCAAGAGTAGATAATGTTCGAAGTGTGAGGTAACTAAGATTTACTGACTGAGCGGATTCACCAGCTCGCAGCATCGAAGGACCCAAGGCCGACCATCCTAAACATCCTGCCGGTTATTCCTCGAGTTTCAGGAACTGCGCTTGTGAGAGTAATAGGCTACCACATTACGAGAAAAGGCTAAATGTGGGAGTTATCCCAATAGGCATCGTAATAACAGGCAAGTGGATGCTTGACTAGGTTAAAGTCCTATAGAGATCGTCATGGTAAGTCCCGAAGCCTAGATCGCAAAAAATGTCCAGAGATAGATCTTTGTTTGCGAAAGCGGTCAATAATCTCTGCCCTCTCCTTCTCCTACATTAGCAGCAAATAATAAGGTGTTTTATACAGCCGGTTCTGAGGACTAGATAAGACTAACTTATTGTTTGACAAGGTTGTGATCCTCAATTGGTCCTAAAAACCGCATCAAATATGGCGGCTTCGAGAACATACTAGTCCCATCTAACAAGGACATTAACCGGCTGTCTGGTTGACTGGAGACATTAACTATTAGGGCCATATATTAGTCTCATGAATAAAGACACCTCCTATGAAATGCATTATAAAGTTTTATTCATGTGAGGAGTTAACTTCAGGCAAAAGTAGAGTAGCCTATTTAACAGTGGCGGCGGTAGCAGTTAAGAAGCCTGAAAAGGATAGCGCAACAAAGACGGGTCTGTTGGCTTTGAACGGATGAAGATAAAAACAAACAAAGAAAGAAGAATGCCTCCAGCCAGATACTTATCGCTAGAAAAAAAACGGAGACGCGTATATCGTGATTGCGGCGCATAGTGAAAACTTTTCCGCACTTCCGATGCGCAGCCGAAGCTCCATCCGTTACCTTATTCAGAAGCGAGGTCTCAGAGGGGGAAAGGCGGTGGGGGTGGGGTCGAGAGGAGGATAAACGGACGAGTCATAAAACTAGTTCTGCGGACACACAATTACCATTCCTCTATATGCAGCTTTCAGCAGATATCCACGCGTTCAAAACGGAAGGCTGAGCGAACACCAGGGGGGTGGGTGAGAGTGCAAAAATCTGAGAGAACCGGAGGTATGCCAGTCGATGCCAAGTAACCTCGGACAGTAAGCTTATTTACCATGCAGAGATGGCAGGATATAAGGCCGGGAAATGATTGCGAAAACAATAAGCAACCCACCAGGTCTTAAATTATTACCCCAATGACAGCAGGGGGTGCAAGAGCATCGCAACCCACAAATGGGTGAAAATTTAAAGTGCATATAAATAAAAACTTCCCGCAGAAGGTTTTTGTTACAAGAACATAAATGCTACTGAGACGAAGGCAGGCATCCCGGTTTGTAAATCTAACAGCGAATAAATAATTTAGCAAGCTCGGGGGACTGTACTTCACAGGTGCATTTTAAGAATAGAGTTGACATAATTGCATTGGGAGAATAGGTATTGAAACCTCATGTCATAATGAGTGCTAAAGGCAATATCTGATGGTCGAGGGAAGATTGAAAGGGAGGAGTTCAATGAAGATGGATCTTTTTGAGGGAATAAAGCCAAATCTAACACACCCAATACGGTAAAACCAAAGTACTTCTTCTTTCGCATCTCAACTCGGTATTTAGTGCCATCACACGAAATAACACTCGATTTTAAACCCCAAAACGTATTGTTTTTTAATACCATATGCATCTTAACACCGCTTAAATGTGCTTGCGGGATCGTGGAGGCAATGAGAGACAAATAATGTAGGTAAGAACCTAGTCAATACATGCGAAAAACATGCGGGTTTGAGCAAGTAGACGAATAACTTAACTCGGGGTTGTGGTAAAAGTGCAGAGGATGCGAAATGTACAGAACAGGGCTCTCAGTCACTGCGGACGGTTGTGATTGACGCTAAAAGTGTACAGTCGAACAGGCAATAACTCTCTGGCGGAGAGCCTCTGTGAACCGAAAACTACAAAATGGGCCCCGGTTTAGCCTTGCCTCCAGTTAGGTACTGCGAGGCGGCCACTTTTCACTCAATCTCTTCAAGTGAACACAGTCACCCCGATTGCTGAGGGTTGGACACAGAGGGCAAACAGAACCTTAGAGGGAGCCCATACTGAAAGAGGAATATGACGTAGTTTAAGTCGAAATACTCATAATACCATGCAGGAAATCAAATCTGACGATTACTTGCATGTGCTGTTAATGATGTACAGTATAGGTTACAGCAACACCAAGAACCTAACCGTTCATTTAGGGTAATTTTTTTCGGTTGTAAAGGAAAATACGAGATACTGGTATAGTTTACTAATCGAAAAAAAAAACGGAAAAGAGAGTCAACCAAGAGGGGAGAAGATTCTATGACTATCACTCAAATGTCACTCATAAGCATGATCATCGCATTCACTTTCTGTCTGCTAAAGCATGTTGTAGACATAATCTAACACGACGGTCAAATTGCCCTTTAAAACCCATTTCGGCAGAGAGCACCCAAGAAAACTCGCGTTACGAAGCGCAAGTTTGGTTAAGCATGCGACACGGTGTTGTGCCAAAGTGACCGTACTCGTGACCTGTTCCTGGTGTATGTAGGTAATATGATGGAGAAGAGGTTGAGTTCGATCTCTCTGGAGATTTATTACTAGTAAAGATTTGCTAGGACACTCAAAGTCGGAAGGTTGCCAATCAAAGGGATACTTCAGTTCTTTGGACTGAGAGAAAACTTCAAAGTGGCCTCGTGGACTGCTGGCCATTCTCATCAATGTGAAAGCCCAGTAAATGAAAAGCGATTCGGGCGGGACAAAACATCTGCCACATGTGCTTGGCACGCGATCAACACGCCCATGCCCACGCTAACCTGCAGTCCGTGGTTTGCCCACAGACTGTGAAAGAGGATTGCAGATTGTGATACCATCGCAGTTTCTCCCATCATAAAGCAACGCAGAATGGAGTCACAACCACTGTGTCAGGCAGCAATGATCCCCCCCCCCACCGGAGATGAAAAATAAATGAAAGGGTGAATAGACTTTGCTAAAACGCCGCGACAACGGCCTGTTAACAACTTACATTCTTTTGCAATCACGGGATCAATCTGCTGAAATTACGGGATACATTATTTCCTAGCTTTGGCCAACGAAACTTCACTTGGCAGGAACCGTTGGCCTATTTATGTGCATTATTAGGAGATTCTGGCAGAGCTGAACAATTTTTTTGACCCAACTGTAAAAGAATCAGCCACTTCGGTGGGCTTCTAACCCACACCAGCAAGAGGAAGGCGTTAGCACAGCCAACGCTCTAACCAAATAAACTATGAGACCCCACCGGGTGCCATGAATTTAATCACAGTTGAGTAAATTTAACCGCACAGCCGCCGGGTTTTTCACAAATGGGTCAAATGGACCATCTATGTGCCATTACGCCTATACAAAATGACGGATTGACTATACCAAAACAAAATATTCATAGGATGAGGGGAAAATCGCCGAAACATGTCAAAGACCAATTTGAGCCCTAGTGTCTGAGTATATAAATTTCATGCCAACAGTTTGGCACAAGAACAGCCCTTTAATGAGAATGGTGTTGAAATAGATCTTACGGGTGGAGCTTTAAAAGCCTTACCGAAAAGCCATTGACCATTCGGAGTCTGAATCAGTTACTATGCCGCGTTCTGCGCCGGATTGAATTCAGAGTTGATAAATACAAAACAAGTGTTTGGCGTTACTATGTTTTCATGTCACACTGCATAAAAATTAGGGTAAAAAACGTTCATGTTTACTTCCCCTCAAACAACAGAAGTTGGTAGCATCGTCCGTACCTTTAAAATCTATCCCCTACCCCTGATAAAATCCCTTTTATCCTCCTTCCCGTATTCATGGTGATCATTAATGAAAATGTTGTAGGGTGTATAGATCCATATCGAATCAACTCGAGAAAGTTTGGAGGAAACAACAAAACTTTAGACAGGATCCGTCCTACCGACTGCGCGCACTTACTCAATTCGGCCAGGACAACAGCCGAGGAGGCCGGCGCGGGCCAATCATAGCGCTCGATGGCTGAAGGTGCGGACTCGTCTCTCGGCTGCCCGGCCGGATAGCTGGCCAAGCGTCTGGCTTCCAAACTGGCCTCTCTATCGGCCCGATAGACGGCTGGGTCAGTCGTGTCGGTGTCATGTCCCGCATCGTCATTGATCGACGGAGTGTTGATGATCGGAGGGGAGTGTGCTGAGGTGTTTGCGCGCCCATTGGCAAGTTGGGGCGACGAGCACATCGTTGGTCCACGCCGTACATCACCGAAACGCGGTGAATGGTCCATTGTATCTGAGGCATCCAGTCGCGAGGCGTGACCGGCGTTAGGCGCCTTGCGAATCACGAGTTCATCAGCACCCAGCAGAGCGTCTCGTAGGGAGGAATTGAAGGAGTGACCACTTCGTCGAAAGCGGTTTTGTGGCAAGGTGAAACGTGAGTGGCCTGAACATACAGGAGTAGAAGGGTGATTAGATAAGAATATCGTATAAAATAACATGACGATCAGATGAAATGCTCACGACTACCAAGGAAGTTAAGGAACATCAGGCGGGGAAGGTGTAAATGCAACGACCGGATAAAAGGACTAACACAAGATAAGGAAGACTAGACCGGCCAGTTCTGGCTTCGTAACTGGCTTTAGTCAGCCATACAGAACAGCAGGTTCGAACCGATGACTTGTTGGTTAGAATTCCAACGTCCTAACCACTGATTCAGGCGGTTCGTTAGCCTGTCGGTCGCGATTGGGTAGCTTAACAATGGTAGGATATTGTTCCTAATATCATAAAGCACATGCCAGTTGAAGTTGCCTTTTCCTATGACGCACAGAGCCAAGCAGTATAGAATGAGACGGGATTTCGATCTATTAGCATTGAACACGCCACTGGAGCAAACAGGATTGCTAGTTCAGCCGAACCCCTCAACAACATATAAGGACGATGGGATAATCCCTGCTTCATTCTTGATCTGGACAAACAGATTGTTAGATAGCTCTGAGACAACTCTCTTCCATCCCCTCGAAATTCGTCATGAACTCGCGCTGTGACAGAACAAATTAGGTTACGTACCCATAGTGTATTTACTACCTTGCGAAATGTGAACCAAAATTCAGAAATGTGTTTCCAATTCGCAAAAAGTTACTGAAGAACAGGTGATATAGTAAATACGGTACAGCATATTCTCAGGATGTTTCAGTCACGTCAGAAAGCCGGATTTTGAACGAGTTTCATTCCGGCGGCCTGCAAAAACAACACTCTGCAAGAATGACAGCATAAGTGGTATGCATTGTTCCTGCATCAGCGGATACTTGCGACGGCAGATGCGGTCACCATATGGCTAAATAACCCTATTTTAGGCGCATAGAAGGCCTTCGTACAGGCACTAAGGCTCCCGTGGCCGAAGAACAACCCCACATGCGTTCACATGCTTCCTACCACTTTGCAAGATGGAAACGAGACAGCGAGGGCATGTGACCCTACGCTGGCGTGAGACCGTAACACCTGGTGCCCTGACACTTCCGCACAAGACGCGAGACAGGAATGACAAGGTGAAGTGATATAATTGTCGGAGCCCCTTCCACCCTCTCTGGTACTAAATGATGACTAGAATCTGACCCCTTTGATCCCTTTACACTTCTTCCTCTAATTATTACTGACTGGTTGCTTAAAGTTTTGCTAACTCTATCCTCTATCTATTTGCATGACGATGATGGATAATCGAAAACGTTCGCTCACCTAGCTTGACTTCTTGAATGCTTACACAGGTATCAAATCCGTTGCACAATTTCATGAACCACGTATGGCATTTCGAGGAGCGTAGAGGAATGTGTGAGTGCCCTTAGAGAGCATGCATTCAGAGTATATTCTGCGAACTCCTAAATTCAAATGCAGTAGTCGCCGGCTATTAAACCTACCTCGGGCCCAGACCGAATTGGGCTTAATAAGTGGTGGGCGCAATAACCGGAGAGTCCTAGTTCTTGATTAGCAAACGCAGGATTGGCACTATACATTACATAAGCACTGTATCATGTGTAGAGCTTGGTTATGTACAAGAAAAGAATGCTGTTTGTCTGTTTTTTTACGCAATAACAAAATCAAAATTGATTATTTGCGACACGTTTAAAAAAGCAGTCTAGTATCAGTTGTTTTGTAGGAAACTTCACTTGCAAGTGCTCTTTGATGACCTTCTCCAGGCACGAGAAATCGTCGAATTTTGTGAAATCTGATGCCTGTAGACCGCGTTGCGCACGCAGAGAGATGAGAATTTAGTATTTGCAGACACAGTCTAAATGAAGCTCATTCAAAGGGTGGGTTTCTAACATGACTGAAATGCCCCTGGGATTATGTTGCAGCGCAATTAATATTACAGGTACGGTTAAGCATATTTTTGGATCGAAAACACATTGCGCAATATTGGTTCACGAAACACCACATCGATTGCAAGAAGTAAAAACTATTGTCAGCACAATAAATAAATCCCATAACTGCGTGCTTAAAAATCTGCCGGGGATTATTGTGACAAGATGTACGCATGATCCGACTAAAAAAACACGCAGAAAATGCAACCACGAAATTCGACATCGAAATATTCAGAAATGGGAAGCGCACAGACGGCCCCAACGCAGAGGCTGCTCACCTTCTATTCAGGAAAGAAGGCCTAGCAGATGAAATAAAACATTTCAATTTAGATTTGCCGAGGAAAACTCAGGGCAGAGGATCCACCCCAGTGGAGCAGGGGTGATGTAAAACGACGGACTCTAGAGAAGGAGCTTCTACCGACATTCAAAAGGTTTGTGTGCGCATACAGTGCTAAAGAGGCCTACTTTGATCTGCCGAAGTTTAATGCCTTTTCAAAATGGATCACTCTCTTTTACACGCACGCATAAATCTTTGCAATGGACATATGCGCCACCGACTTTATATTGCGTAGGAACGGTTAAGTGGACGTAAATGAGTCAGAGTTGAACTTTAGTCGTCAAAGCTCTTTGAACACATAAAACTAGTTTCATGTCTTTAGATGTCTTCTCGGCAGGACACGCGAATAGGAACGCCCTGTTACAGAGGGTCATTTTACGCTACATTCCACGGAAAGTTGGCCCAGGGTCAAAGTTAGAATTTGGTAATAAGGTTACGGTCTGGGTTACGCCTATAGTTGGGGTTAGTGCTACAGTTTGGACGCGGTAATAGGTAGCCTTCCTGAAATTTGGCGTAATGCTACCTCTAGTGGTTGGGGTTGGGGGGGGGGGGGGAGGGGGGAGGGGGGGGGGAAGCGGGAGGCAAATGAAATAATTCCCAGAAAAAAGTGCAATTACGAGAATTAGGCGGTCGTCCCCATTTGACAGAAAATTGGGTGAGGGCAATAAAGGAGGTGAGACAGGAGTCCTCCTGCAATAAATAAATAAGTTCCACAAATTGTAAGCCACCTTATCAAATTCTGTATTATAGAAAGGGGTGTTCATTTCTAAATACCTGACCTGGTCAGCACACCACTGACTGGTGTGGTAACGGTGGGATCCGATGCCTAATATCAAACGCAAGCGATGTCAATCGAGACATTTAAGCATGCTCCCGAAAGGTTGCTGTACACCGATCAAAACGCTTTTATCAACTAGAACGATATCCATCCCAGTATATTTATTTGCTCAACTGCCACTCCGAGAAGCAGATGCACAGAAAGATCTCGGTAGTTTAATGACAAACAACTTAAAGCTCTCGACACATTGTAAGGCAGCTAAAGCCGCAAATTCAATATTGCCCGCCATCATGTTGGTATTTGCCGTTTTCGAAGACGAATGCTCTACTAAAGGTTGCACCGTGAAGATGCGATCCAGGTTGGACACCGTGGACGCAGAGGAATTACAAACCAATCGAAAGGGTGCATAGAGGAACACCAGCATTAGTCAAAGCTCAAGGCGCACTGCCTTAAAAGATCCGCTTAAATAACCTATACCTCTATCCTCTGAATTATAGGCAGTTGCATAGAGACTTAATACAAACTTCTAGTCAATACAAGCGAACATCCGTGTCCCAGGAAGCAATTGAGAAGAAGAAGAAGAAGAAGAAGAAGAAGACACGATCGCTGGGACAATATGTTTATTCGCCTGACGTTTCGATATCCGCCGCGGATTCGTCATCAGAGACATGAGTAGCAGAAAGGTTAAGTATGCACAGACGTTTGCAGTATTTATAGGACACAGTCATTACTGCAAGCATACAGCGACAATTAACGTTAATTGCCTTCTTGTGCGTGGACTGCTTGTTGGACGGCACGCGGGCTCTGACCTGTTGAACTTTCGTCACGGGCGGTGAGCTCGGGCATGATGATTGCTCGGCCGTCTGGCTCCCCGGTGTTGGCGTACGATGAGGCGGTGGCCTGCCCGTTCCTCAAGTGACGGCTTGCTTTGGCCACATTGAATCTCAGGATTGAATATGGATTGGGCAAATCGTTGCACTTGTTGATGGATTGGGGG
>JAYGXS010000002.1:43269769-43280857 GCA_036362985.1 Ligula intestinalis
ACCTTTCTGCTACTCATGTCTCTGATGACGAATCCGCGACGGATATCGAAACGTCAGGCGAATAAACATATTGTCCCAGCGATCGAGTCTTCTTCTTCTTCTTCTTCTTCTTCTTCTTCTTCACAAACTTCTAGTATTGTGCATTGGTTGGGCTGTGCCATATGTGTGATGACTCAGTCCAACTTGCCACTAAAAATAAACTCCGGGACACATGGCTGATGTTAACTCTACATTTAAATTAAATACTATTGTTAACATTGAACTCTTCTGCGATTTTTGGATAGGAATAGGGAACTCAAAGGCGAAAGCCTTCTTCTCTTACTAAAGTGACTTAAATTACCTATGCCCCAAGGGAGACTGAATGCGAGAAAATATTATTTCGCTAACCATGTCGTGGAACCATATAATAACCTGCCGGAGGAACTTGTAAGGTCTCAGTTTGTAGAGAAATTCAAACACAGACTTGACAGCCATATGTTGCGCCGATAATCGGATTATACGAATATTTAGCCTCAAACAGTGCATTATGTGGCTAAGGTAACATTAAATTTACGCTGTACTCTATTTGAATTGTTGCCAATTCAAAGGTGCAAGACTATTTCCCTCAAATACACTGAACTGAAGTGAACACACAGAGTGAAAGCCTATTTTAGAATGCCTAACTCAGGACATGCATAATTATTAGCAACCCTGAAAATGCTTACCAGGGTGAACGAAGCTATTCAAACCAGTGTTTGGCCTCGAGGAGGAAAATCTTCTGAAGATACGCAGAAGAAAGAGTGCTTTCCTTTATTAAACAATGGTTGTGGCCAGATATTTTTCAAAGACATTATTCGATTGAGCCGCCTACTTGGCAGTTACTTGGGTAACGCCCTTAATTTATGTAGCGTAATCGAACACTGTGTCGATACTGATTGGTCGACACAGACAAAATGTAACTTATCCCAGGAACCTCAACCTCGGAAAATGACCAGAGAGGTATAGATGCGTAAAGCAAGTCAACA
This sequence comes from Ligula intestinalis, assembly GCA_036362985.1. Classification (NCBI taxonomy): domain Eukaryota; kingdom Metazoa; phylum Platyhelminthes; class Cestoda; order Diphyllobothriidea; family Diphyllobothriidae; genus Ligula; species Ligula intestinalis. The sequence goes on from JAYGXS010000002.1 coordinate 43,270,774, forward strand.
GATTTAGCCTTTAACAGGTTAAAAAGAAGGAAAAATCTTCAGCCAATCAGGGTCCCAGAAAAATTTAAGGTTCAGCATCAAGCCCATGGACAGAGGCTTTCATCATTTATATGCCCAATTAAGTATAAGGCAAAAGTCTTCAGTTGGCGAATAACCGAAAGCAGGATAGTGCATTTACGCACACGCTCACAGCCAATGCAAATAAGCTGAAACACGAAAAGATCTATGTACCTAGGTGATCTATATAGTTCAATGCGATAAGAGGACTGACATACATGCGAAATTGATAATAGTACATTTACGGTAGAGGACAACGGTAGACGAATCAACTTTAAGTTGGAAAGCGCAAAAGTAATCGAACGCTTCATTCCGTGTTAAAATATTCAAAGGTCCAACACAGACCTCAGAATGTGTTGCTACACCTCTGTCAGTATTATATCCACTAATACTCACTTGTAAAGATTTAAGCGGATACTTTGTTTGCTATTTTTGCGCTCTCATAATGGATTCATGAGAACCCAGTGAAATTTTCACCAGCAATAAACAGATATTTTGGTATGTGCAACAAATTAGCTATCCGAGAGCTTTAGTTCCAAGTGTTAAAATGTGCAGGATAGCCACGTTTAAGTACGGCTGCTTTGAGGGGGGAAATCTCTGCGGGTAGAGTCTCACAAGAGCAACTATTCCTCGCTCTTGGCCGCATATTAAAAGACTGCATAATTACTGCCCTTTATGTATCCAGCCGCGGGAAAGTTTCACTGTCATCGTAAATGGCGATGGAGCAGATAGCCAGTGAGGCGGTTCTTCTACCGCTAATTGCAGCACGCGTATTTTAAAAAAATGTAGCTGGACGTGAACAGGAAACGCCGTCGGGAACATTTTATGTTGCTATGCTGACAAATTATTTACGCTACAAATTCTGTTTACTCTGCCGGGCTGATGATGAGGGTGAAACAGAAGTATGCCGTTTGCGCAGATGACTACTGAGCTCTGAGTTGCTATGACATGTTCATACTACTTCACAGAATGTATATATAACCTCAAGGGGTAAAATCTAACGTCTCTGCCGCCCCAAATGGACGGTAGGTTAATCAAATAAAAAGAGCAAGCAAACTGCACCGACTGATAGGTGAAGAAACTGTGACCGATATAGGCGAAACAAGCAAGTTTGAGCCTTTCAAATCGCTTCCGAAATGGTCAATATCCCAAATTGTAATCAACAAGACTCCAGACCTGTGGCTCAATGGTAGGGTTGGACTTTAAAATGCCTACTGAGCACAAAAAGCGCATTTGAGGTGCAGGTTCCACAAACTGGGTTTGGGCAAAACTGACTGAGGACACCTTGGAAGTCCGAAAGAGCCATTGATGTTCCCCTGATTATGACTACTGTAGTAATTTGCATAGGAGTATTTGACAAAATACCCATTTAAACGTACTTCATTAACAAAGGGGAAAGAAGGTGTAGACCAGCGTCGCAATACAACTTTAAAAAAACACATTCACAACGGTAAACAGCATGAAAAACAGACCGCTGATACATGTGACAACTAGTTTGGCATGCAGCGACGGCGCATACTTCATTGTCATGCGTCCAGCTTTTTCTTACCACACGTACTCACTAATCGAAACGCCTTAAATGACGCAATAAAAGGTCAATGTTTAACCTGGCCTGACGGAATTCAGGCTAGTCATAATCTTCAAGGCACCGTGAAGTAGGTTACGGTAGCACGCAACCCCCACTCCCCCCCCCCGCTTCACCTCACGCCTTGACCGGCCGGTCGGCCGTCTGCGCGCTGGCGTCTCGTCCACCCCTGACAACACCGTCGTTGTGGCAGAGGTGTGTGTACCGAAACACACATCACACTAAGGCGGCGCGACGTTGCGCTGCGCGTACCAGAGGATGGAGCGCTGGTGGTGGGATGTGAGTAAGAAACCGATGATAATGTGGTATGACGGTGTGCTGCTGCTGCTACTACTAGACACTCGTCTAAATTAGGTGCGTCAGCGTTGTCATCATCCTCATCGCAACTGTACTGTCTGCTGTGTGCAGCACACACACAGGCCAGCGCAGAGGTACGATCATCGGACAGTTACGCTGGCCGTAACATAAACGACTGTGCATTATTTTCAGGTAATTGCACGTCAAGCGTGGTGCATAATTGTGTTTTGGCAGTATCGCCTCCCCTCAACTCGGCAATTTAACACGAATTTCAGTGTGTTTTTACTTAGCCAAGTCGGAGAATAAAAATGGGTCGAAATAGCATGTTTATCGTACGATCAAGCTGTCGTTAACTAGAACCTGCATCGCACTTCGCACCTCAACGTATCACAGTAGGAGGGGAATAAATAAAAAGTAACTGGTAGAGGCAAAATCAAGTCTTGCAGGGAAAAAAGTTACAAAAGGCAGCGAACCGTAAGGAAGCAGAGGGGGAGGGGCATGAACGGGGAGTAAAACCTACCCAATAGAAAAAGGCATGAGGAAAATTCAATAAGATTGATGGAGTCTGAGCCGCGTTTCGAACCTCAACGGATGCAGCACAGTGGCAAGTGAGTAAGAAGAAGTAATTGGGAGGGGGAGGTAGAAGCCAAGTTCTGCATAGAAATGAACTAGAGGAGGCAGTGAACCTGAAGGAAGATGAAAAGGAGGAGGAGGAGGAGGAGGAGGAGGAGGAGAGGGGAAAGGCTTGAGGAAGATTGAATAAGATTTTGAAACCAAGAGATAAATTGACGGAGGGGGAGAGGTCATAAGGTAATATAAAAAGGCGAACAAAACTTGCTGAGAACCGTCAAATTTCCGGAAAGGTTTCACGGACACCCCCTCAGCGGTAGTTTAGAGCAATTCGACTCAAAGATCACTCCCACGTTTTCAAATCCACAAGGCCAGTTACTATGACCTGCTAAAACCCACAGTTTCAAAATGGAATCAAACGCGTTTTGAGAATAGGAAAAACAAATCGAGAATTTAAAACTGCCGATAAATAGAATAGTAATTAGGTAGGAAAGTAATATCACCAGACTCGTCGCAGTAAATGGATCGGAGAACTTAGCCGCACGTTATTCGGAAACAAACACCAGCTGCGGCTACCAACATTGATATATCAACTATGGTTACTAGCAACATTAGTACACCGAATACTACTCTTATTAGCGTTGCAGGTGCTTTAGAAGAAGTAGACGCGATCGTTTCCTCTCAATTACTTTTTGGAACTTAGGTTTTCGTTTATATTGACAGTTACAACTGCTGCTGTCACAGCTTTTAGGCAACTTTTACCAGTACTAATATTACTACCACTGTTACTGTCAGTACTCACGAGGATTTCTGACAGGGCACGGAAGAAGAAACGTCCCTGCTCAAAATACAGGTGGTCTTAATTTCAACAAGAGTGCCTGCTCCCGCATCTTCGTCCTAACCTTAACCCTAAACGTAGATTTAACTTTACCTCCACACTTGGTTCGAAATAACAAAAATAGCAGCGGAATTTGACACAAATCCACCCGTATCACAGGTGTTTTCCCGTGCCTTATGGAGAGGTCGATTAAAATCCTTACCCGATTACTATCACCACTTATATTAAATATAACAATCTTAGTAGTAATGATGGTAGAACAAAGTACGCAAATGCTGTCATCATAACTAGTGCTACAAGCTTAACGATTCTCAGTGATAATACCATTATTATCACCAATATAAGCAGTAGAACAACAACAACTAATAAGATGACACCTGTTATTCCTACTCCTTTTGCGACTAACAATACTATTAATGTCGTTACTTAAATTATCAAGAGTTGCAATCCCATAATTATTGCCAACGCCACCACCGAGTCCACAGAAGGCTGTCAACCAAACCTGTTTAGAATTGTCCAATCTTTTTCTAAAAATAACCGAATTTCAGACCCCTCAAACAGCTTACAGGAAAGCAGAAAAAGGATGATAAAGTTTAGCTGAGAGTAGAGCCAAGTGTCTAATCAATCCCAGGAAAACTGAGTCGAAAAGCAGGAACAAAGGTCACTACTGAATATATAGGTCGGTAAAATATGACACAAGAACTAACAGAGTGCGAGGCTTATGCATTCGTCAGATCCAAGACTCGAATGACGACAAAGGGAGAAAAATTAGTAAGTCTACAGAGTGCCCTAATAGTCTCTAGTCGTAATAACAGGCCTAGATTGAGGAAGTGGTCACTTAGAATTTGTTAGAGAGGACGCTGCTACCTAAAGCGAGCAAAGTACTGTTACTACTACTATTACCACCTCCAAGACCACCACTACCGCTACTGCTGCTAGTACTATCACTGACAGTCAACAGGCGGGGAAATAATTCGAAGAAAGCCTGCGTGTGTCGCACCAGCATCAGGTGATTGAACAGTTCGAACAATGAGTTGGATCCTGGAAGAGGGGATTGGGTTGCCGCTGGATACTGCGTCTCCCTGACACTCAGCACATAATTAATATGAATAAACCATCCGATGAGCCTGATTCTATCACAATTCCATTAAAGCAGTGACTTGGCAGACCGCCAACTGATGGGATAACTCGTTCCTCTGTTCTGAACGGAGAGTCAAGGTGCAATGGCTCCTTCTGATTGTGGCTTCTGCGACACTCCCATTCAGTTTAGATTCTGGACCAATCCAAATTTAGTATTTGATCAAAATCTGGTCCATTGTGCACGGACCAAGCTTATCTAGCACGCGTAGAAGAGCTGCTTGGCCTTCTAAACCACCGCACCCGACCTTGGGTAATTAAGGGAGAGGTGTTTTTAGGTGCGGCACAAGTTTTCGATAAAATCCCTCCTCTCACGTCTAGCATTAGGCCACCGTCGAAGACGGTCAGTTATCTCACAGTGGGAATCGGAAGGATAAGAGACAGTGACAAAGGGAGTGTGGGAAACTCGAGCGAAAACAAAGTGAATGCAAAAAGTAGCTTGACCGAGTGCATTAGTAGTCTTTTGTACAGTTTCAAGCTGAGGTGGTGGCCACCTGTAAACTGCTTGTGAGGATGCTGCTTTCAAAATGAGAAAGTTACCGGGGTTTAAGTGGAAAGGCCTGCTAACCAAATATCTGCTGCCCAGTACTAAAAAATAACTAACGCTCGGGCTGGCCTATCTTTGGCACAGAAGAGGCCTACTTATCTGTTTGGTATTTTTGAGGCATGTTCCGCGATCCACTAGCACGCCTTCATCAGGAACAGTACTATGACGTTTTTGCTAACAAACCAGACAAAATCACAAAGGGGGTTGCTTGCACACGGCCGCATATAGACGTCAAAATGCACACTATCCCGGACGACAGACGATCCAGTTTAGAAAAAAACTATCGTTTAACATTTGGATGTAAAAGAACAGTGCAAAAAGGCAGACACAAGTGAACTGCGCCATACAGAAAGCCACACCACTTCTCTTATATAATATCCTATTCCCAAACGTACGGCCCCAGAAGGCCTCACCGCAACCCCATTCCCCATACTTTCCGAATCCATCCAAAGAAATAGGCACAAGGCAAAACAGAGCTTCTCCAAACAAGAAAACCGTAATTTAATGCTTACTATATGAGGGCACAATAAGCAGTCTGACTGTGTCTCCACTTCTGATAGAATGCACTTGTGCATTACGATCAGAAGAACAGTAACAAAAACTACGCAGAATCTGCATTTTTAAAATTCCTTATTTTTCCTTTTTTTCGTGTAGTGTTATGTTTCGTCTTAACTAAGTGATTTAATCTTATACAGGATTTCGATTTTAATTCAAGGAATTACTTCATAGCCAAAAAACAACAAGTTTGAGAGCTATTTTTAACGTTTACAGATGGTCGTATTGAAGGCCTCGCAAAACTCTCGGGAATAGGCGTGAATTATTATCGAAGTGCAGAGATTCTCCTTCAATATCAGAGCATTGTGAGTTGACTTACTCGTTGTATGAAAAAGTAGTAGGTGAAATAAGAATTAGACAGTCGGTAAAGAGCCACTCGTGAGGTCTCATCTGATCGGCCTCAGAAATAAGCACTCAAAGACGGACTAGAAGACAGGGAGAAGTCCCAGCGGCGTGGACCGATGAAATATCTATATCTGTATTTCTTTGCAAGGAACTAAAGGGCATAAAATACTTATAAGACTACAACGCATATAATGCACAGTTTACTACGAAATACCGTTGTTCTGAGCTCTTAATCTAGCCAGCAAGGGAACATTGTTTGTCTAAATGTGCTTTCAAAGCCAATACCGCTTGGTTTACAATAAAGGCCCTTTACATGGGCGAAAAATGTTGTGCATATACGGTCATCTGGTCGGCAAGCTCAAAGCAGCCTGCGTTTAATTGTCTGCGGTCACTTATGCATGGCGAATTCCGCATGAGCGGTTCATTATGATTTCATGAGCGATTAGGAGTATGCGCGGGCAGGGCTGTAAATGTGTAGTCCTATCGTTAGAAAATATTGTTGACCACAGGCCTCGACTTCTTTTCTGCTGACGCTGCTGTGCGTTGTCATTTACTGCATCTTACTTCGTCGAAAAGAAAAACGGTATTTCACAGTCCCTAAGTTCACAGTCCACCATTATCAAAATGTATATCCGACCAAGACAGTCGTTGCGTGACTGATCGCGGTTAAGTTGACTTAGAGCTCAAGTTGTGCGTGCAAGCCGGATGCAGCATACTACGGCCAACTCAGGTTAGCTGTCGCTCCTAGAGCTAACACCTGGTGGAAAAATTTGATTTGCGTAAAACGCAAGATCTCCAATGAAACTACCTAGAAAAAATTTAGCATTTACTGATACTGGCTAGTATTGTGTACGACAGGTACAAAACATCGATGAACTGGAAGGGAGGTGAGGATGAGGAGGAACCGAAGTGGCACCAAAATTCGTGAATGAGGACTGCTATAAGGAAAGACGAGGTCCCTTTTGGACCGATTGTAGGAACCACTGTGGCACCAGCTATGTGTGGGGAGTTTTATTTTCCAGACATGCGTTGACGAGTAAAATGCATATTTAAATTAAGGCAGACAATTTACCAACAGGATGTTGTGATTGCTACGAGAAGTTTTCAACGACACCCTTCGCACAGGCTGCAACATGAGAAGTAGGTACGAAGTAAGCAACGATATTAAGAGCACAATAAACCTTCCGACACATCTGGGGTCTTGGAGGCAAGGTGGGGCCTGCCACCATCCGGCAGCAGTTGACGACGGATTTGGAAGAGCGTCAAAGTCTAACTTCCAGTAAATACGACCACATTTAATTATCTTGGTGAGCAAATCGATATCTTCTAGAATGAAATAACTCACCATGGTTCGAATTTGCCTTGAGATTGACACAAGCCAGATTACGCCTGCGGATAGGGAATTCACACTGTTTCAGTAAAGTGTAGAGGTCTAGATATTGGTTGTGCTCAGATCACTACAGTCATCAGATCGAATCCCAGGTTGTAGGTAAAAGGCAGAAGTCACCAACATGAGGGATTTATTATGCACAGAACCCCAAGTTGCAGTATCAGGTGGCAGTGGCCACTTACGAAGCCAGGACTGGTGTTGGCTGCGTCCGGTCGTGCCTGCCTATGTGTGTTGTGTTGTAAACGATGGGTTAACGGCAGATGCTTTTACAGGATTATAAGGCAAGTTCACGTGGTGTGCTATTGGTGTGTTGCATCGCCCGAGGGGTACCGCGTGTAGAGGCCGATTTTGCATTGGCCAAGGGGTGGCACGTTCAAGTGGCCCTTAGGAAGTCGCGACTATCTGGGCGCAGGTGTGCGCACGTAACTGTGAATAAGCTGAAATCAACTGTGTGGGCCGCCGTGCTTCGATAGAACACCTGCTAGTCGGCTGGATTGTCTCGGCAGTCGGGATGCCGGAGAGAATGGACGTTGTAGCGGCCGCTAGGTTAAAGCTGAGGGAACCACCGAGCTTTTGTAGGGCGCCTGTCGGTTAGCCGGACGTTGGCGCAGAGGGCATTGCAAGAGGAAGCCGGGCAGCATGGCTGGCTGTCCACCACAATAGTATAAAAACTCGAATATTACTCAAAAATGCATGGGGCTAGATTTGCGAATAGTCGATTTCTGAGTTAACCGGCATGCTCAGAGCATAATTGAAATACGCAGGTAGATATCCGCGTTGCAACGAGTATTTTAGGGACACTTACCCTGCCGAAGCTTACACAAGATAAAGAACAGCCGGTAGCTGGCTAGTGATGGGAACGAAACAACGTAAGCCTTCAGAGGTTCCATTAAAGAAGCAGGAATGAATAGGGTTGGGAAATATTAAATCAACGATAATCCTGCCAAATGACTACAAACGTCGAAGTAAGTGACAGCCAAACAGAGCATCCTGAAGATATGTGCCATTTCTTACTCTAACTCAGTCAGCCTCACAACATAACTGCACGAAGATTGCGAATTAGCAGCAACTGGGATTCATCAGCCTTCATTCCCCCCTCCCAAAAAGCAATCTCTTTTTGTGGATTCAATTTGCATAGTTTACATACGAGTTCAACAATCAGAGCTGCCCTGGGAAACCGTAGTGGTGCCAAAGATCAGAGATAAGGAAAGGGGATTGCTGATTTTCCTAGAAGTTGATGAGTATTAAGGCCCGATCGTATAGTCTGGTTACTTTTCGGCGTAGATACTCAAATACATCCCCCCCCCAATCACAAAAATCGGTCCTCCGTTGGCCCAACTAATCCCTTTCGAAAACGGCCAGGCCAAACGAGAGCCCGCACGCTCGAGAAGTCGTAGGACCCGGGGCACGGTCTTCACCAATCTGACCTAACTCCAGGACGGAGTACGAGTAAACGTCTCAGAATTGGTAACAGTACCGAGCGATCGATAATCAATAAATCAAGGGCAGGCGGGCAACAGAAACGCAAGACAGAAATGCCCACTCCAGATTCCGTTATTTTGTTTTTTTCCGCGATTTTTTACGATGAATAGCCTATTTAGTAGGTAGGAAAGATGAACTTTTTATTCTTTTACGCATAGAAAGTCATGCTTTTAAACTTCAAAAGCTCTGCTCAATGCTACGCTTGAGGAAAAAAAGGCATCATTTCCCGGGTGGAACAAAGGAGCTGTACAATCAACGTCCCAAAATAGTGTCAAGAGAAACAGCGTACATGTCCTAGTAAAAAGTGTTAAAAGGAAAAGCCTGAACTCGGATAAGACCTGCCTCCTTTCCCTTCGCTAACCTTTTCTTAAGTGCTGCCTTCTTGTTTAGATCCGCAGAAAAAATGCATGACTAACGGCAAAGGTTGGTCGCTGTCTTTCCGTTCGTCTTTGTGATCAAGGAAGAAATGACTACCTTTGAAGCCGATTAGTGACTTCTGGGATAAATGGAGGGGAAACATATTTAGTCTGAGTTTCGCTCGTTCTAATAGACCTGAAATGTTTACATCTTTATGTCAAGTGTTCTGAAAGGTTAATGTAACCAGGAGAACAAGCACGTATGATAAAAGATACTTAGTCAGCTCTTTAAGTTGCAGTTTGTTCTTGGAAACAACTCGTTTCAGGTTCGGTCCCACTCAAGGCCCACTTCTGAGCCAGAGCACATGCAGAATCCAAAGATCAGCGAAACTCGTCTGCCTGGGATTTTAGCTGGTACCCAAACTGCCTATTTGGTATCTTATACAAAATTTGAATTAAAGCCTGAGAATAAGTATGCATATGAACTGCCGAATGTCACTGCTGTTTTTGCTATCAATTATGCTGATTCACCTGAAGGCGCTTGCATCTCCTCATAGTGAACCGTTCAGGATTCTTTACACCACTTCTAAGGAGCAACAAATTCAGGGAAATCCAGAGGTTTGTTGTTAAAAAAGGATATCTGGTACCTAAGAGGGTTTAGACTTTGTGAGTTCATAAACATCCAGCAAACAGTGCGAGGGGACAAAGAGGGCGACTGACCGGTCAATCAACTGCTCCTACGCCTACTGTCAGTTGTCCTGACCTAGTTTTGCTACTGCAACTCTCGGGGTGGATATGGCTCCCGTGACAAGTTTTATATTCACTCCCAATCTGTGAGAAGTTTTACGTTCACTCCCAATAAGTGACACGTCGGTCCTATGAGGAACGAGAAGGAAAAAACAATAGCTCAAGCTAACACTCTCAG